>OY856412.1:983065280-983665280 GCA_963693085.1 Alisma plantago-aquatica
CCCTGTACATGTGTAAAGTAAGAAACTCCAAAAAAAGTAACCAAATTTGGAACTGGTAGATACCCTCGTGGGAAATGAATGAACACACACTATATATATATATATAAATAAATATATATATATATATATGTATGTATATATATATGTATATATATATATATATATATATATATATATATATATATATATGTATGTGTATGTATAGATATATATAATATTTATATGTATATATATACACACACACTTGTCGTTATCAGCATAATTCAAAAAACCGTAATAAAATATTGTCTAATAAACTATTGTATTGATGAAATGTTTTTATTGTTTTTTTTAAATCCTACCAAGAAATATTCTTATTAGTATTGTACAATTATGATTTCTTTATAGTATTGTATGCCCTTTATGGGCACCACGTACTCAACACATATGTGCTGACTTGTTTTCCTAATTAATAATTTTTAGGTTCAGAGCTAGCATGGGAGAAAAGACAAAGTGATCAAGTGTACGTGTTGTACCTATTGTATAAAGATCCTAGTTAGCATACATGGTCATAAACTTATAGAATTCTCCTTTCAATATGTAAATATAAGTTTTAATAATTCATTTTGTAATATGTATATGATTATTGAGATTGTTTACGGTGTACGCCTTAAGTTTGTTGTTTATTTATGTTTGTGATTCCGTATTCGCACTCTGGTATCTTACCTAATTCCCACAAATTTCTGAGTTCATGATAATTCCCTATATCTAACACAAGACACTCTTTTAACTAATTTTTGACATTAATAATTATATGTTTGGTGATATACAACAAAAATAGTAATATTTACCCCAATATTTTCTAGAAACTAGGACTAACCTTTTTAGTATATTATTTCATAGTGATGAATTCATTTTTCTCTCTAATTCATGGCTATAAAAGGTGGTTACATGATATCGATTGTTTACTAATGTTTTGGGAATCATAAAAATATAAATTAAGAAAGTATTTGTGTTTCTTGTTGGAGTTTTAGTAGACATTTATACATATATTTGGATCTAAAAATTAAAATCATACTAATAGGTAAAGCACGTAGGTTAAAGATTCTCCCTTACATTACCCTCTTTAGTTGCAGGTAAAGTAGGTAAAGGGTAAACCATTGGTGGGTAAGAAGTATGATTACCCTTACCCTATCCTATAGGGTATGGTTTGTGCATAAATGAGTAATACATTACCCATTTATAGCCTTACTTGGAAGATTTTTGTGGATGAGTACCTTCTAGAGAACTAATATCAGAAAGAGAATTTTGTCAATGAAGCATGACAACAAATGAATATGAGGCCCATTTCTTATGGTCAACTTTGGCCCAAAGTTTGTTTTTGATGACATAGATAATTGCATAAGGGTTGAGTTAGGATTGAAAATCGAGATCAGAAATAGCTTGTCATTGGACAACCAAAGGATGACCTTAAATAGTTTGTCAAGACAACAAGGCATATTGAAGAGTCATTTAATGCAACAAGGCTATTTAATGGTAGAAAGAGATATATAGAATTTGTCATATGAGGGCACAATAACGGTGGACACAATGGAGGTGGTGGTTTCTTTTTCAAGACCATAAGATGACATTGATGATTCAAAATGTTTTATCTTCCTACATTAGGCTCAGATCTAACCCTAGAATATGGACTTGAACACTAGATTGACCCCTTTAGCACAACCTTCTAGTTAATCAAGATCAGTCACAAGTACACAAATGTAGGGGATAGTAGTATGAAAAACATGTGATAGAGCAAACAATAATCAATGTTGGGGGACTGGATTCAAGTATGCCAGTACTTTGGACATATAAAAAATTTCAAAAGATATTGTACTAAGCTTCAACATACAGTGGTACACATTTTGTTGGGAATTTTAGAATATGTAGATGGAGTCTCCAGCCAAATGAGTGAGCTCTTCAATAACTTTAGGCACTATAGAGGGAACAAATAGCTTTGTCAATGGAAAGTGAGTACGTCATTGAAATGTGATATATATATATATATGTATATATATATAATATAATATATATATGTATATATATGTATATATGTATATAATATAATATAATATATATATATATATATATATGATTTTTATTTTCCCTGACCCATTGAAAAATAGTTTTTTTTATCTTGGAGTTATCATGGGAGAGGTTCTTTTTAACAAGATATTTTTTGTACTTCCGATAGACACTTGTGAGACACATTTTTATAGACATATGTCTAGTTAGTAGTTCAAAAGTATAAACTCGAGAATTATCTTACAAATTGTTGTTAAGAGAAAATTGATAGTTTTGTAGAAGTGTTCCAGGGTTGTCCCATAAAAAAGCATGTTTAATGATTATCAAATAAAGTTTATTTTGAGAAAGTTACTTCTCCACCAACTATGTGAGCATTTATGCAAAAAGAATTTCTCAAATATATTTGTTCTCTACACATATATGTTTTCCTCCTATAGTTTCCCATCCATAAGTTTTACTTCTTCACCAACAAATTATTTCCATCTAATTACTATATCTCTATTATAATTTTCTTTAATTATACTTTAATTTGAATATTTTTTTCTTCTATTAGGCCGATTTTTTCCTACAAAAAATAATTCCATATCATTGAAAAACTTCCCTCTAAAAATCTATTTCACTCTGATTAAATTCCTTGCCAATAATTCCTTTTCCCTCCATGAATAGTGTGCTCCAAGTATGAAATTCCCTCCAATTTAATGTGTTGAGATTTTCTCTTCACAAACTAAAATTTCCTAACAAAAGTTATGCCAAAAGCGTCTCACACCAAATTCCTAAAGTTGATACTTTTGCTTCTTTAAATGCCATAAGAATTGAAGTCATATATGCATTAAATACTAGTCAATGATTGAGAAAGGTTGAAATTTTTGAATTTATTAAGAAAATAACTGTGATGAAGATATTTCAATTAGCCAAATTTTCTTTAATGGTCTTATAAATTTTCAAGGAATCTTAAGAAATAGAACATTCACTCAATGATCCTCTTTGTACTATATAGTAACATACTATCTATGTGCAAAACAAAATGTGACGAGGGAGCGTTGTTATTTTCTACATAAAAAAACTCTATTAAGTTTGCGTACTATTTAAACAAATATTTATAATTGTAAGAGTTTTCTATAAAGACTAATTTTTCTTTTCTCCATGGAACAAACAACTAACATTTTTAATATTTTCATGTACCTATCTCATTCCCTATGCAAATATAACCAAACAATAGTTTTTAATTATTCCACCTCCTTTTTTCTAGGACTATCAATGGTTAAGGATAAAACCATTTAGCCTTTACCCATACCTTGTAGAGGAAGGGTAAGGATAAATGATTTTCTTACCTTTTACCTGTCTACTCTCTATCCTCTATCCCACTAACTTAGTGGGTAAGGATAAGGGTAAGTGTAAGCCATATAAAGACTAATTTAGTGGGTAAGGATAAAACATTTTATCCTTTACCCATACCTTGTAGAGGAAGGGTAGGGATAAAGGATTTTCTTACCTTTTACCTGTCTACTCTCTATCCTCTATCCCACTAACTTAGTGGGTAAGGATAAGGGTAAGGGTAAGGGTAACAAATATTTATAATTGTAAGAGTTTTTTATAAAGACTAATTTTTCTTTTCTCCATGGAACAAACAACTAACATTTTTTATATTTTCATGTACCTATCCCACTAACTAGTCTATGTTCCATAAAATACTTATGTGGTATAAGACAAACATGTATATAATAACAAGATTTGGTCTTTAATGTACCATTTGATACATATGCGAGATGGTGTTATCTACTTTATTTGATCTCTATTTTTTCAAGTGCGACAACATTTTAGAGGGTATAATATATGTATGTTTCTAACAATAACTCTTTCTGATATATTATCATTAAATGCCATTTTAATGTAGAAATCTTCATCTTATGGGAACAATTTATTTATTCACACACCATTGTTCACCCTACCCTCCCTATTTACTGTGTGGGTAAAAGGGTAAGAGTAAGGGGAGGGTTGGAATTTTTGTGGAGTGGAGAATTACCCATATCCTTACCCGCCACACTTGATGGGTAAAGATAAGAATACAAGACCTTACACTCCTCATTGACAATCCTACTTTTTCCTTTCCCATCCTTCCCCTCCCTTTCCTCTTTTCTTTCCTCTCCCCCTCTATTTTGCCACCACATACTAAAACGTAGTCGGATAGTGTAAAGTCGCCACCAATGTACCATTTTCTAGGTCCACCTGAGAGACCAAAATATGGTTGGTTGGTTTTATTTTTATGTGCTAAAAGAATGCCACATTAAGTGGATTTTGCTTTTTTCTTTTCTTTTTTCATTTTATTTTCAAATTCAATCGTCCAACCAAGTGGCAGTTTCTTACATATGGCCTAAAACGCACCATTTTAAGTGGTGATTTTAATGAAGATCTATATCGTAAAATTATTTTTATGAGGTGTTACATGAGGTAGTGAACTGTTCTTTAATGGACATAGAGATCCGTATTGCACATGGCCAACTATAACTTTTCTTCTTGGATTGTATCTAAACTAGGATTAGAAAAATCCATTACAAGTGAAGTTGTAGCCCATTTTGAAACATGGGCCGACTTCTACTTCCATTTCCTAACAATATATCCAAAAGGTTGCTGGCCCTATTTCCAGAACTCTAGTCTGAGTTACGAAAAAATAATCAAAATTATCCAAGGAGATCTTGATAATATCTTTGTCGGTGATATATAGAAGCAACAACACAAACCCAAACACGCGCTCACACTAAGGGCGCGTATGGTTTAATGGATGTGGCTGTATTGGATTGTACTTGTTAATCCAACTGTAAAAATATTAGGTTTGTTTTACCGGATTGGAAATTGACGACCAATCCTGCACTTTTCTATATACAGTCAGTGCTGGATTAGATTCTCCATTTCAAATTAGTGGGACGCCGTCCTCCAGCTACAGGTGCCTGCTCTCGTTGCTTGATTATGTCAACTCGCTGCTCGATCTGCCGAAGAAAAGGGGTCGTCTCCGTTACTTTATTGAGATCGATCGTACTCGTCCTGGAGAAAACGACAGCCGTTATTTTTTTTACTTTCTTATTATCCAAGTTCGGTGTCAAGCTGTTACATATAAACCAAACATAAACTGCAGTTATCCAGTAGTTTTGATATCCCATGCAATTGTATTTCTGGATTATATAAGTTCAGGATTCTCCTAAATCCCACAGAATCCTGTTAACCAAAAGAAAGATATCCCTCCTTATCTCCCAGGTCCATGGGCCACGACGGGGGCCGGCCCTCCCCTCCTCTTTCTCCCGTCCATAACAACCATAGCTGGAAGAACTGTAGCCAGAGATGAACTTAGGCCCACTCCGTCCTGTTATGCCTTTACACCGTCGCATTCGTCCACCGTAACAGTGCACCTAAAAGAGCCGGAACAAACATCTCATGTTCGACTTGAGGAGGACTGACTAGGAGAAAGCACTACGGAACAGGGAAGGGCGAACGTGTGGCAGCGAGGACTATTATTTCCTTGGTCGAGGAACTAAACACGCGGCGCTGTCGTTTCTCGTGCGTCCGATGCATTGCGTCTCTGTCATGGCCATGGAAGTGGAGGTCACACGTCCCCTACTGCTTATAATATGTAACCGATTTAGACGATTCCCGTTTGTTACAGTATACGTCTTTGTCAGAGATCTTCCTCTCAGTTTCCCCCCTTTGGTTTTTACTGTTTGCAAGCACTTGGGCACTTTCAAAGCTGGAGTCAACAATGGCTATAGCAAAACAACAAAGTGATGACAACTACAAACCATTAATGGCGTGTTGCAAATGTTGGTTAGTGGCGGTGCAACTGGACGTACGTTAATGATGAAACTCGCAAGTATGGCACACAAGCTTACATCGGTAAAATATGAGGATCAAAAAATCTAAATGACACATTTGCCATATTTTATTCCCTAAATTTCACGTATATATATATATATATATATATATATATATATATATATATATATATATATATATATATATATATATATATATATATATATATATATATATATATACACAAATATATATATATATATATATATACGTGTATATATATGTATATATATATTTATATATATATATATTTATATATATATATATATATTTACGTGTATATATATATATGTATATATATTTATATATATATATATTTATATATATATATATATATATATATATATATAGACGTATATATATATATATATATATATTTATATATATATATATATATATATATATATATAGACGTATATATATATATATATATATATATATATATACGTCTATATATATATATATATATATACATACGTATATATATATATATATATACGTATATATATATATATACGTATATATATATATATATATATATATATATATATATATATATATATATATATATATATATATATATATATATATATATATATATATATATATACATACGTATATATATATATACATACGTATATATATATATATATACGTATATATATACATACGTATATATATATATACGTATATATACGTATATATATATATATATATATATATATATATATATATATATATATATATATATACGTATATATATACGTATATATATATATATATATATATATATATATATATATATATATATATATATATATATATATATATATATATATATAGAGAGAGAGAGAGAGAGAGAGAGAGAGAGAGAGAGAGAGTCACGCTAGAATACACTCGAGTGTACATATTACGTTGTACACCTCAATGGTGTTTTCCTATCTAGACCCTGTCTTTCCAAAATCCAACCCATTGATCTTCATGGTTGCAATAATAATAGGCCACATACAAAATTTGAGCTCATTTGGATGAGTGTAAGTCACTCATCCAAGGACAACAAAATCGACGCACAAAATTAATATATATATATATATATATATATATATATATATATATATATATATATATATATATATATATATATATATATATATATATATAAAGAGAGAGAGAGAGTCAGGCTAGAATACACTCGAGTGTATCCAGAGTAGAATACACTCAAATAGTTGTTATCATTATTTGATTATCAAAATAAAATATTACCTTCCTCATATGTGTAGTATAAGTTTCTCTCTCATCTTTACTAGGATATACATTTCAACATACTAATTACATTGGCTTGACCCTCTCTAGGGTTCATTAGCCTACACCTATCGAAGTGTATCCATCTCATTACTTCCTAGTATATCAATTGATTATGTTCATCATGTAGCGGCCTACACTCATCAAGGTGTATCATCCTACACTCATCATGGTGTATCAACCTACACTAATTGAGGTGTATCGACCTACACTGATCAAGGTGTATCAGCCTACTCACTAACCCATGTGTCTTCCTAGACACATTCACTTGTGTCAGCCTAGACACTATCACTTGTGTCGACCATGACACTTGTGTCGGCCTAAGAACATTCTAGTGTATCGGCCACACTATCATGTTGGGTGTGTGTCGGCCAATGCATCAAAGGATGTGTCACCCTAGACACCATCAGTTTGATATCAGGTTAGGGGTGTATCGGGTTCTAGGGTTAGGGTTAGATGATATTGGGTTAGGCATCATCATCTCCCTCACACCCTCACTTATCAAGGTATTGACCTTACTTTTTTTTTGGTGTATCACCTTCACCATACTTTAGTGTAACATCTTTACCTCAGTTTAGTATAACATCTTCACCTCACTTGGGTGTAACATCTTTACCTCTATTGGGTGTAATACTGGGGTGTATCACCTTCACCATACTTTAGTGTAACATCTTTACCTTACTTGGTATATCAACCATAACATGCTATAGGGTTTTGGCCTCAATATCATATTGTGTGTCAGTTATGACACTATCACTTATTTTGCCTATGGTACATCAAGTGATATCAGTTTTGAGGCGCTTAAGGCGATATCAGTCTTGAGGTTCTTAAGGTGATATCAGTTTAGAGGTTTTGCAAAGTGATATCAGTTTATAGGTTCTTCAAAGTGATAATAGTTTAGAGGTTCTTCAAAGTGATATCAGTTTATATGTTATTCAAAGGGATAACGGTTTAGAGGTGCTTCAAAGTGATATCAGTTTAGAGGTGCTTAAAAAGTAATATCAGTTTCTATCATCTTCAAGCTCCAAACCTTTGCCCATTAACACTCTAGTTCATGGAAAACAACCCCACACATACATTAGATCTCATAGATTCATCATTTAATTAAAAGAAATTGAAATTGAGAAGGAATCACCAAGTATTGTACAATTGAAAGTGAATAACAATAGAATTGAAGTAGAGTTATATAACCCGCCTCAAGATCACCACTAGAAATTCAAGCTTCAAAGATCCACATTCCCAAGGTTGAATATGACCTATTCAAAGGTCCAATATTTAGTTATACCTTCTCCTCCATCAAGAAGAAGGCATCGTAGTTAGAAAATTGATGAAGAAGAAAAGAAAGAAAGAATTATGATCTGAGATACATAATTCTCCAAGGTTGAATATGGTTATGGCATCACATTAGAAAATATGCTTGAACTTCCTCTTTCTCCTTGAGATCTGAGGGTCCTCCACCAAGAAGGAGATAGTAAAGGAGTAGAAAGTTTTACTAGGAGGTGAACAATGGGTATATATAGTTGAGGCTCATGAAAGAGAGTATGTGTAAGGTGTCATCACCATATGCACTTAGGTGACACATGTCCATGCACGGTGACACCATGCAACCATAGTTATATCCTCATGTAAAACTGTTGTGGATAATTCAAGGATGAGATATCAGTCATTAGGTACCTTGTGTGGCAAGATATCACAACTGAACATCACTTTATATGCAAACCGATTATACTTTTCCAAGGAAGCCCTCAACTGATATGCTTCACCTACTTGAGGTGCTTAGCCCAATATGAATACTTCCAAAAAGTTTCTAAACCAATATGGGACCTCCTCTATGGTTTATAAACCAATAGACACTCCCATATACTCTTCATAACTTGACACAACCTCATCTAGGGTATAAAATACTCAACATTCTTTGGTTCTTTCACCACCAAGAGTGGTATCACTCAACCAATTATCAAACAAGGCACCCTGCTCCTTTCTCTTTACTATAAATGATGCTAAGAGAGATAAGGGACACTCTAGAGGTGGTAAATTGCACATCAACCCCATAATTTGGGTAATTACAATTTGCACCAAAGCTATCATATATAACACAAACAACCTTCAAACAGGCTCAAACTTGAAACTTTAGCTATCCTAAAGTCTTAATTAGTTTTCAAAAGATTAAGACAAGGTTCTAATAATCTTACTTAGGAAAAAAATTCTGGGTTACCTCATAACTCAGGTCAAGGGTGTTATAGAAAGTCATGCACATGTACCAGAAGACACGAAGTGCAAAAATATGATTTTATTGTGACTATTAGATAGATGATAGGTGGAAGTATCAATGAACTGAATATTATATATCTCAACATTAGACAATAGATCTTCATAAAGTATAATTGATATAAAAAATAATGTCATATAAGGGTAGTGTCATCTTCTTAATAATATCCCATTCTCCATCTCTAAGAACCAAGATGCTTGCATTGAGAAACCTAATATATATGCAAATGGAGAATTATTCATCCACTTGTTTTTGTATCATCTGATTGGAATATACTATGCATATGCATACAAAATTTTGTATTTATAGAACTCCCTATTTAATTAAAAGAATATGAGTTGGGTCCATTTAATTGGTGATGAATAGTGGTCACCTACTAATATGATACTTATCTATAATAACACAAGATATGACATGATCTAAAATTAGTCTTTAACTTTTGTAGGTAGAACATGATGTAACACAAGCCCAATTCTATAGTAGAGGTTTGGGAATGACGGTTGGGTCCAAAAACCACAACTGGCCTCATTTGCATGCTTTTTCCTCACACAAGCACAAACCATGATTAACTTCCCAAAAACACCCACCCTAGTACTACTTGGGGTTGAGAATGCTTAACCATTGATTTCTTAGTCATGGGTTCCCAAAAAGGAGGTGCACCTTTATGATATGGATAGTCCATTCATTCCTTTTAAGATCATTTTATCTGAGGCCTTAAATACTTATATTCTAGAATATCGCCCACTTAGATTATTGACATCCCCATCATGGCTCAACTATATGGTCTCATAATATTGCACCCATTACAGTGCAGGCCCAGTTTGGCCCATGCATACCCAACTCCTGATCATATATACCATCATAAGGGTGGCTCCAACACCATGGATAATCCTTTCCATCATGAGTGGACCGCACGACTTGATGACTACCTTGTCACGCTCCCATGTCGTCCCCACATATTGGAGGGGAACTTTCTATGATACCATCTTTAATGCTTTTCCCCCCTTTAAGGATTTGGTAGATTTTCAGATTAACAAATGGCCTCACAAACTACCACTAGCGTCAGTTGCATGTTGTGTTATCACTCATCCATAGCTCGGGATCAACTTCCCAACATGTCACCCATCCTTAAAACTATTCCATATTGAGCATGCTAAACACAATGTTCTTAGTGATGGGTACCCTAACAGGAGGTACACCTTAGTGATATGGTTAGTCTAATCATCCCTTTCAAAGATCAATTTATGCCAAGCCTCAAAACCTGAGATGTTACCCATAATCGACAAAACAACTAAATTATGATTCACCATGAGCCATAACAAATAGGTCTTAGAATCAACCACCATTGATATATTGGGAAACCTATTAAGCTAATTGTTATACATTACCCATATTGACTTAGCCATTCCATTCATCTTTATCTAACATATCTACTTAAGATCAATTCCAGACATATAGGTACACCAAGAGGATAAATTTAGATAACCATAGCTTTCCAAAGAACAAATTTAATTCAGCACAAACTCAAGATATGAAGATCATATATATTCCCCATTAGAATTGTATTGTATATCATTCATGATGAATGTATGACTTGTAATTAACCTTAGCATATTATTATAGTCATTTAGAATGAATATATATGCACTTTATAGGTTATTTTTATAGCCAAGACATGAGGCTTGGTCAACCTAGATTGCCCCTTGGGGTAGCACAACTGACATCCACTTTAATTACTTCAAAAAAATGGTTTTTTGACCAAGTTTTCCCTGGGTTAACTCATCTATTGTCCTTTTATTGGCTTGATATGAACATTTATCTCCCAAGTTCCTTGTCAGTAAGAAACTCACCAGACAAGTGTTTTCAGATAGACAACTAGCATATTAGTTGAGTTTCCTAAAAGGTAACTTGGTGAACAACACTATACTGCAAAGTTATAAAATGTGCATTTATCCATTTGAAGGGGTGAAATCATAAAAAGTAGATCCGTTCGAAAACCCAAAGAGTCTAGGATCCAATATAACTGTCTAGCTTGCTAGTAGCTAACCACAACTATAAATAGGGACCCTTGGACATCATTCCAAGTTTTTCTTATATGTTTCTATGCTATAGTTGAGTTCTTGCGAGTGTCAGAGCTCCTAAAATCCCTCAATCTTGGTTAAACTCTCTATTTTAATTTGAGTGAGTAAAGTTTTTTGACATAGATCTAGCATCATTGTGACCTTTCTAAAACTCTCAAATGTCTCTTCTCCAATGTTGAATCAGAAAGCTTGATTGAAGATTCTCTCCTTTTAGGTGAAAATCAAGGTGGAAGAACCAAGTCAAGGGTGAGTAAGTCCTTGGAGATGGCTAGAAATCCTTGGTTGGTAGATAAATAAGCCATTTCTAAGGTTATTGTCTCCCTTGGCCTTAAAAGGAATATAGTTACTCTTAGTGTAACTATAAGGTGACTCAAGAGTTCAAAATCCTAGAGGTTGACCTCTCTTGGTATTGGACTACAATCTATATTTTGAGATTGGAACAATAATAATTGATCGTGTTCTTTGGCGATTGTTCAATATTTCTCATCCTTGGTTTTTTTTCTTAGTTGCATCAAAATTTCCATATATCTGGAAGGTGTAAAAAACATTGTGCAAGTGTTTTATCAACACCCCCAATAGATCCAATACATCCAACAAGTGATATCAGAGCAAGTCTTCTCCAACACATTACTCCCACAAGTAAGATAAGATTGGAAAAACATGCTTGTTCCACTCAACATTGGGGTGGATTCTCCATGTGTCCTCCAATCTTTTATGGCACTAACTTTTCTGTTTGGAAGAGAAGGATGTAATTCTACGTACAAGGGATGATCTTTAACATGTGGAAAGTTGCAGGCCTTCCCTACACAAATCTAGAAGGTGAGAGGAGAACATGGAGAGGAAAATCTTGAAGAATGCACAACTTAATACTAGAGAAATTAACATCCTCTACTCTGAATTTTCTCTAACCAAGTTAACCCACACCTCCTCTTGGGAAAAAGCTCATGAGACTTGAGATAAGCTATGCATCACCAATGAAGGGATGAAACAATTCAAGAAAAGGAAAGTTTGCATGCTCACCCAACTCATTGGAGGGTTCAAAATATGAATTGAGAAGAGTGTGGATAAAATGTATTCAAGAATCAAAACCATTTTGAATGGTGTTGACTCCTTGGGGTATACTATGGGAAACGACAAGGTGAATTCCAAGATTCTCTGCTCTCTTTCTCACAGACGGGACAAGAAGGTGACAGCCATGGAAGAGACCAAGACTCATCCCTATTTTCCCATTCAAGAACTAATAGTAATTCTTGAAACCTATGAATTTAGACTCAACTAACAAGATGAAGATGAAAAGGAAAGATAATAATAGAACTATTCTAAGAATAAGAAGGATGTCGCATTTAAATCTCAATTTGCAGCACTTGTGCAAGCTCACATCATGAACCAAATTCCTCCTTCCTTAATTGAAAATGGGTTCCCAAGTCACCTTGAAGCCCACTACCCCAAAGACACACTCCAAGGGTAGATACTCCTCATCTGCACCTAGGTAATATTAATATGGTCAAAAGGGGGGGGAGATAAGAATGAATGTCCAAAAGAAAAGAAGCATCACCGCATAAATAGACATATGAAGAAAGATGACCACCGCAAGGAGGGAAGATATAATAAAAGAGACAAGAAGTATAGGAAGAACAAGGAAACAACCCATGACACTTGGTATTCTTTCTCCTTAAGTGATTCAAGATCAAATGAAGATTATTGCCACATGGAACTCATGGCAATCAATAGTGAGGAAGTTGGTGAGGTAAGAGAGGTAAATCAATTGAAATTTCTAAAGATGCTCTTATTGAAATTATTCATGCTTCCCAAATTCCTTGTTCTAAATTCAAGTCTAAAAAGAAAATACTAGGTAAAATTATTGATGACTTGTATTCTAGAATAGAATCATTTGACCAAAATGAAAATGTGTTCAAGGGTAGCATAGATACTCTACAAGAGCTTAACCATGGTCTTGAACTTCAATGCAATGGTGTTAAAATTGAAAATTGTGTTTATCTCAAGCAAGTAAATGTGATAATGATGAGAACCAAACTTGTATTCATGAAATCATTTTTCTTAGAATTAAAAATTATAGATTTCTTGCTAAAATCATTGATTTTGAGTCCATCACTATCTAGCCTACAAAAGAAGTTTCTAGCATCAATCTTGAAAAGGATTTTTATTTGACTAAAGCCCTCCTTTTAGAGGATGACCTTTGCATTCTCAATATGATATTGATAGTCTTTTTTATACTATATTTACTCTTTTTGATGATATCAATATGCTTAAATCATCATTGCAAAAGTTCCTCAAGGATAAGAAGACCCTAAATGAAATCATAGTTCACTTTACTAAACAAGTGGGTATGATAAGTTTTAGGATATAGGGGTGGACAAAAGAGTAAGGAAAAATAAAAACAAAATGGTAAGGGAACTCTAATATTCGATGAATAGTATTCTATCTTAAAGACTAGCATGGTTTATTCTCGTTGTAACCGTGATGATCATTTTAGTTATTTTTCTCCTTAAAAGAAGAAGGGGACTAACAACAAGATGATTTGGATTCTGAAGCTAACCCTGGATCCAAAATTTTAAATTGGGAAAAGATATTTCTTTCCTTTTAGGATAATGAAAATTTGGTAGCTGATAATGGTATCTCTAAGCATATGACTATAGTCAAGAGCCACTTCAACACTCTTACTAGGAGGAAAGTGGATTGATGAACTTTGGTGAAAACAAGAAGGACAAGGTAGTAGGCAATGGTGATGTAGATGATTCCTTTTGAATCCTGAGTGTGCTACTTGTTGATGGCCTACATCAAAATTTAGTAAATGTTAGCCACTTGTATGATATTGGTTATCATATTCTTGTTACCTCACTTGAATGCTTGCTTCTAGATTCCCTTGCTTACAGTATTATGTATAAGGGAAATAGAATTTACAAAATTTACACTATTGTTCTCATCTCGCTTAAGCCTATTGTTCGTAAGTTCCTTGTACTTGATAAAAATGCATATCATTATGGCATTGCATATTTTTTTCATGTAAATATGCATCATCTAAAAAGGTTGAGAAAAAAGGATATCATTAAAGGGATCACTAAGTTGGATTTTGAAAAATATGAGGAATTCTAAGTTTGTCCAAAAGGGATGTAAAGGAATCCTTAGCAATAAAATATCTCTTGAACTTGTTCATATTGATCTATTTGGATCAAACCAAACCAAAATATTTTGGGGTAGCAAGTATTGCGTGGTTGTTGATGACACTTTGTCTTGCTTTACTTGGAATTTATTTTTGGTTGCTAAAAGTGAGACACTTTATATTTTATTGACTTTATGCAATCAAATTGAAAGCAAAGTGTTTTGTAGAATAGTCTCTATCCTTAGTGACCATAAGGGATAATTTGAAAATGACTTGTTTGAAAAGTTTTGTACATAACTCCCCATACACCTCATCAAAATGGCATTGTAGAGGTGAGGAATAGACCCTTGCAAGGGATGTCAAGGACAATACTCTTAGAGTGTGATGCTCCTAATATGTTTTGAACTGATTCTATTAGAACTACTTTATTTGTGAACAAATAGGTTTTCACTCGCCTGTTGATCAAGAAAACCCAGATGTGTTATGACATGATAGAAATCCAAGCATTGATTTTTGTCCATTCTATGTTATGAACACAAAAAACTCTCCTAATAGGTTTGATGATGAATATTTTAATGCTTTATTTCTTGGCTATAGCACTACTACTAAAGCATATTGAATATTTAACATCGATCTATCTAAACTAGAAGAATCTAGTAATGTTAAAATTGTTGAAACTAACCTTTCTCTACCAAAGAGTGTTGCTTATGGTGATGTGCTAGATGATGTTATTCCCAGATAAAAAGAACTAGACATCAATAAATGTAAAGTGGTGGTTCAAGAGGGATGCTCTCACAAAAAAGACATGGGTTACTTACAACAAAGAACAAGCAAACATTATCTCCATCTCACAACTTTATCCAAATAATGTTAAAGAATCTCTTGAATATGAGTAGATAATCATGGCTATATAGGATGAACTTGAGCAATTTTGAAAAGTACAAGTGTGGACTCATGTACCAAGACACAAGGATAGAAAATCATTAGTACTGAGTGGGTAAAATGGTACAAGCTTGATGACCATGGAAAAGGTGGTAAGAGACATGGAAAGAATAGCAGCACAAGGTTGTAACCAACATGAAGGTATTGACATTGATGAAACATGTTCTCCTATTGTTATATTAGAATTTATTCATATGATACTTGCCTTTTCTAGTCATAAAAATTTTCTTGGTTTATCAAATGGTGGTAAAAGCACTTTTCTAAATGAAGTGTTAGAGGAGTAAGTCTTTGTGGATCAACATCCTAACTTTGAACATGGAAAACATGTTAATCATTCCCATTTTTTACAAAAGGCTATTTATGGTATCAAACCAGCCCTTATATCTTGGTATGAAAATCTAAATACATTTTTAATTGATAATGTTTAAGTCATGGTTTAAATTGATTCTAATATCATTTGAAACACACTTCCAACCATTTATTAGTTATTCAAATTTATGTTTATGATAGTATCATTATTAGTACTAATCTTGATCTTTACTAAGAGTTAAGTTCCCTCATGAAGAGTAAATTTGAGATGACCATGGTGGGGGAGCTTATATTCCTCCTTGGATTTTGAGTCAAATAAACAAAATATGGAAACTTCATCCACCAAAACAAGTACAACAATGAACTCTTGAAAAACTTTGGAATTTAAAATGCAAAGCCAATTGATAATTCCATGTCTAACATCACAAATCTTGATAAAGATAAAGAAGGGGAATGGTAGATGAGAATCTCTATGGGGGTATGATTCATAGTTTATTATATCTTACCACCTTTGGACCAAATATCATGTTTTGTGTTGGCTTATGTGCTTGCATTCAATGAAATCCTAAGAAATTCCCATCTTGTAGAAGTAAAGAGGATTTTGTGGTAGTTATGCAAGACCCATATGTTAGGCTATGGTATCCTAAGACATGGGAATTTACTCTAACAAGGATAGTGAAGTGGATAGGTCGGGTGCTTAATTTATAGAAATAACTTGCTTCCTCCTTGGACCATCTTTAGTTTATTGGTTCTCCAAGAAACAAAATATTATGGCTCTATCAATGAACGAGGTTGAATACATACCCATTAGTAGTTGTTGGACCCAAGTCCTTTGGATGAAGCAAATGCTCCAAGACCTTGATGTACATTATGATCATTCTATTATTTTTTGTGATTATACGATTTGATATTGCATAGTAGAGCTAAACGTATAGAGTTCTTCAATCATTTGATATATTCCATATTTCTAAGAAACACATTTACATTATCATATGAACATAGAAAACCAACTTGTGAATATTTTTACTAAGCTTCTTGCTAGGGAGAAATTCAATTTTATTAAATCACAGTCATTGTTGATACTTTTATGTCAAACTTTAGGTCTCGACAAGGAAATACAAAACATTAGATCTAAAATTCAATTCCTAAGCCTCTTTCTAGGGAGAATTTATATTTTATTAGATCTCAATTTTATTATTTTGTTCTGGGGAAACTCGACTGATAGATCAGACTAGGAAATACCAACACATGTTGTTTGCCAAGTTACCCAAGTCACAAACTTGGACGACAACATAGTGTTGTAATTGCTAAGGGTCTGATCATTCAAGTTTTTCCCTCTCAACTAGAGAAACTCAATCAACTACCCTTCATTTTGGTTTCCCCTCATACCTCTTCCATTACACATACCTTAGCTTCTTCTTCCCTAAATCAACCTATCTCCTTAATGATACCTCTTCATATGTCATCTTCCTCTATGTTTTACTCTCTCTCTCCTAAATGGCATTGAATTGGTGCAAAACAAGTGGCATAGGTGGTTCCCCTAATTCTCCTATTTCTGCAACTTCCTCTATGTCACTTGTCTACAATAGTTCTAATTTCATTAGCACTCCAACTGTGAATAGGTACAAGGAACTTCTTCCACGAACTCCTTTTCCCTTCCATGCTTATGTAGATGTGGGGATAAACGATCTAGAAGTCAAAACATGTTTGTGGATTGATGTCTTAGTGCTTTATGTGTTGAAATCCTATATTAATTCAATTAACATAATTGAAGAAATGTTGTAGATGATTGCTATGCCTATTAAGCATGGAACTACATTACCACTGTTCCACCACATGAGACTGTAGTTGTTCTTTTTTTTCATGCTAATCATAGGTTAAAAATCTCTAAGGATTCTCTCATATCGCATTTCCCTAGAATTACAATAAGTCACACTTGGAAGAAAACCTATGCTCAACATCTTGACCTGTTTCATTCTAACAAATTCTATAAGAGTTTTGATTCTAAGCTTACACTTCATGATTTCCACATGTTTCTCATGAAACTTGATCATCCCTATAGGATGAAAGCTATCCTACTATCTGCGAACTTATATACTAGGAAAATAATTGTTGCATCAATAGTGAAAATCAATTTCCATATAAAGAAAAATGAAAAGGATATTTCTTAAAATTGTGTAGTGATCATCAATTGCCTCCTAAATAAACAATGTCAAGTTGGCTCATTAGATTCATAACCATATGACCTACTTTGTCAGTAGAAAAACATAAGGGATATCCATCCTTCTTATCCTAACCTTATATGTGGTTTCTTCCAGTACCTCACTAAAAAAGACTCGCATTGCTGATTTTAAATATCTAGATAGATGTAGAGGTGTTGTGGTCAGTGAGACTCAGTTAAGAAGTTTTTCCAAAACTCTAAATCTTCATTCATGATGGTGCTTCCTCCTCCCACACAACTCCTACCAATCAATCCTCTTCCTATCATGTGCCACCTAGACCTAGTAGGGCTTCTTTGTTTATTTCCAATGAGTATGTCATGGAATACATGATGTATTAAAATGCATAATATTTATATGTTCATATCATCTCCACCAAGAACTAATTCACATTATGTAAAACATGATCATATCTTGTACTTCACTATAAACCCTCTATTTCTTTCACTAACTATAATATCTATTCATATAATCAATTCTACCCTACAACTCAGTATGCTCTTTATGCTACCAACTCTATCACTATTATTGTTGACCCTACATTTGTGTCCTTTTACTGATCACCTTCCCTAACTCGGCTTCTGGTGCTTCCTCCTAGACCAACTTATGACATTCTTACTTGCTATGTTAGGAGTGTTGCACCCACCTTTCCTCAAGAACAAGCTATTTCACTAGTGACCAAAAGACTTGGTCCCAAATCAATTCAAGATGTCCAGAAAAGAACCCTTTTCTCCTACCTATGTTGATATGGTTGTTGATGGGATACTGGAGGATATGAGGAAGATGACAATGGTGATCTAATTGTGATGAGTATGGTGAGGATGATGATGATGAAGTTGAGGCTACTGATGCTCCTACTCATTCCTTTGGAGCATATGACATCAGTGGTGTGAAATATGACCTGTCTTACATGTATTTTTTGGGTTTATCAAGTAATTCATAGAGAACTTGTATCTGAGGTTATGACAATTACTTTTATTCCGTAATCATCTTTTTTTTTCATTTATCTTGAATTTTTTTCATCAATTTTTAATCAATATTATATGTGCTCTAAACTTGGTTTCTAATGCTTATCTATCGAGTTTTGGAATATGTGCTTTTAGATTTTGATTATGATTATTGAGCACAACATCCTTTTTTCTTGATAATATTTGTTCTTGTGGTTGTTTAGGAGCTAGCTTAGCTTTTCTACCGCCTCTTTTTGGTATGATGAAAGTGGAGAAAATGCTTGGAAATCTATTGAAATATATCTCATTTTAATCTCTATTAATGTTGATACTTGAATGGAAATATCATATGTATACTTTTATGGAAGAACTAACCACATGATTGATAAGCATAACTTGACATGGACACCATTTTATCTGATATTCATGAACACCTATAAAATTCAATAGTGAAGAATTCAATTTCAATTATTTCAATATTTTTAGGAATCGATTGTTAAAAAGGGGGGAATGTTGACCTAAAAATTATACATTCTGATTATGACTTGTCCATTCCATTCATGTGTATCTAACATTTCTATTGGAGATCAATTTTAGATAAAAAGGTACACCAAAAGTATGAATTTAAGAAACCTAGCTTTTTAAAGAATAAGTCAAATTCAATATTTAAAGATTAGATAGATTATCATTTAGAATTTTGTGTTTTAAATCATTCATTTTGAATGTATGAGTTTTAATTAAACTTAACGAACCATTAGAGTCATTTAGTATTAATATATGTATGCATTTCATAGGATTTTGTTATATCCATACTGGAGGCTTGGTCGGTCGAGATTGTTCCTTGGGTAACATGGTCGAGAACCTTTTTAATTTGATTGAAAAAATCATCTGACAACCATGTTTTCCCTGGGATAAATCAGTAGATGTCCTTGCATTGGCTTGACAAGAACCTCTATTGAACAAGTTTCTTATTACTAACCAACTCATCTGGAGAGTCTATATATTTGGATAAATAGTTAGCAGTCTCATCTGAGTTTCCCAAAAGGTAACTTGTGAAAGACTAGATTTTGGCTTAATTTCGAGGATGAAATTGCTTCTAAGGTGTGTAGAATGTTATGGACTAAACTTTTGGAATCCTTAAATGTATAATGATGTAAGTATTCATGTGTTTGAGGAATGTAATGAATTTCAAGTGTTTTGATAATATATGGATTTGCAATGGTGTTGACATCTTGATTAATATCCCTAAGTTCTTGCCTTTTTGGAGTATTTAATTGACACGTGAAATAGTTGAATAGTGTAACCAAATTTTAAAATATGTAGTTTGAGTTGTTATAAGACTATGGTAACATTTTTGTGGCTATTGGAGAACCCTAGAGGAAATTATTTAAGTTTGAATATTAGGAAATAATGTGAATTTTGATGGTTCTGGACCTGAGCAATCTAGTTATTAAGACTGAGACTTTGATGTTACATGCCCTTGGTTTTGGGCTAGGTCTACATGGCCAAGTCATGGCCTTGGTCATCTAATCTAGTGTTTATGATCTTTCAAGAGTGAAATTTACGAATTTCCTGGTAATTGGCGTCAATCTAAGCAGTAGACAATAGATCTAATGGTTATCAGCTTGTCCTCAACCTCCAACAATGAGGATTAGCTGTGGGGGAGGATGAGGCCATGATTGCCTCAACCACTTCACTAATTGTGGGGTGAATTTATATAGGTTCCATGAAGCCATAATAAGCTTCAGTTGTTGTCAGCGATGATTGAAGGGGTTTTCCCCCCTTCCCACTGTTGTGGCGACAACTATGGCCGATGAGCCCATGGAGGTAGAGACCTAGAGCCTCATATGATGATCTGTGTATCTATCGAGGACTGAATGATGACATAAGTCTTTGACGAAGGATAATAAGAAGGTGAGGATGTCTCACAAGGTCTAGGTTCCTCATGAGATCCATCCCCCATTGCGGCGTCTCAGTTCCGCGGACTCATAGATTGCATCAACCGCGAAGGAGAGTGAGAAAGGGGAGCAGACCGGGCCAAGTTCCTAGACCAGCTAGCTCATGACCAATTTAGGAGCTCAGAGCCCCACCCATAGAGCCATGTGGGCGACCCTGAGTGGCCGAAAAAGGTAAAATTCTCATATTCACACAACTTATTTAATTCATAGTAATTATCTCAAGCATCAGAAAAATATGAACAAAATACCCAAATTCTCAAAAAAATGAGTAGAACAACCTTGAACCATAATATTAGCATGTTGATTTTTAAATCATAGTGATATCATATAAGACATGTTACACTTGTTTCATGAGTAATAAATATCAAATAATGACCTAAAATTATGAGAATGCATCAATTTCTCTTAAATGTGATTTAGAATCCATGTGATGTTAGATATGATCATGTAATTTGCTCAATGTGGCTAATTAGGGCTTATAAACCTATGCAATAATTACAAATATGCTCAAGAAACCTTGAAAATTATAGAGTAAGTTCATATTAGTATGGAAGCTAATATGTAATTCTGAGATCATAATGATACACATAATTCATTATTGTATGATAATGGATTATAACATATTGTGAGAAAACCCTAACATGATTAATACAGTAACCTAGGGTTAATATATGCACATAATCATATGTAATAAAATAATCAGATTATGTATCTTAATCTGGAATATAAGACCAATAACCTAATTACATGAGTTTAAGACAAGTAATGATGGGAATATCCTAATGAACTAATAAAATGCTAATGAATAAACTAGGGTTAAGATGATGAGAATTTGATGATATTACATGTCATCTTGTCTTAATCAGGGTTTGACCAAGAGTGGTAGTTGAAACCAGGAATATGTGATGATTATAGTATATCTATGATCAAGGTACGCCCTTACCTCTGACTTGGCCTACTACTTAGTATGGTTGCATTATGTGTGTACAAATACTTGGCATATGATATTGGATAAAATGATTATTATGGTATGATATTTTTATTAACTTTCCATACTTATAGTTATGAAACATCAAACATAATATGTGTGTTTCATTATATGAAAGCTCTATATCTCTTTGGTAAGAACAGTGCTAGTGAGTGATATATCTCTTTGGTACGAAGATCACATGTATAATGATCTATCTATTTAGTAAGAAGATCATAAGGCCTTAATGCATCTATCCCATTGGTAGGCAAATGCACGAGCATATAATAAAAAATATGCCTAAAATATGTGTTTTCTTTTGTTAATAAACAACTTTTTGCAATTATATGCCTTTTTTATATTTCTTTATAACTGTCAAGTTATAGTTTTATCTTATTGACAAGTCAAAGTAATTATAGGTATATAAAAAGACACGTAGGCGTACTCAGTACAATATTTTACAATATTAAGCTAATGTGTATCACATGTAATCCTTCATTTAGGTTGTGACCATATGATCTTGAAGACCAGGATAGTTGAGAGTTGAGTGGCGAGTTGATGTACAGGTGGACCTATTGTCTAAAAGATCCTATTGTATAATTAGTACATGTATATGTAAAAGTTTACTATTCAATATGCAATATCAAATGTTGTAACAATTCATTTTGTAATATATGTTTAATGATGAAAATGTGTTGTATGGTTTTGTTCTTATTCGTGTACATGTGCTACTATTGTTGTTCCTTTTGACTTCGTCTTATTTTCTTCTTATTATCCTAGTGTGTGTTGTTGAAATTGGGATTCTTGCTGAGGCGAGGATTTCAATTTGGACATCACACATTTGATTAATTTTTAGAAAATTCAGGGACATCACATAACTCGATTGATAAAATTGTTCTTTCAAGTGCTAAAAGGTGCATGTAGGCATTTCAAGGGGTGAACATTTCAAAATTAGATCCTTAAAAACCCCCCAAAGACGTATAGAATTTGATCTATGTATCTTAACTAGATAGTAGGCAACCTCAAACATAAATAGGGACCCTTGGAATTCATATTAATCTTGAGTTCTATGTTTCTATGTGAAAGTTGAGTGGTCGTCCTTACAAGACCTCCTAATATCCCTCAAGATTAATTACTTCTCCACTTTCATATGAGTGAGATATGTTTTTTTATGAGAGAGATTGTATCATTGTGATATTTTTAAAGCTCTCAAATCTCTCTTCTCTGCTCTCCCTTCACAAAACTTGATTAAAGATTTTCTCCTTGGACAAGGAGGTGAATATCAAGGTGTAAGACCCAATTCAAAGGTGGGTAAGTCCTAGGATAAGGTTGACGACCCTTGATAAAAGGATGGGTAAGCCCTTGGTAAGGCTATTGGATCCTTTGTCCTTAAAGGGAAGCTAGTTACTCTTTGGTTTTGAAAACATAAGTTCTTCTTAGTGTAACTCTTATATGTAATATAGGGTGAGACTCAAATGCTCAAAATGATAGAGGTTCACCAAGCTAGGTAGTGGAGTGCATATCTAAATTTAGAATTTTGAACCACTATAATTGGTTGTGTTATTTGGTTCTTGTTCACTTTCTCACATATTTCCTTTACTTGTTGAGTTTCACTCAAATGTCCATCTAGCTTGAATGTATAAATAATTTTGTGCAAGTATTTTTAGCTCGATTCATCCCCCTCTCCATCCCATATATCCAAAAATTCAATCTTGAGTTCATTACAAAATTAAATTTATGAAGTACTAGGAATACAATTGCACCCTAGATGGATACCATACTTATAACTAAAAGGTAGTAAATGGTCAACTAGATCACAAATGAAGCACGTCATTAGGATTATGTTGGGGCCAATAGAAAGTAAAATTGTTCCACGAAGCATCCTTTGTGCATCATTTCCAAATCCTCCCTAGTGTATCCCATAAAGGATTCACATCATGACATAATATCTCATGTACTTGTTAGCCTTGCTAGTTTTTCCAGCTTCTTGTGGGCATATAAATTCACTATCCCAAGATAATACTAGCCTATTTGACAACTCAAATATACAATATATGCCTCAGGGAAGACATAAAAAACCCACCAAATATATATCTATATTGAGATGTATAAAAGGAAAAAAACAATGAAAGAAAATAACACTAAGAAAATGCAACATAAATTATACGACTTCTACTCTACTTTATTAATCATGTCCACTCATTTCCATCCTCTATGTAGGGTTTTAGTGTAAAAAGGGGTGAATTGTGCTCTAAGAATTCTAAACAAATGAATTTGAACTTTACAATATATATCAACGATGAGAGATATTGAAACAATAATAAATAAAACATACATATAGTGGTTCTGGCATGAAATGTCATAGCTCCACTACTAGAAGGGTTTACCCACTATGATATCTATTGAGTAGAATTGTATCAACCATACCAACACTTACACCATATTTATTTTTAAATGAAGACTAATCTCTCAGGACAAGGATAAAAACCTACTAATACCAAGAGCCACATGCCCTACAAACTTTCCAAGATTGAAAGATCTCAATCACTAAGAGAAAGTGACTGAGTAAAAGAAACTAAGAGATTCACAAAATAAAAATGAGGATCGAGCTTTCATACATAATTCCTACCCACTCGAATGTGACAATAAAGTAATATCTTCATGAAGTTATGTGAGGCTTGTGGAAAATAATTGTTTTTTTCAAATGGAATAAATGTGTTGGGAATTTCTCTAAAAACTTTATTTATAGTAAAAGTTTCCAACTAAATACTACTCGTGCTTAGAGAAAATTCTACCCATGTACGAGGTTGTTTATCATTTTTCAAAGTAAACATCCTCCACTAATTGTCATTATAATGTCTAATTGACTACTACCTAAATACTTAGGTTAATGGTTGTCATCTCAATAAGCTCATAATAAACTAATTCATTCTAGTTGTTGGAGTTGAGACTCGACATCGTCGATTGATTTTCTTAAATGAATTCATGTTAGTGGCTCTTACTTACTAATGCAATAACTTTGGTCAAATTGGATTTATATAGGAGAACTCTAGATGACACAAAGACTTGTCTTATGGCACTATATAATAGTATGTATTTCTTGAAGGATAATCAACATGTATTTAACATTGTCCAAGATATATCATGTTGTAGTGTAGAATTCCTTGTAAGAAGTTTAGTCATTCATGATCATTGTCTTATGATAGTTAATGGTTGGATAATTTCTTGGATTGAGACAAATTGAATTACAATACCAATGAGGTGCACATTATACATATTATTTTATTCAGATAATACTACCATCAATACAATTCTAGTAATTTATTGTCTTGTAACAAATATACAAATAATATTCTAACATCCTCATGAATGTGCACTAACTATAGTGATAGAGGCACTTATTAGTGGTAATCTTGGAGTTATTTTACTATATAATACACAAATATTATTAAATTTTTTAGTAAAAAAGTACCCATTTCATGATATTAGTAACTTTTGAAATATCAAGTCGAGATTAGGATGTAAAATGAGTGGGTATGCAAGACCTATGTCTATACCCATAAAACCCTATTAAATTTATCATGACCCATAGCCAACCCAATAGAGAGAAAACAATCTATATAAATTCATAACCACCTCAAAGGGTGATTAGAACCCAATACCACCATATAAAGTGTTACAACCTCAATTTTGCATATATTTTGATAATTGAAATGTATTGATTTTATGAATTTGGACTTAATTGAAAAGGTTGTACATTTTGCTTCAAAGGATGGATTTCCTTGTAAATATCCCTTTGGATAGGAATTTAGTGATTCCTATTATTAGATTAATCCATTAATGGATATAAAAGAGAAGAAAAGAGGAAAAATCCAAATAATGGAAAAAAAGATAAATAGATAAAAGGAATTCATGCATAAATACACCGTAATGACTTTTGATATGATAGAAGTATATGATATGTTAGATAATTAAAAGGATAATTATCTAGTCATTCTTGGAAATAGAATGTTTGACACACTAAATATCATTATCTCGACTTGACCTTCGTATATTTGAAAATAATAATAAGAAAGATAATTCTAGAAGTTAGAATTAAAGGACATTCCATAATATAATTGTTTTTATGAGATGACTAATGGAATAAGTTTGATATATAAAGGGCATCTCAATTAAATGAATATGGCTTGAGAAATATTTTGATGACTTTCCATAGAATGATGATAATTGGCTTAAGGAATATATTAAGGAATTGTGATATGGCTGTACCTTCTTATGACCTTTGGTTCGATACCTTTTATCCTAAGAAAAGGAAGGACAAATATAATTTAAGTCTTTGCCTTTTTATTCTTTGGCAATCACATATGAAAATATCTTTCCATCTGGGGTAGATAGTGACTCACGTTGGTTTTCATTCGAGAATATATGAGGAAGGTTTCCTCTTCTAGACCATGGAGTCTTTCTCTCTCTCATCTGTGAGTGTATAAGAAAGGAACTTGGCTCTCCCTATTACCCTCATCCTCCCTTCATCGGGACACCTAGGGTTACTACTAGAGCAAGTATATATAGGGACCCGGGGGCCTCGTCACCAAGGTGACACCCTCTACCATAATCTTTCACAACCTCTGCCTTAGAGTAGAAGGAGTCTTACCGATGAGATGTGGTGCTCCACCACACCAGGAGCGAAAGGGAGAGAGGCTATGTAAGCCATGTTGTTGTTCTACTCAACTGGTCCATGATAGGGAAGCAGCCGCCACCCAGAACCACTGCTAGTCACGGAGGCGAGTGGGTTGGAGGAAGTCGCATATAAGCCTCGCCGGAGCATTCTTGGGCGGAGACGCCCTGTTTTCTGGAGAACGGGCTGATGCGAGAAGGAGGGATCAGGGCCGTTAGCTTCGTCGGCCAAGCCCGGTCACAGGGAAACAAGGGTGAGCACAACTAGAAGGATGAGGAGTTGTGGTCATGAGTGCAGGTGAGAGAGGGTGGCGCTTGAGTGGTGCATATCTGTCTGGAGGCAAGAGTTGTGGTGTCAGGACCTGGTGACGAAGGAGGAGGTGAACACCAACCGGCAAACCTGACCACGTGGGGGTGGAGCGTCGGAGAAGGTTTTGGAATGGTACCGAAGGGCCACATAGGGCAGGAAAAGGATGAGGGAGGGGCGGAAGACTTGCTTAGCCGGCGCATGACCTGGAGCCAGTGCCCTGGCCGCGGAGGCGGCAACGTGCGCACAGCTTCACGCCGTCGCGGGCATTGCGTGAGGGAAAGAGAAGGATATGAGTCAAATGACTCCTTTGCCCCAGCATACGTGTTCAACAACAAAAGGGCATAGAGGTCCTTTCACACCTGATCAAGAGTCGAGCCAGTTTAATACAAGGTAATCTCTTTTATGTTGACGTGGCTACACGAGATTGGTCCAAATGACTATAAATTGAAATAATTCTAGTTAATTATTGGTAACTTAGATTGCAACATATAATATACGAAAATTGATCAGGAGAACGAGAGGAACACAAAGAAATTATTGTTGAAGCCTAATTTCGCTTTCTATTCAAAAAGTATATCAATATGCTATCTTCAATAGTTTAATCAATGAAAAACCCTAACTTTTTATGATTAATGAATTAGAAAGGGGTTATGTGAGTGTTTAAAATAGATATTAACATGTTGTTAATAGAAAGGGCATATTAGATCTAAAAGGATGATCTTCATGTGTAATTTGATTAATTTAGGGTTCCATATGATTTAATGAACCTTGAACCCTAACTGTGGTAATTATGATCCTTAATGATTTTAATTGGTCAAATTCATGTACAAAGTTGAGATATGATGGTTCTAATCTATTTAGAGTAGAAAAGTCCTTAATTCTGGATAAATACCCTAAAAGTAGTAATTAGGGTTTTCTCATGGATAAAAGGTAGAATTATGGCAAATCAAGTTCATATGTGATTAGACCATAATGAAATTTGAATTGATGATAAATGCATATAATGATCTTGTCGTGGATTAAAAGGATAAAAATAGTAGCTTTAATGTAAAAGAAGCTTAATGATATTAATTAATGGTTAATGTGCCTTTAATATGGAAATAGGGTTATATGTTGTTGCGATAACCTTAATGTTGAAGAATAGATGAGATAATTAGGAATTAGGGTTTAAGATAATAAAAGATGAAGTGAAACCCTAATTTCCAAGAAACCCTAAAAATTGGAATAGAAATCCTAAGGAATATGATGATATTGGATGAATATTAATAAAAAGAAATTGGTATATTTATTTCAGGATTTTGTGCATAATTGATTGCTTGATTGGGATTTCTCTATTCTGGATAATTCTGTCTCAAATATGCAATCAAAGGTATGTGGTTACGCTTATGATTATCCTGAATAGTTTTCCGAGGATTTTATCGATGTTTCCCTCATGGCTTGAAATAACTATTGGATGCTTTTATTTCATGCAACTATAGAGTGACTATGACTATCACTATGAATATACATGTATAACTGGCTAGATCCGAGTCCACCTCTGTGGCTTGTAAAGGTTAAAAAAAGGGGTAACCTAGATTAAGGTCTAGGTTATCGTGGGTTAGAAACTGGGCTGCCAAGTGTAGTGACATGAGACCCATTAGCCTGTAATGAGTTAAGGAGTGGGCTACTTATGAGTAGTGCCATGTGACTCAACCCTAAAAACTGGTTCACCTATAGGTGGGACCATGAGGGGTTTAATGGGGAATCTACCATACAGAAGGTAGTATCCAGGTCCACTGCAGAGATAGCACAGAGGATAGGGTACTCATGGATCGCGGAGTTATATTTAAAACGTAATCTTGGTTGTTAAATGATTAATTGAATGATTATGTTGTTATCATAGTTGCATGTTTATTGTTTCCCCCACATACCAGTATCGGTTGACCGGCGTTTTGTTTGTCGGCATTTTAGGAACAAGACAAAAGGACAAACAGTAAATCGTCATATAGTGAAATACATGAAGTAAAATATGAGGAGGATTAGTTAGAATCCATAAGTGGATAGAAGTTTAGAGATTCAAGTTTTCAAAAAGGTATGTAAAAGTTTATTTTCTTACATCTTTTCAGTTTAGTTTGTTAAAATTTAATAATTGTTCTTGGTTAATTGTCGAACCTTTGATCCGGAGATTATGGGTGCGGTTTCAACCTCTCGGTATAACTTAATTGGGGGTTATCGGGAGGTGGGGTCATAACATTTGGTATCAGAGTGTAGGTTCCTCACTTAACCATTAATAATTATTAAATTTTACAAACTCCATAGAACCCAAGGGATTTATTAGAGGATTATCCGAACGACGGAGGTGTCTAGAAAAGGATCACGACCGAGGGCTGGAAATATTTTCCTCTGCACCGCTAGTAGGAATACGAGGACTCTCAGATCTGTGTGACTTCCTGGATAAAGTCTTAGGGTATGAATCGAAATAAGATACCTTTAGGACTTTCTCATCTTATTCATCACTTCTCACCTCAAATGTTGTTAAGGACTATAAGGATTAGGGTTTTCTCTCTTTTCCTCACCTTCTTGAGGTATTGGTAAGGTTGATAAGGATTAAGGAATCCTCCATTTTATTAATAAAAAGTATGTAAATAAGATGTCATGGACATAAGCTTAATAGACTAAGCGTAAACTAAAGAATAGATACATGCTTAGGTCGTATGACATAAGTTGTCATGCCCTCAAAAGAGACATGAGGCTAGACCTTCTTGTCAGGAGGATAAGTAAAGATAGTTAGTCTTGGAGGTAGAGACATCCATTAAAAGTAGAGACCTGGCACATCCATTGAGGATGGTGTTAACCCTAACCCCATGTTAAGGTTAGAGAGAGAGATGACCTGATGAGTTAGATGTCATGGTTGACCAAGTGTTTGGAAGGACATGCCTTTGGATGCCATATGAGCCGTGAGGAGGTTAGTGAAGAACCTATGGAAACCCCATGAGCTTATATGAGCATGTCATAGTATACACCCAAAGTACGTCAGTAGTGCTGACAATAGGCTAAAACCCTGGCTAAGAGAGGATGATGGGTAGCTTATGAGGTAAGCATAAAGGACTATGGATAACCTTAAGAAAACATAAGTTTCAACATAGGCTTCACCATTTAGGGGTATGCTTGTAAGCTTGACCCACCTTCGTGGAGAGAGGACCTCGGGTAGTAAGGTTGTAGGTAGGGTTAGCTCTAGAGAGAGAGCAGGAAACCCATGCAAGAAGGTTGGAAGCCGATACTATGAGATATGAGGAATGTGGGAAGTTGAGAATGATGAGACCTAAGTGGATGATAGTGGTTGCCTCATGCTTGATCCCTGGAGGTTGTTGATATCCTAGTTTCCTTTAGAGGCACCAAACCCTAGAGAGAAGATGAGGCTTATGGTAACTATGTGCCTATGGTATGGGTGTTTACCTTCTGAGATAGGAAGAAGAGTTCCTTAGACCCTGACGAGGCTTAGTAACAGGTTGTGAGGCCTTATACCTTGTTGGTTGTCCTTGAGGAGGACTCCACTCAGAAGTGTTACTCGAGTAGAAGGATTACAGGAAGTGCATGTCATACCTTATACATGTTTGGTTCATGCTTAAGAGGTTGGGCATGTAGTTGGTCATCAAAAAAGTGAACCTAGGGTTCCTAGGCTTGAGAGGGGAAGTGGTGTACCTAATGCTCATGATGAGAGTCGTAGTTCCTCCCATCTTAGGAGAGGAACCCTTTGGTAGGGTGTGTACCCATTTGTGGGTTTTGTGGAAACCTAAAGAGGTCTCATAGGATCTTGAGAAGTTAAGTGAAAAGTACATGGTATGAGAATGAACCTATAGACCCATAGATAACCACCTCTAAGTGCATATGGATGTGTTACCATGGAGGTAACTGGTATGGGGCTTGACCAAGGTAGGCAGATTGCCATGATCCCTATGAAGGGATGAAAGTCAGCCCATGAATGTAGAAAGAGAGATGATGAAGGCTTGGGTAAGGTTCTAAGTTGGACATGTACTATACTAGAATCCTAAGTCTATCCTAGGGTCAGGTAGGGATAAGACCGATGGAAGTAGGAATAGCCTAATTCCCTAGTTGCACATGACCATAGGGTCGGGAGGTAACAACTATCATTGTCTAAGGGCCATGGGTTAGGAGATTGATCACCTTCATGAACTCATGGGACCCAAGGGAAGATGAGTAGGGCACTCTCTGGATGCAAGAGGGAAGAGGGATGACCCTAAAAGTGCCGGCACCCTATAGACCTAGAGGAGATGACCAAGGATTGTGTGGTGACCTAAGTAGGTTCGAGACTAGTTTTCAATGGGAGTAACTTTGATATCAAGATGATTGTGATGTATAGACATAAGTTTTGCACGTTCCAACTTAGATTTGGAGGTGTACTGGCAATGTGGGATGTACCATCTCTACTCTTAGAACAGGAAGAACTTTGTGTTTGGACGGCTGCCAAATGCTTATTTCCTCTTGTTATGGGAGTGAGAGATAGGACAGTACGCGTGCCTTACACCAGGGATAAAAGATGATGTGAGTTGGAATGTTTCTATGAGGCATGAGGACAGAGATGATAAGATACCCCTTGGAGTGAATGATACATGGATGGTTTACAAACACCAAGAGTATTAAGGTAGTCATCATATGAGGATGTTTTTATCATGAGCTATGAAGGTTGAGTTTGAAATAAAAAAAAAACAAGAGAATAAGCTCAGAGTTTCCTGATGAAGATAGACTTAGAGTTTGAGATGAGACGACAAGTGGAATATACATAGGTGTATGTTGTCAACTTTACCTAACACCGAAGGATGCGGAGTGGTATTGGATTCTCCAGTTGGGATGTAGCTACCTAGTAAGCTAGAGGCTAGAGGAGGTGGTTAGGTTAGCCCTAAGTTTGAAAAAGAGATAACTTTGGATAACACTCAGATGTAACGATAACGGTTGATCAAGTTAGTGGTGGTTTGGTTAGCCAACCTAGGCCTTGAGGTATTGAAAGGATGGTGGTAGAACCCTAGATACACATCTTTGGAAAAGAAGTTGAGGAAACCCGACTAAAGTGGTTTAGGGTTTCTGAGGAATCAATCTTGAGGAATCATGACAATACATGAGATCGTGATTTTATGATCACCATACACCGTACTACGAAGATAATAAGTGACAGTAGTACTTTAGATACCTAGATAAAGTTGCATGTGGTATATGGCCATGCAAGCCGAGGGTGAAGGATGAACACCAGTAATCCAGTGCATGGATATAAAGGATAAAGAGTCCCCGAAAGAGAAAGGGAGTTCATCGCTATGGATGTTGTAGGTCTCCCCTGGACTAAGGAAGGTTGAGATGCAATATGGGGTATGGTATATCGTCTTACCCAGATGACATGAGAAAGAAAGAGTTTTGTCAAGGGACAGATATGGTCAAACTACCCATGAGAGAGATGGTTCAACTACACCATGATGTGAGTTCAAAGGTTCTTGAGTTTGACCTAAAGGTTCCCTTCCAAAAGGTGGGAGTAGGTACATGAAGAACCCAGTGTTAGTACAGTTTATCACCCTTAACTAATGCTTAGTATGATCCAGACTAGAGGGTCCGATGAGAGCATGTGTGCTCATTCAGGGTGATACATATAGATAGTTCTTGTCCTTCGTAAGATGTGATGATAACCACCACAGACGGTATCGGGTTTTAAAGAAGCTCTGTAAGGGAGGTCGTTTCGGTCACCACTTCAGTAAGGTGATGTTGGTGAAAGGACCATGTGATGGTTAGAAAAGGACCACAGTGTGTGTAGATGAAGTCTCTTTGATTGTGCAATGGCTAAAAGGAGCCTAGAGATGACGGGAGTTGAAACGTCTATTTCGAGAAAACAAGATTAACTAATGCGGAAGTGTTCACTAAGCATCGGATTACCAAAAATAACTAAAAATTTTAAACTTTTTACAAAGAGATCCTTTAAAGGTAAAGCTTTCTCATAAAGCAACATGATAAGTTGTTTACAACTGTTCCATCAGTAAAATTCTGTAAGGCAAGATAAAAAAGTCTCTAAGGACTGGACCAAAAACTCGAAAGCACTAACTATTACTCCGAGGACCTGAGAGTACAGAGACGACATATAGGACTCTAACACTATCTACACATGACATAGCAGCCAATGCCTCCACCTGAAGCTTCACTGCTGTCCTTGGTACTGCTGATGCTGCCCTTCACCTATTGAAGGATTTCTGCCTCCTCGCCCACGTCCACCTAAAGGTTGAAATCTACGGGGTGAGACAATTATAAAAAATCGTCCCAGCGAGAGATATAACTCTTAGCCAGAAGCATAATTATTGCAGCATAAGAGAATAAATGTACACAAAGAAGTTATGTATATTTGAGAGTAGTTAAAACAATGTTTAACAGATTAAACTATTCTTTCTACTAAAAGCAATGCAACTATAAATTGATAAAATCACATGTCACTTATCACATCACTAACTCCCTTCAGACTTGGATCATATATCCATTTCCTGGCATTATTATTTGGGAAAGGATGGCCTGTAGCCATACTCCTTCTCCCAAAGTGTTAGGATTCCAACTCCACAACATATCTGCATAACTTGTACATATGATATCAGACTTAACATTACTTATGTAATACAAGGGTTATTTACATTCATAACCCATTAGTCTGTAGTTAAGCTTTTCATAGGATTATTCCATAATAGAATTTCACATAGAAACACTTTGGTTTAGGTCATACCTCATATTTTTAATATTGGGATATCAACATAGAAACACTTTGGTTTAGGTCATACCTCATATTTTTAATATTGGGATATCAATCCCTAACCATCTTATTAATATGAAATCCGGAATGTGGGAGTTCAAACCCCTGGACTAATCATAGCATTTGTTACCAAGTAACATCTCATTTTATTTGGTTATCTAAATAATATGACCTTTGAAGATCAACACATCATATTACTTGTGGCTCATTCAACCTATCAAGCTCATATGTTATCACTTACCAGATAACATGACATTTAGTTATACTCTTGAATTATAGGTAACAAGTGTTCTTAATGCAATTAGCATTATAAATCTTACTTGGATCTGATCACCTCTATATGAAACCTGTCAAGCTTAACTTTTATCAGTTATTCCATATACTCCCACATACTCTAAAGTATGTGATCCAGGAGTTCCCTTTGTAAAACATGTTTCACTATTATTTAAATTCTGACAATGATAGATCTATGATCAGGGCTCTACATGGTATGATTATACTTGATTATTAGGTACATATCAGTATTCTTTTAGCATCATACATGTTTCCAAACATTCAAGTACTAAACATGGCTATAATAGAAGAATACTAAATGTACAAGTATAACTCATATCAGTTATCAACTGGATATCAATTCTTAATCATCTTATCACTATGATTCAAGAACATGGGTGCTCACACCCTTATATCATCATAACACTTGCTATCAAGTGCCATATCAGCATCAAGTCATCTATTAGCATGACCTTTATTGAAGAAATGTATATACTTTTCACATATCATTACTCTAAAAGCTTATAATTGTTTTCAAGGAATATGACATCATAACTCATACCTGGCTATGATTACCTCATAATATCAACATGTATGACTTATACAAATAAGGACATGCATATATAACAATGTCAGCACAATACCAAAACTTCTCAATTTCTATATAGGACACCACGGCCGTGCCACCTTGCATGGTCGTGCAAAGTAAGGCTACCACGGCCGTGCTCCCTTGCACGGTCGTGCAAGCTAAGGCTACCACGGCCATGCTCCAGCAGATCATTACATGATTCATATTTTTATATATATATATATATATGTATATGTATTATAATTTCTCATTCTTTCAAATTGATTAGGTCACATCGACCTTTCAATCAAGTACATACTACCATGGTTAACATAGTGTATCAAGCTATTAATCCTATAAACAATTAAGAATTATCCCTTTAATTGGTTCTTAATCACTTAGGTATTATTAGGGTTTCAACCTTCATTGATTATCATTCCTAATCATTATTGGATCAATAGAACATTCATCATCTTAATTCTCAAAGATTCAATCACATTGGACCTCCACTTCATAAGGTATCCAATTGAATTAGGGTTTCCAATGTTGATTCCTTCAATCTTTGAATTCATGGAACCAATCATCAATTGGACCTATACTCATACCTTAATTGAGTTTAATAGGTCAACCTTCAACTTATTTGTCCCTCACTTGACCCTTAATTGACCATAAATTAGGGTTTAACTCAAGTGAATTAGGGATTGGAATCAATAACCCTTCAACATATTTCAATGTGGGACTAATTGATTTGAACCTATTGAACCATCATTACATTGGGACATGACCTGACCCCAAACGGTCTTGAGGTCATTTGGATGACCTCCAAGCGGTCTTGAGACTGTTTTCCCATCATATCATCAAAATCTAAGTCAACCAATTAAGGTTTGGATCATTGGATTGATCACCAAAACAACAATTGATTACATTCCAACTTAGTATCATTGTATCATCAATTGCTTAACCATACTCACCCCTAGACCTCCAAACGGTCTTGGGTGACCTCCAAACGGTCTTGAGACCGTTTGGATGAGTTCCAAACGGTCTTGAGACCGTTTGGCTCACCCAACCCTTGGATTCTAGTGAAAAATCATTAGGGTTTGAGCTATTGAGTTGATCATCAAATCAGCAATTGATTGCTTTGTAATTGTGTACCTTTGGACCTTCAATTGGTCAACTATACTTGACCCCAGACCTTCAAACAGTCTTGGGTGACCCCCAAACGGTCTTGAGACCGTTTGGATGATCCCCCAAACGGTCTTGAGACCGTTTGGGAAAGAAAACCCAAAAAGTCAAATCAATCAAGTTGAAAGTCAGCACTTAATCCAATTAGGGTTTACATAATTAATTAGCCTTCAACTCACGATTCCTTTGGAGTTAATCCCTCAAATTTGGAGGGTCATTAACCAACATGATTATGAACAGGAATCCCAAACGGTCAACGCTTGGTCAACTCACTCAAACGGTTTGAAACCGTTTGCCCAAAAAGTTCAAGTTAATCAGATTGGAAAATCAACACTTAATCCAATTAGGTTACCTAATTGTTTAGCCTTTAATTCATGATTCTTTGGGAGTTAACATATAAAATTTGGTGGGTTATTAGACCACATCATTAGAAATAGTAATCCCAAACGGTCCACACTTGGTCAACGCACTCAAACGGTTTGAGACCGTTTACCCAAGAAGTTCAAGTTAAACAGATTGGAAAAACAACACTTAATTCAATTTGATTTGCCTAATTGATTGGCCTTTAACCTACGATTCCTTTGGAGTTTATGATAGGACTTTTACCTATCATAGTGGTATCAGAGCTCTAGGTTCGCTGAGTCTACAGAGACATAGGACTAAGATTGTAGAGTTTGTTCTAAGTGTTTTCCAGATTATCTGATAGTATCTTCTGCTCACATAGGAGGAGAAGAACTTGAAGATGTTTGGACCACGTGAAGAGCATGCCGATGAGGGAAGTTCTGCTGCACCAGGAGGAGGTGCAGGAGACCAGAATAGGGAAGGGCCTGTACCTGAACAGCCCCAGTTTGACCCAGCTGAGACAGAAAATCCAGCTACTTATGCTTTATTTGATAAATTTCTGGCAGCCATAACACACATAGCATATAGGGTGCCACCATCTGCATCTAGGGCACCAGCCCATCAGGAAGGTTATGCAACCGGCAAGACTTTCGAGAGACTTCGCCGGGTGGGATCCATAGACTATGCTGGTACATCTGATCCAGCAGATGCTGATCTATGGTTGACAGAGCTGGAAAAGGCTTTCAGGATCCTTGATATTCCTGAAGCTGAAAAGGTTAAGCATGCGGTATACCTCCTAAAAGGAAGTGCTGGTAATTGGTGGATGATAGAGGAAGATAAGAGACCAGGTGAAGAAATAGGATGGGAGGTTTTCCGACGAGAATTTGTCAATAGATACTTCCCTAAGACGTATCTAGATGAGAAGATCTCTCAATTTGAGAAGATCACACAAGGACTGATGAACGTTAGCGAATATGAAGCTAAGTTCATGGAGTTACTACAGTTTTGTCCACAGATGGCAGTTAGTGATGAAGAAAGAATTCGACATTTTGAGAAGGGATTGAATGCTGAACTAGCCACTCCTGTGTCTGCCTTGGAGAACAGAGAAAGGTTTGCCACCTTTTTGGAGTCAGTAAGAAGGATAGAGAGGTCGGAAACTGTGAAACAACAGACAAGTAGTAAGAAGATGTACACCCAGCCTCAAGAACAAAGGCATGAAAGTTTTAAGAAGCCAAGATTTTCTACACCAACGGCAATATCAGAATTCCCTACACAGACACAATGGGTGTCAAGTGGAAATAGGGACCATAGTAGTATTCCAAGAAGACCCTCCGACATAGCCTCAGCATCGGTAACTGGATCGTATAGACACCTTGCACTCAGGATCTGTTACTTATGTAGACAACCGGGACATCTGGCAAGGGATTGTACAGACAGGAATGCAATAATGACTCGACCTCAAGGACAGAGTCTGCAAGGCCCACAAGGGAGGCAATATAATAATAGAGGACGAAACGTCTATTTCGAGAAAACAAGATTAACTAATGCGGAAGCGTTCACTAAGCATCGGATTACCAGAAATCACTAAAAATTTTAAACTTTTTACAAAGAGATCCTTTAAAGGTAAAGCTTTCTCATAAAGCAACATGATAAGTTGTTTACAACTGTTCCATCAGTAAAACTCTGTAAGGCAAGATACAAAAGTCTCTAAGGACTAGACCAAAAACTCGAAAGCACTAACTATTACTCCGAGGATCTGAGAGTACAGAGACGACATATAGGACTCTAACACTATCTACACATGACATAGCAGCCAATGCCTCCACCTGAAGCTTCACTGTTGTCCTTGGTACTGCTGATGCTGCCCTTCACCTATTGAAGGATTTCTGCCTCCTCGCCCACGTCCACCTAAAGGTTGAAATCTACGGGGTGAGACAATTATAAAAAATCGTCCCAGCGAGAGATATAACTCTTCGCCAGAAGCATAATTATTGCATCATAAGAGAATAAATGTACACAAAGAAGTTATGTATATTTGAGAGTAGTTAAAACAATGTTTAACAGATTAAACTATTCTTTCTACTAAAAGCAATGCAACTATAAATTGATAAAATCACATGTCACTTATCACATCACTAACTCCCTTCAAACTTGGATCATATATCCATTTCCTGGCATTATTATTTGGGAAAGGATGGCCTGTAGCCATACTCCTTCTCCCAAGGTGTTAGGATTCCAACTCCACAACATATCTGCATAACTTGTACATATGATATCAGACTTAACATTACTTATGTAATACAAGGGTTATTTACATTAATAACCCATTAGTCTGTAGTTAAGCTTTTCATAGGATTATTCCATAATAGAATTTCACATAGAAACACTTTGGTTTAGGTCATATCTCATATTTTTAATATTGGGATATCGACATAGAAACACTTTGGTTTAGGTCATACCTCATATTTTTAATATTGGGATATCAATCCCTAACCATCTTATTAATATGAAATTCAGAATGTGTGAGTTCAAACCCCTGGACTAATCATAGCATTTGTTACCAAGTAACATCTCATTTTATCTGGTTATCTAAATAATATGACCTTTGAAGATCAACACATCATATTACTCGTGGCTCATTCAACCTATCAAGCTCATATGTTATCACTTACCAGATAACATGACATTTAGTTATACTCTTGAATTATAGGTAACAAGTGTTCTTAATGCAATTAGCATTATAAATCTTACCTGGATCTGATCACCTCTATATGAAACCTGTCAAGCTTAACTTTTATCATTTATTCCATATACTCCCACATACTCTAAAGTATGTGATCCAGGAGTTCCCTTTGTAAAACTTGTTTCACTATTATTTAAATTCTGACAATGATGGATCTGTGATCAGGGCTCTACATGGTATGATTATACTTTATTATTAGGTACATATCAGTATTCTTTTAGCATCATACATGTTTCCAAGCATTCAAGTACTAAACATGGCTATAATAGAAGAATACTAAATGTACAAGTATAACTCATATCAGTTATCAACTGGATATCAATTCTTAATCATCTTATCACTATGATTCAAGAACATGGGTGCTCACACCCTTATATCATCATAACACTTGCTATCTAGTGCCATATCAGCATCAAGTCATCTATTAGCATGACCTTGATTGAAGCAATGTATATACTTTTCACATATCATTACTCTAAAAGCTTATAATTGTTTTCAAGGAATATGACATCATAACTCATACCTGGCTATGATTACCTCATAATATCAACATGTATGACTTATACAAATAAGGACATGCATATATAACAATGTCAGCACAATACCAAAACTTCTCAATTTCTATATAGGACACCACGGCCGTGCCACCTTGCACGGTCGTGCAAAGTAAGGCTACCACGGCCGTGCTCCCTTGCATGGTCGTGCAAGCTAAGGCTACCACGTCCGTGCTCCAGCAGATCATTACATGATTCATATTTCTATCTATCTATATATATATATATGTATTATAATTTCTCATTCTTTCAAATTGATTAGGTCACATCGACCTTTCAATCAAGTACATACTACCATGGTTAACATAGTGTATCAAGCTATTAATCCTCTTAAGTATATTCACTAAGTATATTTACTTAGTGAAATCCTCCAAGATAAATTGCTTAGTGAACCTTCTCAGTGAATGTTTCCAAATTAATTGATTAGTAAGATATGATACTTAAATAATATCTGCTTCCTTTTATCTGAGATTTCGAGGACGAAATCCTTGTTAGGGGGATATAATTTGTAACATCCCTGACCTGGGTTATGAACTAACCCTAGATGTTTTGCTTAAAATATGATTAGAGGCTTGTGATTACCCCTTGATATGTCATTAAGCTTTAGAAGAATCTATAATTTCATTTCTGTCCCTTTTGAACAATGTTGTAATATTGTTTTGTAATACAGGGACCTATGTGCAAATTACCCAATTAAAAGGGGTTAACTTACAAATTGCACATGTTAAGATGTTCCTTTGGTGTTGAGACATCATAAGAATGAATATGATAAAGTATCATGGATTCTCCAAGCTTGGGCACCAAGATGCAGCTTGTGGAGCAATCCTTGTACTTAAAACTCTAGTTTTGGTGTAAAGTGCAATTTACCCAAAATATGGGGTGCAACTTGTAAAATACACCTTCTAGAGTATCTTTTATGACTCTTGGCATCATTAAGAGTAAGAATGATGAAGAGGTCACTTCAATTGAATAATTAAATAAGAATGATAACCCTTATAAATTAAATGATCAAGTTATAAGTCTAATAACCCTTCTATATGTGCAACTTAGTAAGAAGTTGGCTTTCTTCACCTTTAGACCTTGGGTTTAAGATGAATTTTGCTTAAGTATGGAAGGGAGAAACGTGGTTTATAATAAGAGAAGGACCTAGAGGAGAAATGGAGAAACAAGTTGTCCTTATGATTGAAATTTCACCTAAAGTATATATACACCTTTTCTCACTTAGCAAGGATCGTTTCCTTCACTTCCTTTCTTATTCCCTTGCTTAGACCGACTTAGGATAGAGATCTGGGGAAGAGGAGAACGGCCAAGCAGTTCTAGGTAAGCTTTGATCATCATCTTGCTCGAATGCATGGAGGAATTCATGGTGCAAGGTTGGTTTTATGGTCTTCCTTACTTGTTTCTTCTTTCTAGCCATCTTTTCCCAACCTTTCCTTGGAGAAACACCCTTGGCCGACCTATGGAGCTCAAGACACCATTAAAGACTGGAAGCTTGGAGCTCAAGGAACGACCTTAAGGAGGGTTTTATAACTCTAAACCTTTTGCTTTCTTATGCATATCTTTGTACTTGCAAAAGTAGCTTGTTCTTCTTTCCCCCATCCTTCATTGCTTTCTTGTATCTAAAACCATGAGGAACAGACCTGGATCTGGAGGTAGAGGAAGGGGGGCATGAATACCTATGTCTCTTTAGACTCAGCGAACCTATCAGATAACCTGGGTTATGAACTACCCTAGATGTTTTGATTAAAATATGATTAGAGGCTTGTGATTACCCCTTGATATGTCATTAAGCTTTAGAAGAATCTATAATTTCATTTATGTCCCTTTTGAACAATGTTGTAATATTGTTTTGTAATACAGGGACCTATGTGTAAATTACCCAATTAAAAGGGGTTAACTTACAAATTGCACATGTTAAGATGTTCCTTTGGTGTTGAGACATCATAAGAATGAATATGATAAAGTATGATGGATTCTCCAAGCTTGGGCACCAAGATGCAGCTTGTGGAGCAATCCTTGTACTTAAAACTCTAGTTTTGGTGTAAAGTGCAATTTACCCAAAATATGGGGTGCAACTTGTAAAATACACCTTCTAGAGTATCTTTTATGACTCTTGGCATCATTATGAGTAAGAATGATGAAGAGGTCACTTCAATTGAATAATTAAATAAGAATGATAACCCTTATAAATTAAATGATCAAGTTTTAGTCTAATAACCCTTCTATATATGCAACTTCGTAAAAAGTTGGCTTTCTTCACCTTTAGACCTTGGGTTTAAGATGAGTTTTGCTGAAGTATGGAAGGGAGAAATGTGGTTTATAATAATGGAAGGACCTAGAGGAGAAATGGAGAAACAAGTTGTCCTTATGATTGAAATTTCACCTAAAGTATATATACACCTTTTCACACTTAGCAAGGATCGTTTCCTTCACTTCCTTTCTTATTCCCTTGCTTAGACCGACTTAGGACAGAGATCTGGGGAAGAGGAGAACGGCCAAGAAGTTCTAGGTAAGCTTTGATCATCATCTTGCTCGAATTCATGCAGGAATTCATGGTGCAAGGTTGGTTTTATGGTCTTCCTTACTTGTTTCTTCTTTCTAGCCATCTTTTCCCAACCTTTCCTTGGAGAAACACCCTTGGCCGACCTGTGGAGCTCAAGACACCATTAAAGACTGGAAGCTTGGAAGCTTGGAGCTCAAGGAACGACCTTAAGGTGGGTTTTATAACTCTAAGACCGTTTGCTAAAGTGACATAGGTATTCACGCCCCCCTTCTTCTACCTCCAGATCCAGGTCTGTTCCTCATGGTTTTAGATGCAAGAAAGCAAGGAAGGATGGGGGAAAGAAGAACAAGCTACTTTTGCAAGTACAAAGATATGCATAAGAAAGCAAAAGGTTTAGAGTTATAAAACCCGCCTTAAGGTCGTTCCTTGAGCTCCAAGCTTCCAAGATTCCAGTCTTTAATGGTGTCTTGAGCTCCACAGGTCGGCCAAGGGTGTTTCTCTAAGGAAAGGTTGGGAAAAGATGGCTAGAAAGAAGAAACAAGTAAGGAAGACCATAAAACCAACCTTGCACCAGGAATTCCTCCATGAATTCGAGCAATATGATGATCAAAGCTTACCTAGAACTGCTTGGCCATTCTCCTCTTCCCCAGATCTCTTTCCTAAGTCGGTCTAAGCAAGGGAATAAGAAAGGAAGTGAAGGAAACGATCCTTGCTAAGTGAGAAAAGGTGTATATATACTTTAGGTGAAATTTCAATCATAAGGACAACTTGTTTCTCCATTTCTCCTCTAGGTCCTTCCCTTATTATAAAACACGTTTCTCCCTTCCATACTTAAGCAAAACTCATCTTAAATCCAAGGTCTAAAGGTGAAGAAAGCCAACTTCTTACTAAGTTGCACATATAGAAGGGTTATTAGACTTATAACTTGATCATTTAATTTATAAGGGTTATCATTCTTATTTAATTATTCAATTGAAGTGACCTCTTCATAATTCTTACTCTTAATGATGCCAAGAGTCATAAAAGATACTCTAGAAGGTGTATTTTACAAGTTGCACCCCATATTTTGGGTAAATTGCACTTTACACCAAAACTAGAGTTTTAAGTACAAGGATTCCTCCACAAGCTGCATCTTGGTGCCCAAGCTTGGAGAATCCATCATACTTTATCATATTCATTCTTATGATGTCTCAACACCAAAGGAACATCTTAACATGTGCAATTTGTAAGTTAACCCCTTTTAATTGGGTAATTTACACATAGGTCCCTGTATTACAAAACAATATTACAACATTGTTCAAAAGGGACAGAAATGAAATTATAGATTCTTATAAAGCTTAATGACATATCAAGGGGTAATCACAAGCCTCTAATCATATTTTAAGCAAAACATCTAGGGTTAGTTCATAACCCAGGTCAGGGATGTTACAGGAGTCGTGAGCATATGCAAAGTAGACTGACATGTAGTTCACAATGGGAGAATATGTGACATGAAAATCTGACCCCTCTAAGTTATAGCTACGAGAGCTGAGTCCCTGATGCATGGGTTCTTTTGTTATGGTTTGGTGGAGAAGGTTAAATTTGATCTTTCCCCTCAGGATAAAGGAATGTGTGATGAGTTCCAGGTGTCCAATTTAGAGCACTATGAGAGGTACCCCAACCATGTGTTGAGCAATGAACCTAGTGAGCCCCAAGGGAGGCTGAAATAGCCTGAGTCACCTATGCAGTTTATAGACGCTAGGATGAAAGAACTCAGAGAAAAGAATATGTGATGATAAAGGTTCTTTGGAAGTATCATGGATAGGGAAAATCCACATAGGGGCCGATGATGGACATGTAAAAGTCTTATCCTGAATTTTTTGCATATTTGATGGAATTTTGAGGGCAAAATTCTTGTAAGAGGGGAAGGATGTTACAACCTCAATTTTGCATATGTTTTCATAATTGAAATGTATTGATTTTATGAATTTGGACTTAATTGAAAAGGTTGTATGTTTTGCTTCAAAGGATGGATTTCCTTGTAAATATCCCTTTGGATAGGAATTTCGTGATTCCTATTATTAGATTAATCCATTAATGGATATAAAAGAGAAGAAAAGAGGAAAAATCCATATAATGGAAAAAAAGATAAATAGATAAAAGGAATTCATGCATAAATACACTGTAATGACTTTTGATATGATAGAAGTATATGATATGTTAGATAATTAAAAGGATAATTATCTAGTCATTCTTGGAAATATAATGTTTGACACACTAAATAACATTATCTCGACTTGACCTTCGTATATTTGAAAATAATAATAAGAAAGATAATTCTAGAAGTTAGAATTAAAGGACATTCCATAATATAATTGTTTTTATCAGATGACTAATGGAATAAGTTTGATATATAAAGGGCATCTCAATTAAATGAATATGACTTGAGAAAGATTTTGATGACTTGCCATAGAATGATGATAATTGGCTTAAGGAATATATTAAGGAATTGCGATAGGGTTGTACCTACTTATCACCTTTGGATCGATACCTTTTATCTTAAGAAAAGGAAGGATAGATATAATTTAAGGCTATGCCTTTTTATTCTTTGGCAATCACGTATGAAAATATCTTTCCATCTGGGATAGATTGTGACTCATGTTGGTTTTCATTCGAGAATATATGAGGAAGGTTTCCTCTTCTAGATCATAGAGTCTTTCTCTCTCTCATCCGTGAGTGTATAAGAAAGGAACTTGGCTCTCCCTATTACCCTCATACTCCCTTCATCGGGAAACCTAGGGTTACTACTAGAGCAAGTATATATATAGGGACCCGGGGGCCTCATCACCAAGGTGACACCCTCTACCATAATTTTTTACAGCCTCTGCCTTAGAGTAGAAGGAGTCTTCCCGATGAGATGTGGTGCTCCACCACACTAGGAGATAAAGGGGGGGAGGCTATGTAAGCCACGTTGTTGTTCTACTCAACTGGTCCATGACAGGGAAGCACCTGCCACCCAGAACCACTGCCAATCATGGAGGCGAGTGGGTTGGAGGAAGTCGCATATAAGCCTCATCGGAGCATTCTTGGGCAGAGACGCCCTGTTTTCTGGAGAACGGGTGATCCAACCCTATTCTAGGGATGTATCTTGTGTCATTTTGTACTTTTATCACATTCAAATGCATTAGAATTACATGTTATTCTCCCCAATATGATTATCCTTGCAAATATGCTTATGGATGTTCTTTGCACTATTTTTCAGGTACTTGGACCATGCTTAGATGGAAGAGAGAGAGAGAGAGGGGGGGAGTTCTAGGGTTCCCCCACTCAAGGAGGGACCCAAAGAAGGCCCAAAGTCTCCCTCAACCTACCTCCAGTGGCCAAGAATCATCTCCAAGCAAAGACATCCAAGAATTATGAAGTTTGAAGCCATGCTAGCATTAGAAGACCTCAGCACGGCCGTGGTGCCATGGAACGACCGTGCTAGCAATTGAGCAAAATTACAGGTTGATCGACAAATTATTGAGGTTCAAGCAAATCAGCCACCACGACTGTGTGGCCCAGCATGACCGTGCTACAAAGACAACACCACGACCGTGCTAGATGAAGATGGAATGGGTGTGTTGCTCAGAACGACCTCCTCACAACTCTGCCACCACAGCCGTGCTACCCAGCACGACCATGCTACCAGCCTTTGTTTTCACACATCAATCTGTTGATTTAATGCTTAGCCAACACGGTCATTCTCCTCCACCACGGTCGTGCCCACTCCTACCCACCACGGCCGTGCTGCCCAGCACGACCGTGCTACCACCCCAAAACCTAACTTTTTTTCACTGGTTTTCCTATTATACCCGCAATAAACCCTAGCTCCTATATAAGCACTAGTTGCTTCTAGGGCTCAGAGATAGCACCTCCTAGCCACCCCCAGCTGCTCCCTTGCCTCCATTACTCTCATCCACCTACTTTCCTTGCATGTAATCGCATTTCCACCCACTTTCCATTCATTTCCACCATAGAAACCTAGTTTCTCTAGGTTTCTATCCATCCATTCCACCATTTCCATGCTCTTGGGCACCATTGGAGGAGGAGGATCGTGGCTGGCAGCAAGGAGGTGAAGAAGTCAAGCTTCATCAAGCATCCATGGCGTTTCCTACTCTCTTTCCCTTCTCCTTTGTTTCTATTTTGATCATGTATAGCTAAGCCCCCCTGGGTGGGCTGTTTGGGGCAAACAATGTGACATTGATACCATGTTGGGGGAATATAATTTGTAATGAACATATTTCACTTCTATGATGATTTCCTTTGCTTGTATCTCATTTCCCATTACTTGTGCATGTGATTGTTGTTTAATTACATTGATTGCTTGCCTTGTGGTGTTTGAAGACATTTGCCTCTAGGATGTTTTGGTTTCTATGTACCTATCATAGGATTGGCTCCTAGGTCCTTAATTCAGATCCCTAGCTAGCCCCCTATCTTCCTACATAATCACCTCCTTCTTACATGAAAATGTGAGTTCTAAGTGACTAGTATAAGTGTGATAAGTGCAATTGCCTAGGATTTCCTAAAGGCTGAGGTGGCTAGTGGCATGAGGTCAAATATCCTCATCTCTACTGCCATCCTTACCCTTGGTCCTCAATTGACTAATACCACTTATCCTAGAGACCTAGACTTGGTAAGTCCTATGAGAATTACACCTAGCCCTAGTTCTCCAACTAGTAGCATAGGGTACATCCTCATAGCACCCACCTTGTTGTTTGGTTTGGTAATCTAGAATGAAATATGCTAATTGCTTATTATGGTGACATCCCCCAATTAATGTCAAGGTCACATTCCCAAACGGCCCACCTCCTTCATCTAATTGCTTAAAACCTTAATTGTTCTGTTTGCTCGTTAATGCTAGTGTAGTTCGCTTGCTTTAGTTAACTTAGTTAATGCCTAGTTTCGCTAGCTAAGGGTTAATTTAGGCCTTTGATCTTGATTAGTGGTTAACTTAGGCTCTCAATTGCTAGTTTCTTGCTTAGTCTAGTGTAGTTTGTTCTTGCTCTTGTTTAGATAGCTTGTTAACTTAAATTGCTAATTTAGCTTTTTGATAACTTAGTTTCATATTGCTTTTCCTACTTGCTCACTTAGCTTAATCAACAACCAACCAATCTTAAAACCCTAAAAACCTTACTCTCTACAATAGGAACGTAGCTCATGCCTTCTAACTCTAGCGCCCCTCTATCTCCATGGTTCGACCCCGCATCTTGCCATTGATCTATACTACAACAGTACCCCGTACGCTTGCGGGTGAATTGTTTTAGTTTTAGTGATAGACTCGATCTGGGACCATACAAATTTCGAAAGCAAAGATCCCATCATCCTGTGCCTCCCGACCTCGTGGATTGCACTCGACAACCCTAGTTGGCCGGTGTTGTAAGCCTCTAGTTTCGGTTGATGTGAGAAGGAGGGATCAGGGTCGTTAGCTCCGTCGACCAAGCCCGGTCACAGGGAAACAAGGGTGAGTGCAACTAGAAGGATGAGGAGTTGTGGTCATGAGTGCAGGTGAGAGAGGGTGGTGCTTGAGTGGTGCCTATCTGTCTGGAGGCAAGAGTTGTGGTGTCAGGGCATGGTGACGAAGGAGGAGGTGAACACCAACTGGCAAACCTGACCACATGGGGGTGAAGCGTTGGAGAAGGTTTTGGAATGGTGCCGAAGGTCCACGTAGGGCAAGAAAAGGATGAGGAAGGGGCGGCAGACTTGCTTAGCGGAGGTGGCAATGTGCGCACAACTTCACATCGTCGCGGGCGTTGCGTGAGGGAAAGAGAAGGATAGGAGTCAAATGACTCCTTTTCCCCAGCGTGCGTGTTCAACAACCAAGGGCACAGAGGTCATTTCACACCTGATCAAGAGCCGAGCAAGTTTAATACAAGGTAATCTCTTTTATGTTGATGTGGCTACACGGGATTGGTCCAGATAATGATAAATTGAAATAATTCTAGTTAATTATTGGTAACTTAGATTGCAACCTATAATATATGAAAATTGATCAGGAGAACGAGAGGAACACAAAGAAATTATTATTGAAGCATAATTTCTCTTTCTGTTCAAAAAGTATATCAAGATGCTATCTTTAATAGTTTAATCAATGAAAAATCCTAACTTTTGATGATTAATGAATTAGAAAGGGGTTATGTGAGTGTTTAAAACAGATATTAACCTGTTGTTAATATAAAAGGGCATATTAGATCTAAAAAGATGATCTTCATGTGTAATTTGATTAATTTAGGGTTCCATATGATTTAATGAGCCTTGAACCCTAACTGTGGTAATTATGACCCTTAATGATTTTAATTGGTCAAATTCATGTAAAAAGTTGAGATATGATGGTTCTAATCTATTTAGAGTAAAAAAGTCCTTAATTCTGGATAAATACCCTAAAAGTAGTAATTAGGGTTTTCTCATGGATAAAAGGTAGAATTATGGCAAATCGAGTTCATATGTGATTAGACCATAATGAACTTTGAATTGATGATAAATGCATATAATGATCTTGTTGTGGATTAAAAGGATAAAAATAGTAGCTTTAATGTAAAAGAAGCTTAGTGAAATTAATTAATGGTTAATGTGCCTTTAATATGGAAATAGGGTTATATGTTGTTGTGATAACCTTAATGTTGATGAATAGATGAGATAATTAAGAATTAGGGTTTACGATAATAAAAGATGAAGTGAAACCCTAATTTCCAAGAAACCCTAAAAATTGGAATAGAAATCCTAAGGAATATGATGATATTGGATAAATATTAATAAAAAGAAATTGGTATATTTATTTCAGGATTTTGTGCATAATTTATTGCTTGATTGGGATTTCTCTATTCTGGATAATTTTGTCTCAAATCTGCAATCAAAGGTATGTGGTTATGCTTATGATTATCCCGACTAGTTTTCCGAGGATTTTATCGATGCTTCCCTCATGGCTTGAAATAACTGTTGGATGCTTTTATTTCATGCAACTATAGAGTGACTATGACTATCACTATGAATTAATATACATGTATAACTGGCTAGATCCTAGTCCACCTCTGTGGCTTGTAAAGGTTAAAAAAAGGGGTAACCTAGAGTAAGGTCTAGGTTATCGTGGGTTAGAAATTGGGCTGCCAAGTGTAGTGCCATGAGACCCATTAGCCTGCAATGCGTTAAGGGGTGGGCTACTTACGAGTAGTGCCATGTGACTCAACCCTAGAAACTGGTTCACCTATAGATGGGACCATGAGGGGTTTAATGGGGAATCTACCATAAGGAAGGTAGTATCCAGTTCCACTACTGGGATGACACAGAGGATAGGGTACTCATGGATCGCGGAGTTATATTTAAAATGTAATCTTGGTTGTTAAATGATTAATTGAATGATTACGTTGTTATCATAGTTGCATGTTTATTATTTCCCCCACATACCAGCTTCGGCTGACCGATGTTTTGTTTGTCAGCGTTTTAGGAACAAGACAAAAGGACAAATAGTAAATCGTCATATAGTGAAATACATGAAGTAAAATACGAGGAGGATTAGTTAGAATCCATAAGTGGATATAAGTTTAGAGATTCAAGTTTTCAAAAAGGTATGTAAAGTTTATTTTCTTACAGCTTTTCAGTTTAGTCTGTTAAATTTAATAATTGTTCTTGGTTAATTGTCAAACCTTTGATTCGGAGATTATGGGTGCGGCTTCAACCTCTCGGTCTCCCTTAATTGGCAGTTATCGGGAGGTGGGGTTGTAACATAAAGCCATCTCAATAGAAATTTAGAAATGAATATATATGTAGAAATGAAACTATGCCCAACCTTAACTTGATATTTACTGTGTTTGTTAAATAAGGGGGAATGCTATGAGTTAAGTAGTATGACCATCACTCACTCTAACAAGTGATATTACAAACACAACAAATTATAATAAGAAGTGATCCCTATCCTAGTTAAGAAGATAATTTACTTGTATAATAGTTCATTTTATTACATTATAAGGGAATGTTTCCTATATGTTATCATTGAAGGGGAGCTGATACAATTCTTTGGATTCTCTATTAGCATCAAGCGTTTCAATTGCATAGTTTGCATAAAAAGTTATCGACATGTGATAATTATCTATAATTGTCCTCTAAAAATTTGCTTCAATTCATTACTAAATGTTACCAAGGAAGTAGGTGGGAGAAATATCAAATATTGACAATGTGAATGAACAAGGGTTATTTACATTTCCTTATGTCAATGATTGTTTCATTATATTTAGAATTAGCCAAATTAGTTCACATCAGATTGTATAGCTATAAGAATTAATTCCTACATCTTCACTTGATCCAAAATGAAGACCATATAAATCCTCTTTTTTATATATTTTGCATCATAAGAAATAAGAATTTCCAAATCATTAATGACCAATGATGTGCTTCTCCTTTTGTACAACCTCATTTTTCATCTCCCACCACCACTACAAAGTGGGGCATCAGGTGCAATGCATATTTTCTAAATGCATCTTTGCCTTCTAGCGTCACCATCATAATATGACCCAGTGATAGTAGACATGGGGAAAGTGACAACTAAGGAGTATAGATGGTCATTGGGGAGGTGTGGCCCAATATCATTGAGGTAGATGAGATGTGTGCGGTGACACTGAATTAAAATGTGACAACTTAATAGGATGATAACAAAAATCCAGAGCACAACCACTTGATGAATAAATCATGGAGAGAAGCATCCTATCTCTATAGAGCATCACCACTGCTAATGATCTTATGGCATGTAACTGGTTCTAGGTAATATAACTACAAGTGAGGTCAATGGCAGTAAGAGGTCCATGGATTCTATTGAAATGACCTAACAAGAGTGTGTGGGTTAGATTTTAATTGAAAGGAGTAGCAATGGACAAGGATCAAGGAATGACCTCTCATATATATATATATATATATATATTTATATATATATATATATATATATATATATATATACAAACTAACTTTAGTTACCTGTAGATCTATTTTGTAATAGAAAGGTACCTATTTGTAATGAGAGAAACAACGTTTGTAATGAGATGAACAAATTTGTAAAACAAATATTCATTTTGTATTACATGTCTGATTACAATAAAAATGATATTTATGAAAACAATTTCTATTGTAATACAAAATGAGTGTTGTATTACAAATTTGGTCATCTCATTACAAATGTTGTTTGTCTCATTACAAATAGGTACCTTTCTATTACAAAATAGATCCACAGGTAAAGAGAATTAGTTACCTACGCGAGTAGTGAATGAATGGCCTATATATATATATATATACACATATATCTATATATATATATATATGTATATATATACATATATCTATCTATATATATATATATATATATATATATATCTGTGTGTGTGTGTGTGTGTGTGTATGTATGGGTGGAGGGTAATGCCCCTTATATGCAAATCATGGGGGAAGGATCAAGATTGTCCCGAATTGGCATCATTTTCCAAAATATATATATATATTAAAATGTTGATATGTGTGCTATATATGAACAAGGAATGAAACAAAAATAAAAAGAATTATAAAAAGTATATGCAAAGTCATTTAAGTTTGGAACTCATCGGAACATCATAATTAATACACTGGACAATATTTTTACACCCAAAAAAATTAATTTCGTTAGAATAAAAGGTTCTCAGAAGAAGATTAGAACATCATACAGGAAAAAAATGACAGAGAACTAAAGCTAAAAATGTTACTAAAAGGAGCCTAGTGCATCACAAAGAAAATAATAAATCAAGATTTAAATACACTATGTCCTCTAACATTTAAATTTGAACATATATATTATGGAAATGATGTGTAAAATTAAAATTAAGCATTTTGTATTATCAGTTCAACGTTAGGTCAACATTTTGATGATCACCATTTAAATCTAGTGGGAAGAGTAGTGGTCCATCATCCTGATTTACACATTAATTTGGGATCCTATATGGATCATCATATTCATGTGTCTTCCTTATTCTTCAATATCCTCTTCATCATATTACTAACCTTCTTCAGTATACTCACTAATTTCAATTTTGGAAATCTACCATTCATTTTCGTCCCTAGTCATGCACCCTTGGGAGACTACACTTTTAGGATAGTCATTAGATGGAGTAGAATACCAGTCATAGTCTCGAAGAATTATGTTCATGGGAATAGGAGGGAAAATGAATGGAGGAGAAGCAATAGGTGGAGGTGCATGGGGTGAGGGATAAGGGGATATTGATGTGGATTTTGATAGAATTGATATAAGCATAACAATCATAGTCAATGTATTAGAAAATGGAGCATAAGACCTATATTAGTTCATGGGATAGGAGAAAGGAGGTTGAACTTAAGATGACAAATTATTGTAGTCAAGCATCAATGGAGAAGGATTTGAGATTAATAAATATGATTTGTGAACTGGATAAATAAGTTATTTGGTATATCATACAACCCATAGATTTCTCATTTCTATTAGGATGAGGTAGTGATAGGATCTTGATCCTTCTTCAGGGGTAGAACAAGTTTTTGATCTGGGTTAGTCTTTCTTAAGGCTTGTGGCATTGATGAGGTTTCACTTTCTATTAACTTTTTAACTAAGAATAAACAGGGACACAGAAGTGTTGATCCCACAAATTTGATTGTCATAGGGAGGCCTGATATGTTATGTGTTATGGGTGGCATTAAAAGATATCATCTAGTGAATTATATATCAATACAAGTGGTCTTGAACATTTTTTCCCACATGATTGAACATGAAATAGCGTTCTAAATTATGTAAATTTGATTCTTGCAATTTTTATGGAGTTTTGAGTTGAAAAAGATATTTGTAAACCTATCCAAAGGGGTGAGGGATAAGGAAAGTAAATTGTCAATTTAAATGTAATTTCCCTTTAGTTTCTGATGATTTTGTTAACATAAGAAAGGGTAAGTGGGGTCATTCTTAGGGAATTTTATAGAGAAGAAATTGATATTAAGAACTCCAAGAGCATGATAGTAGGTTTGGGAATCCAGACATAGATACTCACTAAGACTACACCTAGAAATTTAACATGATATCTTGACTATCATGGAGTTAAGAACAATGGTTTTAGAATCTGAAGGTATGCAAGATGCAGCTTGTGGAGCAATCCTTGTACTTAAAACTCTAGTTTTGGTGTAAAGTGCAATTTACCCAAAATATGGGGTGCAACTTGTAAAATACACCTTCTAGAGTATCTTTTATGACTCTTGGCATCATTAAGAGTAAGAATGATGAAGAGGTCACTTCAATTGAATAATTAAATAAGAATGATAACCCTTATAAATTAAATGATCAAGTTTTAGTCTAATAACCCTTCTATATGTGCAACTTCGTAAGAAGTTGGCTTTCTTCACCTTTAGACCTTGGGTTTAAGATGAGTTTTGCTGAAGTATGGAAGGGAGAAATGTGGTTTATAATAAGGGAAGGACCTAGAGGAGAAATGGAGAAACAAGTTGTCCTTATGATTGAAATTTCACCTAAAGTATATATACACCTTTTCACACTTAGCAAGGATCGTTTCCTTCACTTCCTTTCTTATCCCCTTGCTTAGACCGACTTAGGACAGAGATCTGGGGAAGAGGAGAACGGCCAAGCAGTTCTAGGTAAGCTTTGATCATCATCTTGCTCGAATTCATGCAGGAATTCATGGTGCAAGGTTGGTTTTATGGTCTTCCTTACTTGTTTCTTCTTTCTAGCCATCTTTTCCCAACCTTTCCTTGGAGAAACACCCTTGGCCGACCTGTGGAGCTCAAGACACCATTAAAGACTGGAAGCTTGGAAGCTTGGAGCTCAAGGAACGACCTTTAGGTGGGTTTTATAACTCTAAGACCGTTTGCTAAAGTGACATAGGTATTCACGCCCCCCTTCTTCTACCTCCAGATCCAGGTCTGTTCCTCATGGTTTTAGATGCAAGAAAGCAAGGAAGGATGGGGGAAAGAAGAACAAGCTACTTTTGCAAGTACAAAGATATGCATAAGAAAGCAAAAGGTTTAGAGTTATAAAACCCGCCTTAAGGTCGTTCCTTGAGCTCCAAGCTTCCAAGCTTCCAGTCTTTAATGGTGTCTTGAGCTCCACAGGTCGGCCAAGGGTGTTTCTCTAAGGAAAGGTTGGGAAAAGATGGCTAGAAAGAAGAAACAAGTAAGGAAGACCATAAAACCAACCTTGCACCATGAATTCCTCCATGAATTCGAGCAATATGATGATCAAAGCTTACCTAGAACTGCTTGGCCATTCTCCTCTTCCCCAGATCTCTTTCCTAAGTCGGTCTAAGCAAGGGAATAAGAAAGGAAGTGAAGGAAACGATCCTTGCTAAGTGAGAAAAGGTGTATATATACTTTAGGTGAAATTTCAATCATAAGGACAACTTGTTTCTCCATTTCTCCTCTAGGTCCTTCCCTTATTATAAAACACGTTTCTCCCTTCCATAATTAAGCAAAACTCATCTTAAACCCAAGGTCTAAAGGTGAAGAAAGCCAACTTCTTACTAAGTTGCACATATAGAAGGGTTATTAGACTTATAACTTGATCATTTAATTTATAAGGGTTATCATTCTTATTTAATTATTCAATTGAAGTGACCTCTTCATCATTCTTACTCTTAATGATGCCAAGAGTCATAAAAGATACTCTAGAAGGTGTATTTTACAAGTTGCACCCCATATTTTGGGTAAATTGCACTTTACACCAAAACTAGAGTTTTAAGTACAAGGATTCCTCCACAAGCTGCATCTTGGTGCCCAAGCTTGGAGAATCCATCATACTTTATCATATTCATTCTTATGATGTCTCAACACCAAAGGAACATCTTAACATGTGCAATTTGTAAGTTAACCCCTTTTAATTGGGTAATTTACACATAGGTCCCTGTATTACAAAACAATATTACAACATTGTTCAAAAGGGACAAAAATGAAATTATAGATTCTTATAAAGCTTAATGACATATCAAGGGGTAATCACAAGCCTCTAATCATATTTTAAGCAAAACATCTAGGGTTAGTTCATAACCCAGGTCAGGGATGTTACAGGAGTCGTGAGCATATGCAAAGTAGACTGACATGTAGTTCACAATGGGAGAATATGTGACATGAAAATCCGACCCCTCTAAGTTATAGCTACGAGAGCTGAGTCCCTGATGCATGGGTTCTTTTGTTATGGTTTGGTGGAGAAGGTTAAATTTGATCTTTCCCCTCAGGATAAAGGAATGTGTGATGAGTTCCAGGTGTCCAATTTAGAGCACTATGAGAGGTACCCCAACCATGTGTTGAGCAATGAACCTAGTGAGCCCCAAGGGAGGCTGAAATAGCCTGAGTCACCTATGCAGTTTATAGACGCTAGGATGAAAGAACTCAGAGAAAAGAATATGTGATGATAAAGGTTCTTTGGAAGTATCATGGATAGGGAAAATCCACATAGGGGTCGATGATGGACATGTAAAAGTCTTATCCTGAATTTTTTGCATATTTGATGGAATTTTGAGGGCAAAATTCTTGTAAGAGGGGAAGGATGTTACAACCTCAATTTTGCATATGTTTTCATAATTGAAATGTATTGATTTTATGAATTTGGACTTAATTGAAAAGGTTGTATGTTTTGCTTCAAAGGATGGATTTCCTTGTAAATATCCCTTTGGATAGGAATTTCGTGATTCCTATTATTAGATTAATCCATTAATGGATATAAAAGAGAAGAAAAGAGGAAAAATCCATATAATGGAAAAAAAGATAAATAGATAAAAGGAATTCATGCATAAATACACCGTAATGACTTTTGATATGATAGAAGTATATGATATGTTAGATAATTAAAAGGATAATTATCTAGTCATTCTTGGAAATATAATGTTTGACACACTAAATAACATTATCTCGACTTGACCTTCGTATATTTGAAAATAATAATAAGAAAGATAATTCTAGAAGTTAGAATTAAAGGACATTCCATAATATAATTGTTTTTATCAGATGACTAATGGAATAAGTTTGATATATAAAGGGCATCTCAATTAAATGAATATGACTTGAGAAAGATTTTGATGACTTGCCATAGAATGATGATAATTGGCTTAAGGAATATATTAAGGAATTGCGATAGGGTTGTACCTACTTATCACCTTTGGATCGATACCTTTTATCTTAAGAAAAGGAAGGACAGATATAATTTAAGGCTATGCCTTTTTATTCTTTGGCAATCACGTATGAAAATATCTTTCCATCTGGGATAGATTGTGACTCATGTTGGTTTTCATTCGAGAATATATGAGGAAGGTTTCCTCTTCTAGATCATAGAGTCTTTCTCTCTCTCATCCGTGAGTGTATAAGAAAGGAACTTGGCTCTCCCTATTACCCTCATACTCCCTTCATCGGGAAACCTAGGGTTACTACTAGAGCAAGTATATATATAGGGACCCGGGGGCCTCATCACCAAGGTGACACCCTCTACCATAATTTTTTACGGCCTCTGCCTTAGAGTAGAAGGAGTCTTCCCGATGAGATGTGGTGCTCCACCACACTAGGAGAGAAAGGGGGGGAGGCTATGTAAGCCACGTTGTTGTTCTACTCAACTGGTCCATGACAGGGAAGCACCTGCCACCCAGAACCACTGCCAATCATGGAGGCGAGTGGGTTGGAGGAAGTCGCATATAAGCCTCATCGGAGCATTCTTGGGCAGAGACGCCCTGTTTTCTGGAGAACGGGTGATCCAACCCTATTCTAGGGATGTATCTTGTGTCATTTTGTACTTTTATCACATTCAAATGCATTAGAATTACATGTTATTCTCCCCAATATGATTATCCTTGCAAATATGCTTATGGATGTTCTTTGCACTATTTTTCAGGTACTTGGACCATGCTTAGATGGAAGAGAGAGAGAGAGAGGGGAGTTCTAGGGTTCCCCCACTCAAGGAGGGACCCAAAGAAGGCCCAAAGTCTCCCTCAACCTACCTCCAGTGGCCAAGAATCATCTCCAAGCAAAGACATCCAAGAATTATGAAGTTTGAAGCCATGCTAGCATTAGAAGACCTCAGCACGGCCGTGGTGCCATGGAACGACCGTGCTAGCAATTGAGCAAAATTACAGGTTGATCGACAAATTATTGAGGTTCAAGCAAATCAACCACCACGACTGTGTGGCCCAGCATGACCGTGCTACAAAGACCACACCACGACCGTGCTAGATGAAGATGGAATGGGTGTGTTGCTCAGAACGACCTCCTCACAACTCTGCCACCACATCCGTGCTACCCAGCACGACCATGCTACCAGCCTTTGTTTTCACCCATCAACCTGTTGATTTAATGCTTAGCCAACACGGTCATTCTCCTCCACCACGGTCGTGCCCACTCCTACCCACCACGGCCGTGCTGCCCAGCACGACCGTGCTACCACCCCAAAACCTAACTTTTTTTCACTGGTTTTCCTATTATACCCGCAATTAACCCTAGCTCCTATATAAGCACTAGTTGCTTCTAGGGCTCAGAGATAGCACCTCCTAGCCACCCCCAGCTGCTCCCTTGCCTCCATTACTCTCATCCACCTACTTTCCTTGCATTTAATCGCATTTCCACCCACTTTCCATTCATTTCCACCATAGAAACCTAGTTTCTCTAGGTTTCTATCCATCCATTCCACCATTTCCATGCTCTTGGGCACCATTGGAGGAGGAGGATCGTGGCTGGCAGCAAGGAGGTGAAGAAGTCAAGCTTCATCAAGCATCCATGGCGTTTCCTACTCTCTTTCCCTTCTCCTTTGTTTCTATTTTGATCATGTATAGCTAAGCCCCCTTGGGTGGGCTATTTGGGGCAAACAATGTGACATTGATACCATGTTGGGGGAATATAATTTGTAATGAACATATTTCACTTCTATGATGATTTCCTTTGCTTGTATATCATTTCCCATTACTTGTGCATGTGATTGTTGTTTAATTACATTGATTTCTTGCCTTGTGGTGTTTGAAGACATTTGCCTCTAGGATGCTTTGGTTTCTATGTACCTATCATAGGATTGGCTCCTAGGTCCTTAATTCAGATCCCTAGCTAGCCCCCTATCTTCCTACATAATCACCTCCTTCTTACATGCAAATGTGAGTTCTAAGTGACTAGTATAAGTGTGATAAGTGCAATTGCCTAGGATTTCCTAAAGGCTGAGGTGGCTAGTGGCATGAGGTCAAATATCCTCATCTCTACTGCCATCCTTACCCTTGGTCCTCAATTGACTAATACCACTTATCCTAGAGACCTAGACTTGGTAAGTCCTATGAGAATTACACCTAGCCCTAGTTATCCAACTAGTAGCATAGGGTACATCCTCATAGCACCCACCTTGTTGTTTGGTTTGGTAATCTAGAATGAAATATGCTAATTGCTTATTATGGTGACATCCCCCAATTAATGTCAAGGTCACATTCCCAAACGGCCCACCTCCTTCATCTAATTGCTTAAAACCTTAATTGTTCTGTTTGCTCGTTAATGCTAGTGTAGTTCGCTTGCTTTAGTTAACTTAGTTAATTGCCTAGTTTCGCTAGCTAAGGGTTAATTTAGGCCTTTGATCTTGATTAGTGGTTAACTTAGGCTCTCAATTGCTAGTTTCTTGCTTAGTCTAGTGTAGTTTGTTCTTGCTCTTGTTTAGATAGCTTGTTAACTTAAATTGCTAATTTAGCTTTTTGATAACTTAGTTTCATATTGCTTTTCCTACTTGCTCACTTAGCTTAATCAACAACCAACCAATCTTAAAACCCTAAAAACCTTACTCTCTACAATAGGAACGTAGCTCATGCCTTCTAACTCTAGCGCCCCTCTATCTCCATGGTTCGACCCCGCATCTTGCCATTGATCTATACTACAACAGTACCCCGTACGCTTGCGGGTGAATTGTTTTAGTTTTAGTGATAGACTCGATCTGGGACCATACAAATTTCGAAAGCAAAGATCCCATCATCCTGTGCCTCCCGACCTCATGGATTGCACTCGGCAACCCTAGTTGGCCGGTGTTGTAAGCCTCTAGTTTCGGTTGATGTGAGAAGGAGGGATCAGGGTCGTTAGCTCCGTCGACCAAGCCCGGTCACAGGGAAACAAGGGTGAGTGCAACTAGAAGGATGAGGAGTTGTGGTCATGAGTGCAGGTGAGAGAGGGTGGTGCTTGAGTGGTGCCTATCTGTCTGGAGGCAAGAGTTGTGGTGTCAGGGCATGGCGACGAAGGAGGAGGTGAACACCAACTGGAAAACCTGACCACATGGGGGTGAAGCGTTGGAGAAGGTTTTGGAATGGTGCCGAAGGTCCACGTAGGGCAAGAAAAGGATGAGGAAGGGGCGGCAGACTTGCTTAGCGGAGGTGGCAATGTGCGCACAACTTCACATCGTCGCGGGCGTTGCGTGAGGGAAAGAGAAGGATAGGAGTCAAATGAATCCTTTTCCCCAGCGTGCGTGTTCAACAACCAAGGGCACAGAGGTCATTTCACACCTGATCAAGAGCCGAGCTAGTTTAATACAAGGTAATCTCTTTTATGTTGATGTGGCTACACGGGATTGGTCCAGATAATGATAAATTGAAATAATTCTAGTTAATTATTGGTAACTTAGATTGCAACCTATAATATATGAAAATTGATCAGGAGAACGAGAGGAACACAAAGAAATTATTATTGAAGCATAATTTCTCTTTCTGTTCAAAAAGTATATCAAGATGCTATCTTTAATAGTTTAATCAATGAAAAATCCTAACTTTTGATGATTAATGAATTAGAAAGGGGTTATGTGAGTGTTTAAAACAGATATTAACCTGTTGTTAATATAAAAGGGCATATTAGATCTAAAAAGATGATCTTCATGTGTAATTTGATTAATTTAGGGTTCCATATGATTTAATGAACCTTGAACCCTAACTGTGGTAATTATGACCCTTAATGATTTTAATTGGTCAAATTCATGTACAAAGTTGAGATATGATGGTTCTAATCTATTTAGAGTAAAAAAGTCCTTAATTCTGGATAAATACCCTAAAAGTAGTAATTAGGGTTTTCTCATGGATAAAAGGTAGAATTATGGCAAATCGAGTTCATATGTGATTAGACCATAATGAACTTTGAATTGATGATAAATGCATATAATGATCTTGTTGTGGATTAAAAGGATAAAAATAGTAGCTTTAATGTAAAAGAAGCTTAATGAAATTAATTAATGGTTAATGTGCCTTTAATATGGAAATAGGGTTATATGTTGTTGTGATAACCTTAATGTTGATGAATAGATGAGATAATTAAGAATTAGGGTTTACGATAATAAAAGATGAAGTGAAACCCTAATTTCCAAGAAACCCTAAAAATTGGAATAGAAATCCTAAGGAATATGATGATATTGGATAAATATTAATAAAAAGAAATTGGTATATTTATTTCAGGATTTTGTGCATAATTTATTTCTTGATTGGGATTTCTCTATTCTGGATAATTTTGTCTCAAATCTGCAATCAAAGGTATGTGGTTATGCTTATGATTATTCCGACTAGTTTTCCGAGGATTTTATCGATGCTTCCCTCATGGCTTGAAATAACTGTTGGATGCTTTTATTTCATGCAACTATAGAGTGACTATGACTATCACTATGAATTAATATACATGTATAACTGGCTAGATCCTAGTCCACCTCTGTGGCTTGTAAAGGTTAAAAAAAGGGGTAACCTAGAGTAAGGTCTAGGTTATCGTGGGTTAGAAATTGGGCTGCCAAGTGTAGTGCCATGAGACCCATTAGCCTGCAATGTGTTAAGGGGTGGGCTACTTACGAGTAGTGCCATGTAACTCAACCCTAGAAACTGGTTCACCTATAGATGGGACCATGAGGGGTTTAATGGGGAATCTACCATAAGGAAGGTAGTATCCAGTTCCACTACTGGGATGACACAGAGGATAGGGTACTCATGGATCGCGGAGTTATATTTAAAATGTAATCTTGGTTGTTAAATGATTAATTGAATGATTACGTTGTTATCATAGTTGCATGTTTATTATTTCCCCCACATACCAGCTTCGACTGACCGATGTTTTGTTTGTCAGCGTTTTAGGAACAAGACAAAAGGACAAATAGTAAATCGTCATATAGTGAAATACATGAAGTAAAATACGAGGAGGATTAGTTAGAATCCATAAGTGGATATAAGTTTAGAGATTCAAGTTTTCAAAAAGGTATGTAAAGTTTATTTTCTTACAGCTTTTCAGTTTAGTCTGTTAAATTTAATAATTGTTCTTGGTTAATTGTCAAACCTTTGATTCGGAGATTATGGGTGCGGCTTCAACCTCTCGGTCTCCCTTAATTGGCAGTTATCGGGAGGTGGGGTTGTAACATAAAGCCATCTCAATAGAAATTTAGAAATGAATATATATGTAGAAATGAAACTATGCCCAACCTTAACTTGATATTTACTGTGTTTGTTAAATAAGGGGGAATGCTATGAGTTAAGTAGTATGACCATCACTCACTCTAACAAGTGATATTACAAACACAACAAATTATAATAAGAATTGATCCCTAGCCTAGTTAAGAAGATAATTTACTTGTATAATAGTTCATTTTATTACATTATAAGGGAATGTTTCCTATATGTTATCATTGAAGGGGAGCTGATACAATTCTTTGGATTCTCTATTAGCATCAAGCGTTTCAATTGCATAGTTTGCATAAAAAGTTATCGACATGTGATAATTATCTATAATTGTCCTCTAAAAATTTGCTTCAGTTCATTACTAAATGTTACCAAGGAAGTAGGTGGGAGAAATATCAAATATTGACAATGTGAATGAACAAGGGTTATTTACATTTCCTTATGTCAATGATTGTTTCATTATATTTAGAATTAGCCAAATTAGTTCACATCAGATTGTATAGCTATAAGAATTAATTCCTACATCTTCACTTGATCCAAAATGAAGACCATATAAATCCTCTTTTTTATATATTTTGCATCATAAGAAATAAGAATTTCCAAATCATTAATGACCAATGATGTGCTTCTCCTTTTGTACAACCTCATTTTTCATCTCCCACCACCACTACAAAGTGGGGCATCAGGTGCAATGCATATTTTCTAAATGCATCTTTGCCTTCTAGCGTCACCATCATAATATGACCCAGTGATAGTAGACATGGGGAAAGTGACAACTAAGGAGTATAGATGGTCATTGGGGAGGTGTGGCCCAATATCATCGAGGTAGATGAGATGTGTGCGGTGAAACTGAATTAAAATGTGACAACTTAATAGGATGATAACAAAAATCCAGAGCACAACCACTTGATGAATAAATCATGGAGAGAAGCATCCTATCTCTATAGAGCATCACCACTGCTAATGATCTTATGGCATGTAACTGGTTCTAGGTAATATAACTACAAGTGAGGTCAATGGCAGTAAGAGGTCCATGGATTCTATTGAAATGACCTAACAAGAGTGTGTGGGTTAGATTTTAATTGAAAGGAGTAGCAATGGACAAGGATCAAGGAATGACCTCTCATATATATATATATATATATATATATATATTTATATATATATATATATACAAACTAACTTTAGTTACCTGTAGATCTATTTTGTAATAGAAAGGTACCTATTTGTAATGAGAGAAACAACGTTTGTAATGAGATGAACAAATTTGTAAAACAAATATTCATTTTGTATTACATGTCTGATTACAATAAAAATGATATTTATGAAAACAATTTCTATTGTAATACAAAATGAGTGTTGTATTACAAATTTGGTCATCTCATTACAAATGTTGTTTGTCTCATTACAAATAGGTACCTTTCTATTACAAAATAGATCCACAGGTAAAGAGAATTAGTTACCTACGCGAGTAGTGAATGAATGGCCTATATATATATATATATATATATATATACACATATATATATATATATATGTATATATATACATATATCTATCTATCTATCTATCTATATATATATATATATATATATATATATATATATATCTGTGTGTGTGTGTGTGTGTATGTATGGGTGGAGGGTAATGCCCCTTATATGCAAAACATGGGGGAAGGATCAAGATTGTCCCGAATTGGCATCATTTTCCAAAATATATATATATATATTAAAATGTTGATATGTGTGCTATATATGAACAAGGAATGCAACAAAAATAAAAAGAATTATAAAAAGTATATGCAAAGTCATTTAAGTTTGGAACTCATCGGAACATCATAATTAATACACTGGACAATATTTTTACACCCAAAAAAATTAATTTCGTTAGAATAAAAGGTTCTCAGAAGAAGATTAGAACATCATACAGGAAAAAAATGACAGAGAACTAAAGCTAAAAATGTTACTAAAAGGAGCCTAGTGCATCACAAAGAAAATAATAAATCAAGATTTAAATACACTATGTCCTCTAACATTTAAATTTGAACATATATATTATGGAAATGATGTGTAAAATTAAAATTAAGCATTTTGTATTATCAGTTCAACGTTAGGTCAACATTTTGATGATCACCATTTAAATCTAGTGGGAAGAGTAGTGGTCCATCATCCTGATTTACACATTAATTTGGGATCCTATATGGATCATCATATTCATGTGTCTTCCTTATTCTTCAATATCCTCTTCATCATATTACTAACCTTCTTCAGTATACTCACTAATTTCAATTTTGGAAATCTACCATTCATTTTCGTCCCTAGTCATGCACCCTTGGGAGACTACACTTTTAGGATAGTCATTAGATGGAGTAGAATACCAGTCATAGTCTCGAAGAATTATGTTCATGGGAATAGGAGGGAAAATGAATGGAGGAGAAGCAATAGGTGGAGGTGCATGGGGTGAGGGATAAGGGGATATTGATGTGGATTTTGATAGAATTGATATAAGCATAACAATCATAGTCAATGTATTAGAAAATGGAGCATAAGACCTATATTAGTTCATGGGATAGGAGAAAGGAGGTTGAACTTAAGATGACAAATTATTGTAGTCAAGCATCAATGGAGAAGGATTTGAGATTAATAAATATGATTTGTGAACTGGATAAATAAGTTATTTGGTATATCATACAACCCATAAATTTCTCATTTCTAGTAGGATGATGTAGTGATAGGATCTTGATCCTTCTTCAGGGGTAGAACAAGTTTTTGATCTGGGTTAGTCTTTCTTAAGGCTTGTGGCATTGATGAGGTTTCACTTTCTATTAACTTTTTAACTAAGAATAAACAGGGACACAGAAGTGTTGATCCCACAAATCAGATTGTCATAGGGAGGCCTGATATGTTATGTGTTATGGGTGGCATTAAAAGATATCATCTAGTGAATTATATATCAATACAAGTGGTCTTGAACATTTTTTTCCCACATGATTGAACATGAAATAGCGTTCTAAATTATGTAAATTTGATTCTTGCAATTTTTATGGAGTTTTGAGTTGAAAAAGATATTTGTAAACCTATCCAAAGGGGTGAGGGATAAGGAAAGTAAATTGTCAATTTAAATGTAGTTTCCCTTTAGTTTCTGATGATTTTGTTAACATAAGAAAGGGTAAGTGGGGTCATTCTTAGGGAATTTTATAGAGAAGAAATTGATATTAAGAACTCCAAGAGCATGATAGTAGGTTTGGGAATCCAGACATAGATACTCACTAAGACTACACCTAGAAATTTAACATGATATCTTGACTATCATGGAGTTAAGAACAATGGTTTTAGATTCTGAAGGTATGCAAGAGGAGTATTTCCATAGTACATCGTGTTTTGGCCAATAGCTATTAAAATTAGAAAGGATGAATTTTTCCACAAGAGTAATTAAAGGATTTCAAGGATGTTGTGAACTCCTAGATCATAAAAATCAACTATATATATGAGATGAATTGGGAATGGTCAAAGGAAGGATTCCTTTATATAACTCTACAACTACTTGACTCACAGATATAATGTCTTCAAATGTGGCAAAAGGGCATCTGTAAGAGGAAACACCATTGATGTGCTTAGTTTATGTTTATATTTCCATTTGAACATGGTGATTAAATAGATGAATTGAGATAAAAAGGATATGGAGAGAAATCGGATCTGTTTATGGAAAGGGTGATAAACCCTATGAAATGACCTAGAATGGTTTAGAAATGGTATGGGTGTACTATTATTCATGATATTAAGATTTTCTTTCAGGATCACAATTGGGTATAAAATCTAGACACCATTTATATATATGGACACCAAGATTTTGTTTTTAGGAAATCATTTAACTAATTGTTTATGCAAAGTTTGGCCTCTCATCATTAAGTATATTTGTTGAAAATTTCCAATCTACAATGGGTTTAAAAAGTCCAACCCTATTTGTTTTTTTGATTTGTCCAAAAAACTCTAGTTTATGAAGGATCTTGGAAAGGTAAACCTATTAACGGAAGCTCAAGCTCTTTATAGTGAAGATATCCAATGAAATTCAATAGAAAGGATGACCTTAGTGGTTAACTAAAATCATATATGAAAATATTTACATCTAAAAAGGACACCAAGGTTAGAGTCACACATGGAATATACCAAAAATTAAATAGTTGGTGGAACATACTATTTAACCCTAAAAATTGTCAAAATATTGCTAATATCCCAATTTCATAAATTTTCAACACTATCGAGTTATTAATACCCAATTTCATGAATTTGTAACTCAATTGAGTATATATCTAAGGCATATACTTATGATATAATCCTCATTCTCTTGATTTTAAAATAAAAAAATCATTTAGGAGACAAAGTTCCAATTTTATTGAAGGTGTTGGGAAATTATTCATCAAGTTCACTAAACCATGCTTTTATAAAATATATTCTATCCATTAGCAAGCAAGGGCAAATATATCATCTATTTGTTATTAAAAATCAAATTATAAGTGTCAATATTATAAAAATCATTGCAAATAAAATGATGATGTGCTTTTAGATATTGGATCTACTTTGAAGAACAAAATTGTACGACAAGGTGATAAGACTAGTATTATCATAGTAAATGGATGTGCCACTATCTTATATGTCAAAATATTTAAGATTTTCCTTCATCCATATGAATTCACAAATAAAAGCCAAGAATTAATCACCTATAGTCAAAAGTGTGACATTTTTTAGTTTGTTGGTAAACTAAGACATGGTTTGTTACAAGTGTGACACTTCTAGAATCTCCATTAATACATAATATAACATAATCCACGTTTGTGACACAGGCTTTTCCCTTTTTTCATTTTCACCCTTTGAGATCAGTGAGGATTTATTTCTTGAAAACATTACCATTGTCATTTACATCATTTCAAAAGTCCTTTATGACAATGATTTTTCTAAATTTGGGGTTTAGTACAAGGTCCATACATTTATTTTTAAAGTTCAAGTTGTTCTTGCATAAAACAAATTCAATAGTCACTAGTAAGGGAATCATTTATATATTTAGTCTCAAATGTGGAAATAGAGTCTGTATAACTTTTTCCAAAATGGATGCCTTGATGTGTTCCTTTTCAATATGATCTCTAATCATGAGCATTTTTATGATGTTTGAGTAATTTTTGTTATGGATCCTTCTTATCTTGATTTGGGTCATTGATGAAGTCCTCATATTCACTTGCCCATTCAAGTTGATTGATGATGTCTAGTTCTTGTAGTTTGATAAAGAAATCACCTCGATCATTATTATTATAAAAATGATTAAAAGGAGATACATTATTTTAAATGATTTATTGAAGAATGAGTTTCTACTACAAAAGCTTACTTGATTGAAAGTTATATGATTTCCTTGAGACATTGTATACAAATAACTTGATTTTGTAGATTTTGAATCAAACTTTTCTAAATTATCCTTGGTATTTAAAATGTTAGGGTATCTGCAAACTAAAAAATTACAATTCACAAGGGTTTTTTTATGCGACTATTCTTTTATATAGGAAGAATCCAAGCATAATTTGTAACATAAAAATTGTGTATGATTTTGGAGTAAGATATCCCTTTAACATGTTCCTACCATCCTTAGTATAGACCCATTATATCTCTCTAGAACCCCATTTTAGGGATGTTTGAGGAGAAGATAATTTATGAGTATAACTATTTTCATCACATAATTTTTCCTACTAATCAGTTCCAAATTTTATTCCAAAAACACTTCTAGTAGAAGTAATTTTACTATCATATTTGAATAATACTTTTCTAAAAAATTATGAAGATTCTAAGAGTATCAATTTTAGTACTGAAAAATAAAGTAAAAAAATTGTTTTTTGAATTCATCAGCAATTGTAAGGCAACATTTGCTTCCTATATTACATTGTAAACATAGCTCTGAATGGAACAATGTTAATAATATAACCTTTGACTTGAATTAGGATTAGGTTGGTTTACTTTGAGTTCATGGTTTTGATTTCACATCATATTCAAAATCTAGACTATAACTCCTCTAACTGATTCTTGTTTCTTATTTTGTCCAGATGATGCATATATACCTATATACCTATATATATATATATATATATATATATATATATATATATATATATATATCTGTGTGTGTGTGTGTGTGTGTGTGCGCGTTTTACTAATTGAGAAAAATTTGTAAGAGACAATACTTATAGTTGTTGTAAAACTTGAAAACATGAAAGATAGTTGTTGTAATAATTATACTTCATGTGACTTCACCCAAGGACAGATAAGGTATGGAAGGGATGGTAAACTTAGAATGACAATCCTATATGACTTGAAAATATGTTAGGCAACCTACCTTCACTAAAAAAAAATTTTGTTTTGCCTTCTTCAGTTAATGAGAACTGTTTTATTTGTTTAGGTTAAGAAAATAAATAAAATAAATATCAAAAAATATGATTAAGATAAATGAATCTTTGGGATATTAAGATAGCCATAGAACCTCCCACCATCATTCCCAAAGATTATATTTTGGTTAAGGAATACCAATCAGGCTCTAATCTCTCATACTAGAGATCCATGTTGGGCGATCATGATGACATGTGGGAAATAGAGAGAAATGATAAAATGACAAGTTAAATAAAGTGAGATAAAAAAGGTGTGTGTTTATGTTAAATAATTTAATATCTATGAATTCAAATGTTCTAGTTAAGATATATTAGAGACAAATAGTCAATTGAGGGCATGTTTCGATCTTTTAAGTGGATCAAGCAATCATGTAATGATGTAGTCAAAACTACTAGTCAATCATATGATATGATCACGAGCATGAAAGATTTATATGATCAACATGATTAATTATATCAAGCAAACAAGTAGTTAGATAAGAAATTCTTTTGTAAGATAAATAGTTATTTTTATTCAAAAGTTAAGATAAACAACCAATTCTAGACACCCTTCGAGCCTCCTTACCATTCCCAAAGCATCACAACATATGAAATTGTCATTATATAAGAATGATTTTTAGACAATCATGAACAAAGTCTAGAAAATATAAGTTAGCTCTCTCTATAATTGGGAGACATGAAATGAGTGTCGCTTTATGTTGAACTTGGGGGTATTATTTATACCTATTTGTAAGGGTCATAGGGTTCATCGTCAAGAATTAGTTTCTTAATCAGACAATCCTTTAGATAAGGGATAGAAAATAAAATTAGGATTTGTTACCTGAGTGCACCCTACAAAATGCTACTTTCTAAGGAGTGCACCACTAGCAGAATGCCACATTATGCCACATAGAATTCTAGAAGAAATTGGCATTCTGTCGGGATGTCCCTAGGCAAGAAACAAATGCTTTTATTATCCAAGTTTCTATCCATCTTTTTTTTAGTAAATCTCAAATGGGAAATGCGCTTTTTGATATGACATTATGATTTTGAATAGAAAATTTTCAATTGATAAAGAGGGCAATAGGATAGATGAAAGCTTGTGGGGCAAGTCTTCCTAATTTAAAGTTTTTTATTAACTAGATGTGAAATTGCGTGGAGTATCATCTCCATTGATATAATGTGTTGGTTTTAAATGACATATATAAATAAGCAATTGGATTATTAATAAAGAGTTTGAATTGAATATTTTATTCATGTGGAATTAAATTATTAAATTTATGGGAAGGGTTTTGTCTAAAGTTCAATAATGACTAATAGTTCTTAAGTCTAGAGAAAGGATGTTCTGTCTATGAGCCCTACACTGGTTGACATGATCGAATGAGTAGGAATTAATAGTTTAATGAATATGTGTAATTTGGAAAGAAAAGAGATAAGTTCCATCATTATCCATAGAGCTAATCTGGTCTATATTGTTGATTAAATGAAAAAAGTAGGGGATTCAACACTATGAAACACTATAATTAGATTTCTCACTAGAAATGTAACGTCCCATGATTTGAGGCCTTTGTAATATGATCTTAAAAGGAATGATTTGACTATACATTTCACCAAGGTGCCCCTACTTTTTTGGGAGCTCATTACTAAAGAACTCCATAGTTAAGCGTGCTCAACTTGGTGTAGTAGTAGGATGTGTTACCAGTCAGGAAGTTGACCCCGACTTGTGCATGAGTGAGGAAAAAGCATACAATTAAGGCTAGTGGTGATTTGTTGGGCCAGTAGTCATTATTGAAACTATATTGGAGCCTAGGGCAGTGGGCCCAGACGTTATAAATGGTATCAGAGTGAATTCCCCTTTAGTAGGTGGGGACCACATGGGAATGTGGCATGCCAGTCTTTGAGTTGTGTGGTCCACGCATGTTCGAAAGGGATATCTAAGTTGATGGAGTCTTCCATACGTTGGTAGTGTCTAGGCATGTTGGAAAGGGCTATTTGAGTTTATAGATCCACCCTTGCGCTAGAAGACGTGGTTGGGAGCGTGGTGTGCATGGGTCATTTGGGTCTACACTGAAATGGGGAAAAGATTATGATGCCATATAGTTGAGCCTTGATAAGGATGTCAAGAGTCTAAGTGGGGGAGATTGTAATGTCCCAAGATTTGAGGCATTGGATAACATGATCTTAAAGGAATGATTGGACTAAATATATCACCAAGTTGCACCTCCTTTTCTGGGAGCCCATTACTAAAGAACTTCATAGTTAAGTGTGCTTAGCTTGTAGTAGTACTAGGATGGGTGATCAGTCGTGAAGTTGACCACCAGCTTGCATGTGAGTGAGGACAAAATATGCAGTTAAGGCTAGTGGTGGTTTGTGGGGCCATTCATCATTCTTGAAACTCTACTAGACCTAGGGCAGTGGGCCCAGGCGTAACAAGAAAGCAATTACCATGTGAGTAATCATTCAAAAATTTCCATTTCTATGCTTGTCATAAACAACTCTAATAATAAGAGTGTCTATAAAAAACCACCAACAAGATGCAAATAAAATTCATAACCATAATCACAAGATGGATTATGCTAATAAGTTTACAACGAAGACCATCATCAAAAAGCACAATCTTCATACAAATGATCATTTCTAGCATTATCTACACTGACACTTTTACTTTACCATTGACTTCAAAGGTGTCATTTTTTAACCTATATATTTTATTAAATTGAATAAGATATTCTCTAGTAATATGATAGAAATCACTTATAATGATCCATTCACATGTATCCATATACGAGTCAACATCAATTTTTCACAAGACCCATATTGTCATGCTTTCTTTACCTTCCAATTTTACTCTTTCTAAAAGACTCCCAATATTATTTATGGCATCTCTCCTTCTTTTCCTTTAATGTGTATTTTCCTCTCTTATTTTGATTTATTTATGGTACTAAGACTTATTCACTTTGGTACACAAGCTTCTTTAAATTTTGGTTTTAGGCATTTGTGACAGTGGAACTCGTCAACTTTTTGTAGAAAGGTTTTACTTTGGTTTATAGAGAACCCTATCCATTTTCAAGAGGAGTCATTAGCTTTCAGGGAAGCATTCTTTGTTGTCCATCTTGGAACTTATTATTCTTACTCTTCATGAGTCTTTATATTCACCTCATATGTTTGGAGACTACCAATGTAGATTACGCTTTGAAAGCATTGAAGTTGGATGTTTATTCTATGGTTGTAACCTTATCATAGCGGTAGGTGATATAAGGAAGGATCTTTTCCACCTTCTCCTTTTTGTCAATATGCTTTTAAGTGAAACTATATTATTTATTATCTTAGATAAGTGAGACTATATCTCTTTTACATATGTGGTTTAACTTCTTAAAGATATCTACCTGATGTTATAGCAAGTTGTTCTTGAAATCATTTGCAAGTTTTCCTTCATGTATTATGGATAGTTTGTTGATTTATCTTAGGAAGTTCCACACGAGGAGATGTGGTTGAAATCTAAAGACAAGAGTGCATAGTAGATGATTCCAAGTGATCTATAATTTAGTGATGCTTTCCTCATAGTGTCTTTGTACAAAATCGTCTAATTTGATATCATATTCAATTTAATAAAGCATTTATCAAATAAATAGACAATCTGTTATACGATGGTTTTTCACATGTATTTACATATTTGAATTGCAAGTATTGATTTGTTAAGGATGTATTATAAAACTTGCTATGCCTTGTTTTAAAATTTTGGATTTAAAATACAATTTATCCTTTGTAATGGTTTTTTTAGATTTATTGTTTTCAATAATCCAATAATAGATATGTATAAAAGAAAGAGAGAAAATCCAATAATAAGTAAATTACTAAAGGTAATGGGTAATTAATAACTTACATATGGAATTAAGTGGAATTTTCTAGAAAAGTGAAGTTGAAGGAAGCTAATAGTTTGGTTTTGGTTCCGTATTATTTTAATGAGAAAAGTTATCAAACTAAGAAATATAGCCAAGTTAGGAAGAGAAAAGAATTAATTTGATTCCTTAAACAAATGAAATAAAAGGGAAACTTGGAAATAAAGAAAACCACTTTTAATTTGTGTGTTTTGGTCTCAACTCTATCCAACACTTAGATGAAAGTAATTAAGGTTTTCCTTTAAAATTTGGGATTAGAAGAATTGAAGGAGAAGGGAATATGAATTATTTACTTTTTCCTAAAGTGGAAGGGATTATAATTCAATGTATTGAATGTCACCTTTTAAATCAAAATAGGAATTTAAAATCCAATTTTAAATATAACGTGCAGCCATAGGATCACGATTTGATGGTCATAAGACCTTCTCCTACCTTTAGCTAAGAAGGAAACTAAACATAGTGTTTTCGATTCCTCCGTTCACACCTTCCTCTCTCCTCAGTCCATACGAGATCCTAGAGTGTATCCCATTAAGATTAGGAGACAAAATCAAAGTGATTCAACCTAGCATTTGACGGCTTTGAAAGGCCATTATGGGTTTTCCCAAATTGCCAACCCCATAGATACCCTAGTCCCCATAGACAGAGCTATATAAGGAGGGTAGCCACCCTCTAAAAAATAACCAAACCCTCCACAATCCTCTACCTAACTCCCAGATTGTTCATCTGCTATCAATTTCCCCTCTAATCCCTACTATTTCCCTCATCTTCCTCCTTAAACCATCTCAGAAATCTCTCTCGTCGTTCTCTCGACTCCGACCATCTCTAGGGTAATTGAGACACCTGATGAGTTCGTTAGGTAAATGTGAAGGTAAGGGGACTCTTTCCTGATATTCAAGGGATTGAAGGCTCAAAGTCAACCACTTGTCTGACCACTTTCTCACAAAGAAGGATTTGAGACAAGGTTGAAGACAACATGTAATGAAAAGACCAGTCTGCCCCGCCTTCCCTTCTATATGGTTAGGGTTCTTACTGACTTTCCCCTTCTTTTATTCATTTAGACATGGGTGAGTCTGGGTGCCAACGAGGCATAGGATGATTGGCTTGGCCATGGCCCCATTGCACCTGGGCCCTGCTGACTAGGCTGCCTATGTGGCATGCCCTGATTGACCCACATTATATTACTTTTGCAAAAAATCATAAAAAATCATAGGACTATCCAATAGTGACAAAACATATATGAAAGTTGATAAGAAAATTCTAGGATGTCAATAAAGTTTGTTTCAAGACCTAATTGTTTCAATAATTTCAAAAGTTCCTAAAGTTCTAACTTTGATGTCTTAAAAGCTTGGAAACCTTAATTTATCAGTTATAATGATCATAACTTGCTTAAATGACCTTGATGGATAAAGTTAGATAAAAAAGGACATCTTGAACTTAATTTGAGTTTAAGAATGCATATAATATCAAAATTATGGCTTATTAGTTAAAAAAAGGCATAGTTTTCTCATATGAGTATCACTTGTTTATTTAATTCATGCAATCGATAATGCTAATATGAGTATCACTTATTATAACCATAGCTTGATCAAGCCTTGTAAGAACCCTAACCTGTGTTTTGGGGTAACCAAGTTTACTTTGGCTTGATGATGTTCTTATAACCTTGCTCTTATCCTCTAAGATGATCTCAGACCTTGTGTAGAGCTTAAGTCTCCAGTTTGAGCTTGTTTGGATGTTGTTTGTACTTTCTATGCTAGTTTTGGTGCAAATTGCAAATTACCATTTTAAGGGTTATTCTTGTAGTTTTCCACCTCTAGAGTGTTACTTCTCTTTCTTAGCTTTATGAGGGAGGTTTTGGTGCTTTGGGGAGCCTTGGTTGACCCTTATTTGAGTTCTTAGTGGTGATTAGGGTTTTCTAGGGTTTGGTGTGCCTTGACCATGTGACCCTTGTTGGTTTTTTTTTCGACGTAGGTCATGACCTAGGGCCTGGTTGGAGTGTTTCATGGTTGAGACACCTCCCCTAGGTATGGGTGTAGTGACTGAGATGGTCTTTTGCATCTTGGGTCGAGATGAGTGCTCTTGTGTAGAGTGTCTCGACCTAGGGTGTGCGGTGACCTTGTGTTGCGACCTAGTGGTCCTTGGTGGTGTGTCGCGACCATGGGTGGTTCCCTTAGTGTGTTGCAGTCGTAACATGAGAGTTGGGTGACCTAGTTGGTCAAGATCCAACCTAGAGTGTATCACGATGTCTTGCATGTAGGCTTTATGTGGTTGCATTTTAGTTTCTTGAGTGGATAAGTGTCCCTTTTGGGGCCTTCTTTTATTAACACCTCATCCCTTTCCCTACCTCTCTCTTCCTTTGTTATATAAACCTTCTTCTCTCCATTCAAGTGATCTTTTTTGACCAACCTCTTTCTCCTTCCTTGCTTAGACAATCTTGGAGCTTAGTGGGTCAAGAATAATCTATTCTTGGTGCTTTGGAGGTGGTTCAACCCTTGCATGTGGTGTTTGTGGTGATCATTGGTCATCTTCAACTGTGGTGAGTGTTTATCTTTCCTCTTTGATGTTTTCTATGGATCGTGTACCCCATATTATTGCTTTTTCTTGGCCCTAGACCATCTTTTGACATGGTGGTTGTTCTTGAGAGTAAGCTCCTCATCACAAGGGTAATGGGACATGTTTTGACAAAGCGACACCCAAGTGAGAGGGAGTTTCTTCTCTCTTTTCCACCTTCTTTCTTTTGGTTCAACCTTGAAATTCTTGCCCTCTTTCTTGAGATATCTTTTGGCCTGGTGTCTTCTCTTTTTTGAGGTGTTCTTGTGGTTGAGAGTGGAGCTTTTAGTGGATCTTGATCTTCCTTGGTGATCATGTGCTCGGAGCTTGCCTTCCTTGGAGTTGATCTTATTTAAGGCTGGTTATATAACTCTTAACCTTCTCTACTAATGCACCTTTCTTACATGTGTGTGATGTTTTCTCTCTCTAATTGTTTCCTTAATATTATATTAGATGGAAATAGACTTGAAAATTTGGATGCTATTGAGATCATGCTTGGTTTGTATGTAATCCAAAACCTAATTTTCTTTTGTACCTGATTTTTATGTTTGAGGTGCATGGTGGTTTTTCCTTCCTTTCTTGACCCTGGCTTGAGTTTCATGCATAATGATCGAGTGTTTCTATGTTCTATGAAGTTTTGGTTCAGTTTTGGTGGTGATGATCTTGGTTCCTTTATATTGTTGTGGTTTCTTTTCTTGGTGGTTTCATGAAGCATGTTTTAGGGTTTGATGACCATTTGGCATGAGATTTTCCTCTATGGTTATGATGGGTTTCCCTTGTTGTGTCACCTATTATAGCCGTGAGTTATTTCTATTTTGACCTTAGTTTGATCTTGGTTCTTGGTATTGATGGTGGCTTGACCCTTGATGGACACCATCCCTTCTTTTTTCTTGGGTCGCGACATCTTTAAGCATGATGGTTTTTGGGTCGAGATGGTTGTCCTTGTGGAGAGATATCCTTATTCTTGATGGTCATGACATCTACTTCCTCGAGGGTCGAGACACACCATGGTTTTGGTCGAGATGTTTCCTTCTCCCTTGGATGGTTACGACATGGTTGGGTTTGGGTTTTGAGGTCAAGACTTGTTTTGTCACAGGTCATGGTGAGTCCCATTTTTGGGTTGTGGCATGATCTCCCTTGGGTGGTTAGAGCCTTTCCCTAGCCATATGTAACTTTGTTGCTTGAGAGTCGATGCATGGTGCACCCCTTTGGTGGGTTGCAGTTTTGACATGAAGGAGGTTGGTCGCGGTCGTGACACCATGGGTGATGGTGGCTGCGACCCATGTATGGTGGTGGTCGTGACACCATGGGTGATGGTGGCTGCGACCCATGTATGGTGGTGGTGGTGACATATATGAAGTGGATGGTTGAGTCACATTCTTGAATATTTTATCCATGCACTTGTATGAGTATTGAATGTGATAGGTATGAGAGACATGTAGTTCTGCATGGATAAGTTGTTTCTTAACCCTTATGATGATCCCTAACCCTAAAAGTATTCCAAGAATGTGGGAGACATTCTATTACAAACTCAAATTTTACATGTGTTTTCATAATTGAATTGTAAAGATTTTTTGAACATGGAATTAATTGAAAAGGTTGTATGTTTTCTTAAAAAGATGGATTTCTTTGCAAATATCCCTTTGGATAGGAATTTCGTGATTCCTATTATTAGGCTAATCCATTAATGGATATAAAAGAGAAGAAAAGAAGAAAAGTACAAATAAAAGGAAAAAATACAAGATAATGGATATTAAGCAAAGTAATTATGAGAAATACATAGAAAACTCTAGAAATAGGAATTAATGGCCAAAATTAAGTAAATTTTGTTTCTATGTGATTTCTAATAAAAGAAATATGAAAAGAGGAAAAAGGAGATGAAAGATAATGAGAAATCCTTGAAAAAAATCTTTTGAATGAAGGAATAAATAAGAGAATGAATAAAAGATAAGTAAAAGGCTAAGGAATGTTCCCAAGATGATATTTTGAGCCATTAAGGTTCCTTGAGGTCCAAGGAATTCAAGATAATAATTTAATAGCAAAGGAAAGAGAAAATAGGTGAGAAATATACATAATTGAGTAATATCTTGCACCTAAAGAACAGGCACGTTTTCTTTAAGATAATGAGGCAAAATTCGGCATGATGAAAGCTTAAGTTATTATTAACTTTCCCTAAAAGTTTGGGGTTAATTGGATGAGTGGTTTGGGAGATATGAATTTTACAAAAATCCATAAAATGTAGAGGAAAGTATTGAAAGTTGCGATTTTGATTTCTACTGGGAATTTTATTTGCTAATGTGTGTGGCATGACAGTCGTTGATCTAAGATCCAACGACGTATGCTTTGTCACCTACCTTGGCCTAGGTAAGGAAAGTAGTGGAGATTTCCAAAGGGATTCTCTTGTGATTGAATGCATAGGCAAACTCGAGGACCTTTCGTTTACATTTAAGAGACCAGGGAAAACCCGCCTACCCTGGGTTTAGCCTGGTTTAGAGCTCTCTAGAAGCATTGCCCAATCCACCTGTGTCGTGAAACCCAACTCTTGATCCTAGTAGATATATAAGGGCATTAGCGCCCAATGCAAAGGATTGGACTAGTCGTAAGACTCGGCCAAAGTTAAGGTATCCATCCTAGCCTCCAATTCTGCCAACCGATCTCTGCTTTGTTCCCTTCCTTCTACTATGTTCCGCCGGTGAGCTCCCCCTCTCCTTCTTTGTTGGCATCGCCTCCCAAGAAATTGGGGATGTTGGTGAGTCTGGCGGGGAGCAGCGGAGGATTCCACTCCAAAACCCAGCCCTCCCGGACTCTGTTGCTCCAAGTCAACCTCTGGGTTGATTGCAACCTAGAGACGGAGAACGCAGGCTCGCGAACATTGGGCGGGCATGAGGTTGAAGACCGAAAAAAGAAAATGACCTCCCTACCCCTGGGTGTTTGTGACCCTCAATGAAGAACTCAAGGGTAAAGGTGTAATATCACCCTGACCGAGATGCAAGCAAGCGGACCGCACGCTAGGAGGGCCACCTACGTGGCGGTCTCCTATTGGTTAGTTAATTCTTATCTTGTTTAATTCCTAGGAAATGATTCGTAACTTGTATTAAAGAGTATTATATATCAAAATTGATCATAAAAATGCAAGGAATGCAATAAAAATGTAATTGAAGCCTAATTTTTCTTGTAATTCAAAAAGTATGTAAATATGTTATCTTTAATGGTTTATCTAATGAAAACTCCTAATTTTTATTGATTAATGATTTGGGAAGGGTTATATGGATGATTAAAGTTGTTATTAACATGTTAATCATAAAACGATACATTAAGATAGAAAAGGATGAACTTTTCATGTAATTGGTTTAATTTACAGTTCCATGTACATGAATGAGCTTTAATGGGCTTTGAAACCCTAATGTTAGTCATTGTGACTCTTAATGGCTTTAATTGTTCAAATTCATGAATAAGCTGAGATATGATGGTTCTAATCTATTTCAAGTATAAGAGTTCCTAATTGTGGATAAATACCCATAATATGGTAATTAGGGTTTTGTAATGGATAAAGATGGAATTAATGATAAATAGAGTTCATATGTGAATTAGATCATAATGAACTATGAGTTGTTAATCCAGAAGGAACCAAAGACGATAATTAGGCCTAATGATCTTGTCATGAATTAAAAAGATAAAAATGGTAGTTTTAAGGTAAAAGATCATAATGGACTTAATTAATGGTTAATTGTGCCTTTAACCTTAAATTAAGGTTATATGTTGTTAAAAGGTAACCTTAATATCTTTCGTGAAGAATAGATGAGATAATTATGGTTTGTGAGTAATTGTATAAAATTAGGGTATAAAAGAATAAAAATGAAGACGAACCCTAATTGCAATAGAAACCCTAAAAGTGGACTAGAAACCCTAGGAAGTGAGCTAGGTTTAATAGATCTTGAAGGCATGATCAATGATAGGAAATTGTATGCATATTTTAGGATCTCTTTGTGTGCTTGCTTGCCTATTCGATTTATTGCATTAATTGGATTAATTCTGTCTCAAATCAGCCTAAAAGGTATGTGGTTAATTATGGTTAATCACATTAGTTTTCCGAAGGGTTTCCCAGATGATTCATCACATTTAATGCAACTTATCAGTTTGGATGTTCATACTTGCAAATCATAAAGTCACTATGATTATCACAACAATAATAGAAGTGTGTATTCTCGCACCTACATGCCACCCTAATGGATGATGCCAAAAGGTCAAGCCCAGGAGGGAAGACCCATGGTCACCATGAGTGGTGACCCCAGACACCAAGCTCGGGATTGAGAAGGTGGTCTTTATAGAATGACTAATGGGCACTATGAGAGGTGACCCCATGCACCAAGCTCGGGATTCAGAAGGTGACCTTCAGTCATTGGCAAAAGAGAAACCCTGAGGTGGGTATGCCAGGGTTATGGCAAAAGTGGTGGAGAATGTCACACTGAAAGCGTAATTTGGCTTGTTAATTAACTCGATTGTGATATATATATTGTTAGCTATAATTGCAAAATTTTGGTTGTCCCCACATACCGACATATTCATTTATGCTGATCGACGTTTTGTTTGTCATCATTTTAGGTACAAGATTGAAAAGAAAAACGGTAAAGTGGCATATTATGGAATCAAATAAGAATTAAAGTACAAAGGAGGATTAGTTAGATTAGACTCTAGATGTGGATAGAAGTAAATATCTAAGTTTTTGAAAAAGGTATGCAAAGTTTTATTTTATACCAGATTTCAGTTTAGTTGGTAGAATTTCATAATTATTACTGATTATTTATTGAACCTTTGATCATGTTAATTGGGATAACGGCTCTGACCTTCGGGTCTCCCTTTATTGGGGGTTACCGGGAGGCGGGGTCATTACATTTGGTATCAGAGCACTGGTTCCTCATCTAATCTTTAGTAATTATTAAATTTTACAAACTCTATAGAACCTGGGGGAGTTATTAGAAGATTTTCCAAAAGACAGAGGTGTCTAGAAAAGGATCACGTTTAGGGACTGGCAATATTTTCCTCCACACCGCTAGTCAGAATACGAGGACTCCCGAATTTGTGTGACTGCCTCACCAGTGTCTTAGGATCTGACTCAAAATAAGATACCTTTGGGACTCTCTCATCTAGTTTCATCCCTTCTCAACCCTAATTCTATTAGGATTATAAGGTTTAGGGTTTTCTCTCTCTTCCTCACCCTCTTAAGGATAGGGTATGCATGATAAGGTTAAGGAGTCCTCAACCAAAATTAATAAAAAGCATGTAAATAAGATGTCATGGACATAAGATTAACAGTTTAAGCGTAAACTAAAGAATAGCTGCATGCTTAGGTCGTATGACATGAGTTTTCATGCCCTCAAGAGAGACTTGAGGCTAGACCTTCTTGTGAGGAGGATTAGTGGAGAGAGTTAGTCTTGGAGGTAGAGACCTCCATTATAGGTAGAGACTCAGCACATCCTTTGAGGATGTGCTAACCCTAACCCTAAGTCAAGGTTAGAGAGAGAGATGACATGATGAGCTGGATGTCATGGTAGACCATGTGGACATGCTTTTAGTTTAGATACCCATGACGATATGAGCCATGTGAGGTTTGATGACCTAGTGCCTTTGGCGACCCAACCCTAGTAAGGGTCGTACATATTAGAGCAAAGGATAGCTCCTTCAATGATGAGGTTACTAAAGAACCTATAGAAACCCTATGCACTTATGCAAGTAGGGCATAACATGCACCTAGAGTACACCAGTACTGTGGGCAGTAGGTTGAATCTCTGGCCAGGAGAGTATGTTGGATGGATTATGAGATAATCATGAGGATCTCTGGATAATCTTGAGTGAATGTAAGTTTGAACATAGGCTTCACCCATGTAGGGGTATGTTGTGAGTTTGATCCTTCATGGGGAGAGGACCTCTAGTAGTAAGGTTGTTTGTAGGGTTAGCTCTAGAGAGAGAGAGAGAGCAGGATCCAAGCAATAAGGTTGGAAGCTTAGACTTTGAGATATGAGGAACAGTGGGAGTTGAGGATGATGCGACCTAAGTGGATGGTTGTGGTTGCCTCATGCATGATCCCTGGAGGTTGATGATATCTTAGTTGCCTTTAGAGGAAACAAACCCTAGAGAGAAGATGAGGCTGCCAGAACCTATGTGCCTATGGTATAGGTGTTTACCTTCTGAGATGGGAAGAAGAGTTCCTTAGACCATGAAGAGGTTTAGTAACAAGTTGTGAGGCCTTATACCTAGTTATATTTCCTTGAGAAGGACTCAAATCTGAGGTGTTGCTCGAGTAAAAGGATAATAGGAAATGCATGTTATACCTTGTACATGCTTGGCTTGTGGTTAAAAGGTTGAGCATGCAGTGGGACATCTAAAAAGTGAACCTAGGGTTCCTAAGCCTAAGAGGGGAAGTGGTGTACCTGATACTCATGACAAGATTTGAGTTTCCATATATCTGAGCATGGCACTCCTCATGTTTAGAGGAATGGGAACCCCTGAGATTAAGGTATATGATTGATGAACCCCTCACCTCTAAGTTGGTGACATGGGTAGGTATGTTCTTGATCCAATATTGAGGAATGAGAACAAGTATGACCTAGCATGGTTTAGTAGGTGGTCTACTTGTGCCTTAGTATCTTGCTAGGGTTAAGCATGATGTAAACCCTAGACATAAGGATGTTTGTGACCTTTGTTATCAAGAGATTGTTTCCTCCCATCCTGGGAGAGGGACCCTTTCGTAGGGTGTATACCAGTTTCTGTTGGTTTTGAAGTAACCTAAGGAGGTCTCATAGAATCTTGTGATGCTAAGTGAAAAGTACATAGTAAGAGAATGAACATGTAGACTCATAGATAATTATCTCTAAGTGCATGTGGGTGTGTTACCATAGAGATAACCGATATGGGGCTTGACCAAGGTAAGAAGGTCGCCATGACCCCTATGAAAGGATGAAAGACAACCCATGAATGTAGAGAGAGATGATGGAGACTTGGATAAGGTTCTAAGTTGGACATGTACTATGTTGGAATCCTAAGTCTATCCTAGGGTCAGGTAGGGATAAGTCTGATGGAAGTAGGAGTTGCCTAATTCCCTAGTTGCATATGACCGTAGGGTCAGGAGGTAATAGCTATCATTGCCTAAGGGCCATGGATTAGGAGATTGATCACCTTCATGAACTCATGGGACCCAAAGGGAAGATGAGGAGGTCACTCTCTGGATGCATAAGGGAAGAGGGATGACCCCAAAAGTGTCAGCACCCAACAGACCTAGAGGAGATGACCAAGGATTGTGTGGTGACCCAAGTAGGTTCGAGATCAGTTTTCCATAAGTAACCTTTGATATCGAGATGATTGTGATATAAAGACATAAGTTTCACATTTCAACTAAGATTTGAAGGTGTACTGGAAATGTGGGATGTACCATCTCTACTCTTGGAATAGGAAGAACTTTGTGTTTGGACAGCCGCCAAATGCTTATTTCCTCTTGTTATGGGACTGAGAGATAGGACGGTATGCATGCCATACACCAAGGATAAAGATGATGTGAGTTGGAATGTTGCTATGAGATATGAGGACAGAGATGATAACATACCCTTTTGGAGTGAACGATATGTGGATTTTTAACAAACATCAAGAGAACTAAGGTGGTCATCTTGTGAGGATGTTTTTATCATGAGCTATGTGGAATTTTTGAGTCATATAAGGTTGAGTTTGATAACTAAGAAGATGAGCTCTAAGTTTTCTTGTTTAAGATAGACCTAAAGCCCGAGATGAGATGATAAGTGAAACAAATGGAGGTGTATGTCTTCAACATTTCCTTACACATAAGGATGTGAATTGGTTGAGATGCAGCTGCCTAGTTTAGCTAGAGGCTAGAAGAGGCTGTTAGGTTAACCCTAAGTTTGAAAAAGGAGATATGTTTGGGCTAACACTCAGATGTAACGAGATTTGTTGAACAAGTTAGTAGTTGTTTGGTTAGCCAGCCTAGGCCTTGATGCAATAAAAGGATGGTTGTAGAACCTCAGATGCACTTCTCTGGAAAGGAAGGTGGTGAAACCCCGACTAGAGTGGTTTAGGGTTTCTGAGGAATCATGACATACAAGAGATTATGATTTTAAGTTCATCATCCACCATGGTACTACTAAGATAGTAAGTTGCAGTAGTACATTGGATGCTTAAGATGAAGTTGCACATGGTTGCCGCCATGCAAGCCAAGAGGTGAAGGATGAATACCAGTAACCCAAAGAGTTGATGTAAAGGATAAAGAGTCCCTGAGAAGGAATGGGAGTTCATCACTATGGATGTTGTGGTAAGTCTCCCCTAGAACAAGGAAGGTCAAGATGCAATATGGGTTATGGTAGATCACCTTACCTATATGACCTGAGAAAGAAAGTATAATGTTAAGGGACAAATCCGGTTGAACTAAATATGAGAGAGAGATGGTTCAACTACACCATGATGCGATTTCAAAAGTTCTTTATAATGTAAAGATTCACTTCCATGAGGTGGAAGTAGATGAACTCGATGCTAGTACAGTTTATCACCCCTAACTAATGGTTAGTATGATCCAGACTAGAGGGTCTGATGAAAGCATGTGTTCTTGTTCAGGGGGATACATGGAGACATTTCTTGTCCTCGGTAAGATGTGATGATAACCACCATAGCCAGTATCAGGATGTAAGGAAGATTTGTAAGGGAGGTTGTGTCGGTCACCACTTCATTAAGATGACGTTGGTGAAGAGACCTTGTGAAGGTCAGAGAGACCATAGTGGAGGTAGATGAATTCTCTTTGATCATGCAATGGCTGAGGAAGCCCAGGGGTGACATGAGTTGTGAGCTGATGCAAAGTAGACTGACATGCAGTACACTGTGGGAGAATATGTGATGTGAAAATCTGACCCATCTAAGCCACAACTGAGAAAGCTAAGTCCTCGATATATGGGTCCATTTAATATGGATTAGTGGAGATGATTATGTTTAGTCTACCCCTCAAGATAACGTGATATGTTACACGAGTCTGATTTAGAGCACTATGTGAGGTACCCAAGCCATGTGCTAAGCCATGAACCTATTCAGCATTATGAGAGGCTGAAATGTCCTGAGTCACCTATGAGGGTACAAGGTACCAAGGTGATAAAGAACTCAGATGCAAGAATATGAGATGATGAAGGTTCTTGGGAGGCACCATGGAGAGGGTAAAACCACATGGGAGCCATGATGGACATAAGTAAGTCTTATCATGTTTGTTTGAATGTTTGAGGGAAAAATTCCTATAAGAGGGGAAGGATGTTACAACCTCAATTTTTGCATATGTTTTCATAATTGAATTGTAATGATTTTGTTAAATATGGACTTAATTGAAAAGGTTGTATGCTTCACTTCAAAAGATGGATTTCTTTGCAAATATCCCTTTGGATAGGAATTTTGTGATTCCTATTATTAGATTAATACATTAATGGATATAAAAGAGAAGAAAAACAGAAAAGTACAAATAAAAGGAAAAAATACAACATAATAGATATTGAGCACAGTAATTATGAGAAATACATTGAAAATTCTAGAAAGTGGAATTAATGGCCACAATTAAGTAAATTTCGTTTCTATGTGATTTCTAATAAAAGAAATATGAAAAGAGGAAAAAGGAGATGAAAGATAATGAGAAATCATTGAAAAGAAATCTTTTGAATGAAGGAATAGATAAGAGAATGAATAAAAGATAAGGAAAAGGCTAAGGAATATTCCCAAGATGGGATTTCCAGCCATTAAGGTTCCTTGAGGTTTGAGTAATTCAAGATAATAATTTAATAGCAAAGGAAAGAGAAAATAGGTGAGAAATATACATAATTGAGTAATATCTTGCACCTAAAGAAAAGGCACGTTTTCTTTAGGATAATGAGCCCAAATTCGGCATGATGAAAGAATAAGTTATTATTAACTGTCCCTCAAAATTTTGGGTTAATTGGATGAGTGTTTTGGGAGATATGAATTTTACAAAAATCCATAAAATGTAGAGGAAAGTATTAAAAGTTGTGATTTTGATTTCTAATGGGAATACTATTTGCTAATGTGTGTGGCATGATAGCCATTGATCTAAGATCCAACGAAGTCTTCTTTGTCACCTACCTCGGGCTAGGTAAGGAAAGTAGCAGATATTTCCAAAGGGATTCTCTCACGATTGAATGCATAGGCAAACTCGGGGACCTTTCCTTTAGATTTGGGAGACTAGGGAAAACCCATCTACCCTAGGTTTAGTCTGGTTCAGAGCTCTCTAGAAGCTTTGCCCAATCCACCTGTGTCGTGAAACCCAACTCTCGATCCTAGTACATATATAAGGGCATTAGCGCCCAATACAAAGGATTGGACTAGTCGTAAGACTCAGCCAAAGTTAGGGTATCCATCCCAGCCTCCAATTCTGCCAACTAATCTCTGCTTTCTTCCCTTCCTTCTACTCTGTTTTGTCGGCAAGCTCCCCCTCTCCTTATTTGTTGGCACCACCTCACAAGAAATTGGAGATGCTGGTGAGTCTGGTAGGGAGTAGCATAGGATTTTGCTCCAAAACCCAGCCCTCCCACACTCTATAGCTCCAAGTCAACCTCTGGGTTGACAGCAACCTGGAGACAGAGAACGTAGGCTCGCGAATGTTGGGCAGGTGTGAGGTTGAAGATGGAAAAGAGGAAATGAACTCCCTACCCCTAAGCGTGTGTGACCCTGAATGAAGAACTCAAGGGTAAAGGTGTAATATCACCCTGACTGAGATGCAAGCAAGCGGGCCGCGCGCTGGGAGGGCCGCCTACGTGGCAATCTCCTATTGGTTAGTTAATCCTTATCTTGTTTAATTCCTAGGAAATAATTGGTAACTCAGATTCAAGAGTATTATATATAAAAATTGATCAAAAAATGCAAGGAATGCAATAAAAATGTAATTGAAGCCTAATTCTACTTGCAATTAAAAAAGTATGTAAAAATTCTATCTTTAATTGTTTATCTAATGAAAAACCCTAATCTTTATTGATTAATGATTTGGGAAGGGTTATATGGATGATTAAACTTTTTATTAACATGTTAATCATAAAAAGATACATTAAGATAAAAAAGGATGAACTTTGCATATAATTGGTTTAATTTAGAGTTCCATGTACATGAATGAGCTTTAATGGGCCTTGAAACCCTAATGTTAGTCATTGTGACTCTTAATGGCATTAATTGTTCAAATTCATGAATAAGATGAGATATGATGGTTCTAAGCTATTTCAAGTATAAGAGTTCCTAATTGTAGATAAATACCCTTAATATGGTAATTAGGGTTTTCTAATGGATAAAGGTGGAATTAATGATAAATAGAGTTCATATGTGAATTAAATCATAATGAACTATGAGTTGTTAATCCAGAAGGAACCAAAGATGATAATTAGGCCTAATGATCTTGTCATTAATTAAAAGGATAAAAATGGTAGTTTTAATGTAAAAGAGGAAGAATAGATGAGATAATTAGGGTTTGTGAGTAATTGTATAAAAATAGGGTTTAAAAGAATAAAAAGGTAGAGGAACCCTAATTGCAATAGAAACCCTAAAAGTGGACAAGAAACACTAGGAAGCGAGCTAGGTTTAATAGATCTTGATGGCATGATCAATGATAGGAAATTGTATGCATATCTCAGGATCGCTTTGTGTGCTTTCTTTCCTATTGGATTTCTTGCATTGATTGGATTAATTATGTCTCAAATCAGCCTGACATGTATGTGGTTAATTATGGTTAATTGCATTAGTTTTACGAAGGGTTTCCCAGATGATTCATCGCATTGAATGCAACTTATTAGTTTGGATGTTCATACTTGCAACTCATAAAGTCACTATGATTATCACAACAATAATAGAAGTGTGTATTCTCGCACCTACATGCCACCCTGATGGATGATGCCAAAAAGTCAATCCCATGAGGGAAGACCCATGGGCACCATGAGTGGTGACCCCAGACACCAAGCTCGGGATTGAGAAGGTGGTGTTTATAGAATGACTAATGGGCACTATGAGAGGTGCCCCAGGCACCAAGCTCGGGATTGAGAAGGTGGCCTTCAGTCATTGGCAAAAGAGAAACCCTAAGGTGGGTATGCCAGGGTTAGGGAAAAAGCGATGGAGAATGTCACACTGAAAATGTAATTTGTCTTGTTAATTAACTCAATTGTGATATCTAGATTGTTAGTTATAATTGTGAAATTTTGGTTCTCCCCACATACTGACATATTCATTTATGCTGACTAACATTTTGTTTGTCGGTGTTTTAGGTACAAGATTGAAAATGAAAAACAGTAAAGTGGCATATGTGGAATCAAATAAGAATTAAATTACAAAGGAGGATTAGTTAGATAAGACTCCAGATGTGGATAGAAGTAGATATCCAAGTTTTTGAAAAAGGTATGAAAAGTTTTATTTTATACCAGATTTCAGTTTAGTTGGTAGAATTTCATGATTATTACTGATTATTTGTCGAACCATTGATCTTGTTAATTGGGATAACGGCTCTAACCTTCGGGCCTCCCTTAATCGGGGGTTACCAGGAGGTTGGGTCATTACACCTTCCTCCTAGGGATTATTGTTTATATACATCTAGAAAACCCTAATCAGCTAAGTGTGTAGCCGTAATGTTGAGTTATGAGATGTGCTTCACTTTCTCTCTCATTAGTTGTTCATCATGTGTAATGATTTCTATCTTTTCTGGGTTTATAATCTCCTAACCTTGCAGGTGATATGTATGCCATGGATGGTGTAGGTTTTGGTGGTGCTTATACACACTAATGAGGCATAATATGCAGGGCTTAATGTGATAGGTCCTATGACCTGGTGATGGCTTGATGCTTATTGAGAGGTGATATCCTCAAGTGATGTGAATAAGGGATTGGTATCCCATGATGGTGTGTGACATTGATGGTGGCCTTGTGAATGGTAGGGCAATGAGTATCATGTGGTGATTGTGTGACAAGTTCACAACTTATACGTTTTATATCTTTTGAAGTTGCAACACACCCTTATTCTTGTAGAGTTTGTTTTAGCTTTATATATTGTAACTTGATTGATGATAAAAGTCACCCAATCAAATAACTAATCAAGTGAAACCTAATCATGTAGTTTCCATGTGTCATAGATCCATTCCAGTGTCAACTTTATATGTTTGATTGGTGAAACGAGTGTAACTCAGAGTGCATATTTTTGAATATGCAGATGCAAGTTGAGTGTCTCCTTGCATCCTTAATTACATGTTGTGTGATATGTCCATGTGTGAGATGATCTCCTAGTGGTATGGATGGCCATGCATGAGCCAATCCTTCTTTTAAGAATGTCCATGTGTGAACTTGTTCTTCTAGTGTTGTAACCTATACCAAGGTGGGCTAGGTGTTAATATATGCATGACCATGTGTGAGCCGATCCTTGTGCTGATTGTAAGACGTTCTTTTGTAGTTTACTGATATGTCTCTGCGGTGTTCTCTCGAGCTAACCAAGAGGTGTTGGAGAGGTCGTTGATTTCTCCTCATCCATGGACCTTATATGGCACTGATTTTGACTTAGTAGTGTCATTTGGATTTGGGTGGTAAAACTCAAATCATTAGGGAAGAATAAAAGATGTAACACAATCGTGTAGTATATATATGCTTAGGGTGACATATGTCTCACATTGGTTGAGCCTTTTCCTTGTCTTTTTATTAATTTCTTGAATTATAAGATGGTAGGAGAAGTCAAATGTTATACATGTTCTTCATATTCATTTTTAGAATATAACTTGATCTACTCCTCAGTGGTAATTACTTAACTTGTTTAATCTATTTTACCTATTATATACATATCATTTAGGTGAATTTGTTCATCTGCTAATATGTTGTTTTACCTATTCTATAATAGTGTTGACAGAGAGTTATATCTCTCACTGGGATGTTTGGTCTCACCCTGTGGGTTACCAAATATTTTAGGCGATCGAGCACGAAGAGGTATAGGTCGTGCATCTGGGGAGGAGCAACAATAAGAGCATTAGTTGATAAGGTTGGATGTGTTGTTAGTCTTTTGGTGTTAGAGTCCTAGAGTCATCCATGTACACTCAGGTCCTTGGAGTATTTTGAGATGTTTTGTGGGAATGTAACTGATAAGAGGTTTTTGGCTTGTACATATGTGGAACCAGTATCTTGTATAACAGGTTTATTATAGGAATGTCGATCTACAGTGATGTAAGCACCACGTGACATGTTATGTGTTGCATGTGGTAGACTTTGTAAGTTTTTGCCTTATGGTTCTTCAATGAAATCAATTTTAATTTCCCATGTTTTTTAGTAATCCACTTGCTTGGTGTTATTTTTGCATTTGGTTTTGAGTAATCTTGCTTTCTATGGAAATTGGGTGTCATACTTGGTTGGTATCAGAGATTTTGGTTTGATGAGTCTACGGGGACCTAGGACTAGGGTGTGTGTCTATTCTAGTGTACTCCAATCTATCTTATAGTGACTTTTACTTATGCAGAAGTAGAATAAGAGTAGGAAAGATGGATGGAGAACACAAAGAACACATTGTAGAGAGAAGTTTTGTTGCAACTAGTGGTGGTGCGAGAGCTCAGGAAAGAGAAGATTGGGTTCCTAATGAGCCCCAGGTTGACCCAGCTGTGGTAGAGAACCCTGACTTCCAGTCTCTCTTTGGACAGTTTATGGCAATGATGACAAACATGGAAGACAAAATGCCTTCCCCTCAACCTAGGGTAGTTGTCCCCCATGCTCAATCTCTGGGATTTTGGAATACCTTTAAGAAGTTGAGACATGTGTGTGTTGTGGAGTATGCTGGTATGGCTAATCTAGTAGAAGTTGATCTGTGGCTAACACAACTGGAAAAGGCTTCTAGGATCCTTAATATCCCCGATGCCAATAAGGTAAAGCATGCAATGTAACTTCTGAAGGGGAGTGCTGGCCATCAGTGGGCCATTGAAGAGGAGAAATGACCTTAAATTGATATCCAATTGGGAGGAGTTCGGACGAGATTTTTTCAACATATACTTTCCACATACCTATTTAGATGAGAAGATCAGGTAGTTTGAGGGGATTCGATAGGGAGCCATGTCGATCAATGAGTACAAAGAAAAATTTATGGAGCTGGTGAGGTTTTCTCCTCACATGGCATCGACGAATGAGGAAAGGAGTTCGACATTTCAAGAAGGGTCTGAACTATGAGATGATGATGGAGAGGGCAACACTTGAGAATCATGAGAAGTTTGTGATGTTTGTGGAGTCCATCCAGATGATGGAATGGTTTGTGGTTGAGAAGAGGAAAAAGAGTGCCAAGAAGAGTTTGGCATAGTTTCAAGGGAAGTCGTTAGGGGGATTTAAGAAGCCTATGTTTTCTATACCGCCAGCATAGCAGAAGCCCAATGCATCGATGCAATGATCACCTAGTAAGGGTAGAGGATGTAGTTTTCCACCAGCACAAGCTCAGAGTGCAACATCAACTTAAGTGGTAGGGTCGTCTCAGTCATGGTATGAGAACAAGACCTGCTACAAGTGTGGGCAGGTTGGGCTTACAAAGTTGTTCTACCCTATGAAGGATGAAGAAATGACCCAATAATCAAGGCAGATCCAGTAGGGCTGGTAGAGACAACAGTTCAGTGGTAGTGTAAGGGGATGTGGACAAGCGTCCCAAGATGGTTCTTCAGGACTAGACAATAGAGGAAGAGGGCAACAACAGACAAAAGCTAGATTCTTCTCTATGAGTCATCCCAACAGAGTGGTCAACCTGCGAGTAATGGTAGGTCAGATGGAGTTATTTCATTCTAATTTGTATTCTTCTTGCTTTATATCTATTTTTGATACCAAGGTAAGGATTCTGAGTATCGAGGAGGTGCTAGTTGTCAGAGAGTTTAAGGATGTGTTTCCAGACGAGTTCCCAGGTGTAACATCCCTGACCTGGGTTATGTTTTAACCTTAGGTGTTTTTCTTAATAAAAGTAATTACATGCTTTCTCTTATGTTTTGAAAGATAATTAAGGCTCAAGAGGAACTTATATTTCAATTTTAGTCCTTTTTGAATATTGTTGAAATCAAAGTTTTTCTTGTTTTGGACTAAAGTGCAAATTACCCAAGTTGAGGGGTTTATTTGCAAATTGTGCATGATAATATGTTCCTCATGTTTTTAAGCATCATGAGTGTAAATATGATGTAGAGGTATGGCTTGTGATAGCCTGAATACCAAGAAAGAGCTGATAAAGCAATGTTTGTGCATTAAAACCTAGTTTTGGTGTAATGTGCAATTTACCCAAAACCTAGGGTTCAATATGAAAATTACCACTTCAAAATGGTCCCTAATATTTCTTGGGATCATGTGGATCATGTGGAGCAAATTGTATCTCTTTGAAGGAGTGAAAATCTTGATATTAAAATAATCAAGATTTAAGCATGATTGAAACCCTAATTCAATTTAATGCAAAAACAAATAAAATAATTGAAGGGCCTTCAACCATAATTAAAATGGTTGGATTCAGATGTGTGTGGAAGTCCTTGAGCTTTTCAAGGACCACGAAATATCTCAAGGAGGTGAAAACTCCACTCACCTTATTATAAGAAAAAGAATTTCCACTCAAATATGGATATTACTATTATAAGGGTTAAGGTGCTTAATTTCTTTTCCCTTAAATTCATGGATAATGGAAGGGAGCTCAGTGTGGATAGAGTTTCCTTTGCATGCAAGAAACCAAGGGGAAACTGGTGGCAACAATTTTGGAATTAAAAGATTTTTTTATAAAACATTTTCTCTCTCATTGATTTTCTTATAAAAGAGCTTTTACCACTCAAACCAAGGACTTTTTTGGATCCTTTTCTTCTCCTTGCTTGAAAAAACGATCAAGGGAGCTAGGAACATCAAGAAGACGACCCCCAACCTGTTGTTAATCTTCTTGGCCTTCGTTCTTCTTGATTTCATGGTGGAAATCATAAAATAATGCATAATTTCTTCTTTTCTTCACTCCATCTTCACTTCTAGCTGATCCTTTCACTCCAAGAGTTTGAGAATGGACCTTGGGCAGTTGCTAGAGCTTCATCCACCATTGGAGCCATGGATCTTGGAGCTTGTAATCAGATTAGAAGGTGGGTTATATAACTTGAACCCTTAATCATTGTTATTGAAATCAATTTCTCAATTCAATTGATTCAATTGTTCTTCTTGCAATACCTTTGATTAATTGATGCAACTTCCATGGGTATGGCAGTATATTTTATAGGCTTGAAGGTTGATGATGATTACATCATCACAAGCACACATCTCAACAAAATTGAGTTGCAAACGGTTTTGGACTTTTGGTCCAAATAGTTTCACCAAACCGTTTGGAGACCAAACAGTTTGCAAACCGTTTGGTGACTTGGACTCCAAACCGCAAGAGAGGGTTGACCGTTTGGTTAAGTTGACCATTTGAGGTCTGAACCAAATTATTTGTTGTATGATGATCCAATGGATCCAATTGATTGATTCAAAGTATGTACAATCCGTCAATTGGAAACCCTAATCAAGTTGATTGAAGAATCCATGATTGATCCTATCGATTTCAAGATAATTTGGGTCAAATAGTTTGGAAACCATTTGGAGGGTTTAAGGTTGATTCATGATTGATAGATAGAGACCCAATGGTAATGATTGATGAATATTTCAATTGCCTAATTGATGGCCAATTCGATGGTGCTAATTATATTTAATTTGATTGGAAATGGTCCTAAGTGCCCATGCTGTTTTGAGGCTGGTTTGAGCCCAAACGGTCTTGAGAACGTTTGAGCCCAAACGGCCTCAAACGGTTTCAAGGCCGTTTGGGGTCAAACGGTTTCAAAACTGTTTGGAGGTCAAACGGTTTCAAAACCGTTTGGTGATGAAACTTCAAAATTGAATGGAGTTCATTTGTGATTCAATCATTTGGAAATTGAAGGTAATGATTATTCCAATGATCCAATGATTGATCGTGATGGTAATCAAAGATGCTACAAAGTTTAAAGACCTAAAAGTACCTAAATGATTAGTACTATTAAAGGAGTAAACCCTAATCACTTATAAGAACAATAATTTGGTACACTATGTTAATCATAGTTGTATGGACTTGATTGAAGGATTGATATAATCTAATCAAGTTGAGAGGATGATAGAATGAAATTCATACATGAGTATGATTCATGTGGTGATTAAGGGTATGATCCTTAGCAAAGAGATCATGAAACCCTAATCATGAGCATAAACCCTAATTGATAAGGTTATTGAACCCTAACCCCAATTCAGGGCAATTCTGAGTGAAACCCTAATCTAGGGGAAGGTTGTAACCCTAATCCAGGGTGATGATATGTGTAAACCTAATTTAGGGTAGTGTGATGCAAAACCCTAATTGGGATGAACTAGAAACCCTAATTATGGGTAATGGAATATGAAACCCTAATTGGGATGAATAGTAAACCCTAATTATGGGTAATGAAATATGAAACCCTAATTGGGATGAATAGTAAACCCTAATGGTGGTTTATTGAATGTAGACCCTATTCTGGGGTGAAATTTTATGTGAAACCCTAACTAAGAATGGTTTCATGAGAAACCCTAATGTTTGATGTGATGTGAAGCTCAAATCCAGGGTAATACTATGTAATGCTTTATGAAGCCCAAATCTGAGAAATATAGTGATAAACCATAACCTTAATGTGGTTAATATGATGAATGTCCTCAAAAGACATGAAACGGGAAACCCTAACCCTGGCAAGGGAATAGTGGTGTTACCCTTGAATAGTGAATCTATATTTATTTTACATGGTACTGATCTGCAATTGATATTACTGTTATCATTTGTGCTGACCATGCATGTATTCTGAAGTGATGATCATAGTCAGGTATAAACTATGATGTTTAATTGACTATTGTGATTGGGCCTTGTGTGCCATAATATACCTTGCTGCCTGGTAAGAGGTAACAAGAGAGTTAATGGGCCTCAAATACCATGAATGATGCTTGTGATAGCAAGTATCATGTTTGCCTTGGTCAGATGACCTGAAGGTGATAGTTACCTGGAAAAGTGGTAACAATACTCAATGATGAGTCAAGGGTTTAAATACCCAAAGTCATATGATTATGGTGATGAGATTGTGAAGGGATGATAATTCCCAGTATTGAAATGAGGGGTGAAGTTCCCAATGTCTTTTAAAAACTGATAAGTAATTGATGCAATCAGTACATGTCTCTTTATAGCATTGTCATAAATAAGATATGTTTTGAGAACTTGGTTGATGCTAAAAGAATATGAAAATGTACTTAATTAATCAAGTGAAATTTATTCATGTAGTGCTCTAACCATAGATCCATCATCGTCAGTAGTTGGTGATGGTGAAATAGGTTTTCCTATGGAATTTCCTGGAGTTCACATATTTTGAATATGTGGTGGTAAATGGGCGAAAATATCCTTACGTCTAGGTGAAGAGATTGATGGAAGGTAAACATTAAACCTCTCAATCCTTCATGTGTCAGGATGGATGTATCACAAATCTCCCAATGGTTGGGATGGATGTATCATTAATCTCCCAATGATATTTCATGTCGGGTCGATGGAGATAAACATGAAATCTCTCGATTGCCGATGAGAGTGCAGTTGACGTTGTAACTCTATAGCAAAGTTGCCAGTATACCCTAGAAAGCTATTTGAGCAGTTAACATAAGTCCTGCTTGTGGTCCCGTACTGACCGGGATGTGGGAGGTCATGGGAATCTGGCTCTTCCATTGACCTATTTATGGTACTGATTTCGATTTTAGAAATGGTCGGTTGGAGTATGAGCGGTATACCTCACCTCTTCAGAGCTTAAATATGTTTGTAAAATGTAATCAACTGTGTAGCGTATTTGCATAAGATTGAAATATGAGAATCACTGGTTGATGTTATATTGCTTAGCATGTCCTTGATGCATACAAATTATTTATGTTCTTTAATTCTTTATTGAATATTAGACATGCTGCTTATCAAGTCATAGTTGAAATACTTGCATAAAAATGTTGCTCTAATCTGTGTAGATGTTGAATTATCTATTGTTAAGCTTATGATTCCACTGCTCAATTTATTTCTATTAAACTGCAATAATAATGTTACGGAGGAGAGTTATATCTCTCGATGGGGCAATTTATAATTGTCTCACCCCCGTGGGATTCAACATTTTTAGGTAGACGCATACAAGTAGCTAGAAACTCTTCTGCAGGGGAAGAGCAGCAGCAGTCACAGGGACAGTAGTGATCCATCAGGTGGAGATATTAGTTGTCTAGTTTTGAATAGTTAGTCCTATGAGTCATCTCTGTACTCTCGGGTCCTAGGTGTTAGTGTTTTAATACTTCGATATGAGATTTTGGTTTGATGCCTCGAGATTTTTATACTACTTATGTATAGTTTAATAGAGCAGTTAATGTTTGTAACTCTCGAGAAGAAACGGTACAAGAGATGTACTAGTGAACCAGGATGTAATGATTTACTTTAGTTCTGAAGGAAATAGTTTTCCTGTGAATGGATCTCTTGATAAATGGTTTTAATTTTTAGTGATTTTTAGTAATTCCACTGCTAATAATACACTTCCGCATTAGTTAATCGATGTTTTTGAGTTGGATGTCACACCAGGTGCCCCCCTATTAGAGAGATTGATTTTGAGATCAATCTAGTCTTGGGCATGCAACTAATAGCACAAATGTCATATAGTATGGCCCCAGCAGAGATGACAGAGTTGACGAAACAGTTTTAGGAGCTGCTTGAGAAGGGTTTCATAAAACTGAGTATGTCATCGTGGGGTGCTCCCATGTTGTTCGTGAAGAAGAAAGACAGATCTATGGGGTTGTGTATAGACCACCGACAGTTGAACAAGGTGATGATAAAGAACAAGTATCCCTTATCACAGATAGATGACTTGTTTGATCAATTATGAGGTGTTGCAGTCTTCTCCAAGATAGACCTACGGTCGAAGGTATCACCAGCTGCGGATCAAGGAGGATGGCATACCTAAGTTAGTTTTTAGGTCTCGGTATGGTCATTATGAGTTTGTGTTTATGCCATTTAGGCTGACAATACACCGACATCATTCATAGACTTGATAAACAATGTGTTTCGTCCATTTTTCAATCAGTTTATTGTGGTCCTCATAGATGATATCTTGGTATACAATCATGATAGGAAGCAGCATGAACAACATCTCATTTAGGTGTTGACAGTGTTAAGGAAATATCAACTATATGCTAAGTTCAACAAGTGTGAGTTCTGGATGAAGGAGGTAGCTTTTATGGGGGAAATTATCTCTACTCATGGTGTTCTTGTGGATCCCAATAAGGTTGATTCCGTGACAAAATGGAAACAACCAAATACATTGGTAGAAGTGTGTAGTTTTCTAGGGTTGGCGGGCTACTACCAAATGTTCATTAAGAACTTCAGCTCTCTGACATTTCCCCTAACCAAGCTGATGAGGGAGGATGTACCTTTTGTATGGGATGACAAATGCCAATGTGCCATTCAGTTGTTGAAGGAGAAGTTGTCAAGTGCACTGGTGCTAGTGCTTCTTGAGTAGGGGAAATGTTACATAGTTTTTCATGATGTGTCAAGGAATGGCTTGGTTGTGTGCTAATGCAGGACAAGAATGTGATATCTCTTGTGTCAGGAAAGCTAAAGAATTACAAGGAGAACTATCCTACCCATGACCTGGAGTTGGCCACATTGGTTCATGCTTTGAAGACTAGGAGGCACTACCTTTATGGTGAGAAGTGTCAGATTTTGACAGATCACAAGAACTTGAAGTATATATTTTCACAACAGGAGTTAAACATGTAGTAGAGGCACTTGATGGGATTAATCAAGGACAATGACTGTACTATTGATTACCATCCAGGAAAGGAGAATGTCGTGACAGATGCGCTGAGCAAAAAGACTTCTTTAACATCATCATTGGGTAGTGCACAGTTGAACTCAATGGTGTGTCCTAAGAGAGACATGTTGGTCTCCTTGCGTCAGATGAACATGAAGTTAGAGGTGTCCATGCTAGCAGGGCTATTGGAACAGTTGCAGGTGAAGCCCACGTTAAGACAACAGATCAAAGAGGCACAACAGGCTAATACTGTGATACAACAAATAAGATCAAAGTTCGGCAACGACAAACATCATGGCTTCCATGAGGCAGATGAAGAGATAGTTTGTTACCACGGAAGAGTTGTGGTTCCTAATGCTGACAGTTTGAGAAAGATGGTTTTAGAAGAGGCTCAGTCTTTGATGTATTCAATGCACCTAGGTAGCACCAAGATGTACCATAATCTTATAGATTTGTATTAGTGGCCTATCTTGAAATTGGATGTGGCTGGGATCTTGGCAAAGTGTGCGGTGTGTCAGCAAGTCAAGACATAGAATCAAAAGCCTATAGGGACATTGTAGTTGTTACCCATACCTCAATGGAAGTGGGATCATGTTATGATGGACTTCATGGTTGGTATGTCTAGGACAATCAAAGGACATGATTCAATTTGGGTGATAGTTGATCGGTTGACAAAGTCAGTGTACTTTTTCCAGTGAAGACAATGTATCTAGTAGAGAAGCTCACTCATATATATGTGGATGAGATAGTGAGTTTCCATAGTGTCCCAGCTACCATCATGTTAGATGGAGGTTTTCAATTCACAAGTCACTTTTGGGAGCGCTTAAACACAACTTTGGGTACACATTTGAGGTTCAAGACTGCTTACCACCCACAGATGGATGGTCAATCTGATAGGACCATATAGACCTTGGAATACCTATTGAGATCTTGTATCATGCAATTTTTGGGGAGCTGGGACATTCTTCTTAGCTTAATAGAGTTTTCCTATAATAATAGTTATCGGAGGAACATTGGCATGGCACCGTATGATGCGTTGTATGGGTGACATGTTATGCTGGTATGAGATAGGTGAATATCAACTTCTTAGTCCTGAGCTAGTGCAATAGAAAACTAAGAAGATCAAAGTGATTCAACAACAGTTGAAGGCAACACAAGATAGGCATTAGTCGTATGTTGATAACCATCAAAGACCCTTGAGGTTTCAAGTAGTGGGCATGTTGTATCTCAATGTCTCTCCTTGGAAGGGTGTTTTGAGGTTTGGGAAGAAGGGTAAGCTAGCTCCTCGGTATATGGGACCCTATCCTGTAGTGGCATATGTTGGGAAGGTGGCTTATAGGTTGGACTTGCCACCTGAGTTGCACAGGCTGCATCCAGTGTTTCATGTGTCTATGTTGAGTAAGTGTCACCCTGATACTGAGTTGCTTTTGCAGCCAGTGGAGGTTGATCTTGATAAGAACATGTCCTATTTTGAAGGGCCCATGTTGATCCTTGATAGGAGAGTGAAGAAGTTGAAGAAGAAAGACAGAGTACTTTTGAAGGTTTTGTGGCATCATCGTGGTGTTGAGGAAGCCATGTGGGATCTTGAGGAGGAGATGCAGAAGAAGTACCCATCTCTTTTTGCTTAGGATGGGGTGGCAAAAGCATTGTTAGGGGTTTATGGCTTTTAAGACCCCTAACCTATGTTTTGGGGTAACCTTATTTTCTTTGTCTTGATGATGTTCTTAGAACCTTGCTCTTATCCTTTGATATGATCTTAGAGCTTGTGGAGAGCCTAAGTCTCTAGTTTGAGCTTGTTCGATTGTTGTTTGTTCTTTTTGTGCTAGTTTTGGTGTAAATTGCAAATTACCCATTTGAAGGGGTATTCATGTAATTTGCCACCTCTATAGTGTTCCTTCTCTCTCTTGGATTCATGTGGAAGGTTGTGGTGCTTTGGGATGCCTTGGTGGACCCTTAGTTGTGATTAGGGTTTTCTAGGGTTTGGTGTGCCTTGACCATGTGACTCTTGTTCATTTGTTTCGACCTAGGTCATGACCTAGGACCTGGTTGGATTGTGTCATGGTCAAGACACCTCCCCTAGGTATGGTTTTCATATCTGAGATGATCTTGGGTTTCTTGGGTCAAGATGGGTGCTCTTGTGTAGAGTGCCTTGAGCTAGGGTGTGTGGTGACCTTGTGTCACAACCTAGTGGTCCTTAGTGGTGTGTCGCAACCATGGGTGGTTCTCTTGGTGTGTTTCGGTCATGACATGAGGGTTGGGTGCCCTAGGTGGTTGAGATCCAACTTATAGTGTATCACCATCTCTTCATGTGGGCTTTATGTGGTGGCATGTTAGTTTCTTGAGTGGACAAATGTCCCTTTTAAGCCTTCTTTCGTAGACACCCCATCCCTTACCCTACCTCTCTCTTCCTTTTCTATATAAACCCTCTTATCTCCATTCAAGTTATCTTTTTTTACCATCCTATTTCTTCTTCCTATCAAAAATTGAATAGTTGGTAACTATAAGAGAAATATAAAACACCATGAAGCCTAAATATGAATATAGATAAGGTAAAGAGGAGTTCTTGAAGTTGTAATTCAAGAAGATAATAAAGTAAAAGACAGATAATTCTATGCTAAAAAAGTGATTCAAGGTATGAAAGTTTACATAATATGGAGAGGACTCCTGGGATAAGTATAATATGAGAAGATGAATGAGACCAATGACAAATGAATAAAGTGAAACCTGAGTTAATATCAGACTAACCTATGTGTGTAAGAAGTGATAATGTACAATCTTCATGACATATGAAACAAATTAAGGGAGATGATCCCTGTCTAATGAAGAAAATGTGGAATATGATGATCTATTCATTGATAAGTAGTTGAGAAACATGATAACATGAATTTACATACCTATGAATGATGAAGAGTTAATGAGAAAAGATCAATGAGATGTGGTAATCTTAATAACTCTATGCTAATGGAAAGGAACCCAAGCTGTAAGAGGTAACATGATACATAAAAAGTGTAACATTCAGGGGAAAAATAGAATTCGGGTTACCTTATGCCTATGACCCTAGACAATGTTATAGTGATTTGGGAAGTGTGTTTCCCTTTGTGTTTCTTCTTTTTTAAGTGTGTCCTTGAAGTGGCTATTATGTCACTTGGTAAACATGGATTCATTGAAATCTTGGGGATGAATATCTTAATATGATGTGTTGTTGCCTTGTACTATAGTTCTAAAATCATTATTGTAATGACCACATTTGTGCTTAATTGGTAAACTAAGGTTTACCTGAATGATTACATGCTTGATTAGATTGAACATCGTTTAGACTTGATTAATGATAGTATATCAATTGTCATGTTTCAAACCTAAGAAGAAATTCTAACTATGATTTTAGTTTAAAGAATTAGGGTTTGAGAAATGTAAACCCTAATTGGCAAAAATTAGGGTTTTGATAGTACATGAATATGGAATTTGATCAGGATAGCAGTGTGGTAAATGATTTTTCAATTTTCTACAAATTTTTATTTAATTGAATTTTAGATATGATATGGATAACTCAATCATGCATATTGGAGAAAAATTTTAGAATTTTTCAGTGTTCTTTGAATGTGGTTCTCGGTCGAACTATACTTCGACCAAAATGGTGACAGAGTGCTTTTTAGAAGTGTAGTTTTTTATTTTTAGTTATTTATTGGTGACTCCAAATGATCTGAAATTTTAACTGGAGATCGGAAACTCAATTGATAAACAACATGTAAAATTTTCATAATTTTTTAATGTGCTTAGACCTTATTAGTAGACGAATTATAGTAATGATTTTATGATAGAAAATTCAGCTGAAATAAGAGAAAGTATAGTGAGGGGTCAATGTGCAATTGACCCAAGCAGCTCACTTGCTCCATATGGTCAACCTAATACACTATCAGCTCTCATAATTTGTGATTCAAACCAGAGAAATGAAATCTGAGAGAGAGAGAGGGGGAATTAGGGTTTGAGAGGAGAAATTGATGGAGATGCTGACCTAGGGTTTGGCGGTCTGAGGAATGATGAAATCATGTAAGTTAAGCTTCTTTGCATAGCCTTTCATGGTGAATCTTCTCTCACATGTCAAGATTCCGTCCCTCCCCTGTTTAGTTTCAAAATCATATCAAATCAAGTCCTTTTCTCACTCTTTCTTCATAATCCCTCATTTTTAGGGTTTCTGAGTTGAAAGGAAGAAGAATCAGGTGAATTGCTAGGGATTTGATATGAGATCGAGATTTTCAGGGATGAGCTATGTTTTTAAGGTGTTTTCACACCTTAGGGTGAGTGGGAACTTCCTTTAAATAGTATATTACATGAAAATTGGTTAATTTATCCATAATCTTTAATTGCTAGTATGCGACTACAAACCCTGAATTGTCTATTTGTTCTAAGTTGTTGCAAAATGATATGAAATGGATTCTTCCTCTGTTTGGATGCAGTTCAAATGATCAAATCATATTAGAAATGTATACAATACATCCTAATGAGAATTTCCTAAATATTCACAGAGGTTATAAGAGTAAACTGAAATATAGGGAATTTGTTTATAACTGAAATTTGTTGTATAAGTAAATAGAAAAAATTGCTTATCTAGATCCCCTTAGTTATGAATGATTGTTTATCTAAATTCATAGTACATATATGCCAGATACTATCTTAGATTTCGTTCAAAGAGAATAGTGTTTGATTGATATCTCAGTAAAGAGGGTGAAACCCTAGATGCGAGGAAAGTTGGATATTTGTGAATAGATATCATGAAATCCATTTGAAGGGATTTTCTTGACATGATAGACTTTATTTATTCAATGTTATTATTGATGCATGATATCCTAGTGAATGACATGGAAACCCAAATTCAACTCAGTTCCAAGGTTTCATACATATATTGAGTTTATATGATTTGTTGATAGTAGTCTTTATTCAATGAATGTTTATGTCGCATGAAATCTTTATGGGAGCCATGTGAATAAGTTGTTGCTTAGTGAGAGGTGACAAGATGTGTGATGTCCTTGTGATCCATGAGAATACTTATAGAACCAATGAAATGAATACCTTGGTCTAAGGACCTAGAGGTAATGGTTACCTGTTACAAAGGTAACAATGCTATGTGATGATCTAAGGGTTTGAATTCCCAAATCCAGTAATCATGATAATGATGTGAAGGGATGATAATTCCCAGAAATGTGATAAGGGATTGAGATCCCAGGATTCATGTGTTTTAAAGATTTGAAAAGTACGTGATATATGTATTACACCTTTCTTTGTAGCATTTGTGGTGATTAAATGAAACCCTAAGGGTAGGGTGTTCAATGAATCAAGTATTGTGATATCAATGTTCTCAATTATTATTAATAATTTTTATCATGATAAGTAATTAACTCTTAATTGAGTTATGAGATGCACAACTCAAGATTTGGGTTGATATGCACGATTCTAGTGTGTATGTGCCAAGTGGACGTTAAATCTATTTATTTGAGAATTTTAGTCTGTTGCATGTATAGTATGTTGATTACTCAGTATATTATAGTGTTTTGAATATACTACTTTGCCAAGTTTAGAATGATATACATGTTGTATTATAACTTCAAATAAGTAGATGTGACACCATAGAGATACCAGAGTCAAGTATAAGTAAGAGAAGAGTACAATGTAGAAAGAGCTTTCTAGGAATAATAAAATAATAGACTTAGGAGCCCTGAACACCATAGAACCCCTATGTGAGGTATGCGCCTTAGGGGTGAAATGACCAAACCCTGGCAGTGTCCAGTATATGGGGGTCAGAACATGCTATCAGGTGGCACGGGGGATGAAGCCCTAGTAGAAGTCTCGTTAAATTATAGTTTGCAGTGTCCAACATCAACTAGAAGTCCTGGTGGCACTAGATTACAGAAAATCCAAGAGGTGGATTGACTCTCTACATGTGTGCTCAAGTTAGAGGAGGAGTCCAGTATAGGCCAGAGAGCCATTTCCCTTTTACAGACCAGGAGAGTAGTCAGACTTAGCATTTCCCAGGTGTGTCTGCTAAGTCTTGTATGGTGTGATCGTAGTGCACTATAAGTGTTCATATGTAGAGTACATTGCATATGATCAGGGCATAATAAAATGAATGAGAGGTCAAACAAGTGTGTATAGTTATTCAATTATTCTTTGTATTTTTCTGGATTATTAGTTCTCTTTATGATCAATCATGCATTTCATATATTGATTCACTCTTATAGATATATAGAGTATCCTGTCATATTTATTATTGTCAATTATTAGACTCTCTAAAGCTTTCTGATGTTATAATTGATATCAATTGCTTAAAAGTATATATGTAATTATATCAATTCTTAGACTGTTTCTTTGAAGTACTCATTCACTGAGCGAGTAGGCTCACCCCTCTACTCACAATTTTTAGGGAAACCATGTGGACTTGAAGATATCATTGCATCAGAGTAGATCTTCCACAAGAGTTAAGTCTAAGTATAGTTAAATTCAATCAGTCCTTGTCACTCTAGGTCCTTGTAAACAAATAAGAGAGAGTTTTAAATGATGTTTTGTATCTTTTTTTCCTTAATAAGAGAGAATGTATATGATTATCATGTCGTATGTACCTAAGAATGAATGTATTGATGTGTATCATTTATGTTGAGATCGTATTAAAGAAATTAATGTTTAGATTCCCTTGTAAAGTTAGTTTATGTGGTTCAATGTGAGAAAACAAAGTGTTTGAAAAAGAAGAAAAAGTTAAGGGTCATCTTTGTATTACGTTAAATCCTCAATTTATGCCCTAATCTCATGATCAATGGTAATTGTGAGATCGGGGTGTAACAACTTGGTATCACAGCATAGGCAGAGTCATCAGGGACCATTAGGATAAAAAGTCAAAGTTATAAGTGTGGAAGATAGGTAGCGATGTGTCTTTAGCTCTGGGAGGTCTGAGTATTTAGATACCTTGGATCAGTATCTAAATACTTAGACTAACCAGTATCAAGCTACTCCATCTATTCTTCTCTAGATGCCCTGGCCAGGTATGCAAAGGAAGGATGGAATAGAGAGAATCCCTGAAAATTTTAGGGTTAGGAGACCGAAAAGTAATGAAGGAGTAAGAGATTAAACATATAATGTGATATAACTCTTGCTTTATATTGCTTGTTTGATTGGATATCAATAGAAATTCTCTTATATGTATGAATTCAGATTATCAGTTTGTAGAATATATACGATTCTTTTATATTTTTTTATCATGAAGTGATTCAGTTATTGTTTATATTCTTTGTATCAAGTAGACCAGAAGTTATGTTTAAAAGAGTTTTCAATAAGTGGATATTCTTTCCACATGTTTGTGATTATTAGGATTTGTTTAATCTTGAGTAGCTCTTGGCTTTAGGACTACAGGTTCGGCCTAGTCTGGCTGGCAGGATGCGTTACTGGGATCTAATGACTCCTATTAACAATATAATAAGAGTAGACTCTGCATAAATTAGACCAACATCATAGTGAGAATGTGCATACACTAACATGTTGGAACATATGGGAAAGATTAGAATAGCTATGAATCAGTTGGAACTGATATTTGAGATCCAACTTTGGGGCATATATGAGAAACCCTTAATTTGGAATAATAGAACATGACATAAGGTTCAGATTAAGTTTAATTATTAGTATTATATGAACTTTAAATATTAAATATGGAAAAGATATGAGAAAATTATGTACGGGGCCAAGATTATAAGAATCAATCATGAGGAATGGATTATATAACTGAGTACAATATTTTTATGTACTCCAAAGCAAAGGGAATATAGAAGAAAAGATCTAAGTATACAATAAGTACATAAAAGTGAAGAATCTTCAGAAGAGTTAAAGTGAAGAGAACTAGATGAGCATGTAAATCATAAAACTAGGATAAGAAACTTAGTTGAAACAAAGAGAAATGTTGGAAATAATGAGCTTGATTAAGGAATGAGGGTTATGATATAATTGAGAACATGGAATGTATACCTTTATTAATAAGTTTAATACATTCATCCTTACTACCTTTGGATTATAAGTCTCTATAGAAAAACAAAATAGTTTCTAAAAGAAGAACAAAGTGTAGCTAAATAAATGAATAAGTCATACAAAGGTAGACTATATTCAGGAAGGAAAAACTTGATTGAAAGAGAAACTATGTTTCACCCATGCATGAGCTGTTTGATTTAAAATGAAGGATATGTAATGTATTAAACATGAGGTGATACTAGTAGAGATATTATTGATTTAGAATTACAACTTCACATTAGTAGAAGGATAAAAGAAAATATATGCAATATGGTATACATGATTATACACATAAAAGAAGCAACATGATCATAACAGAAAACTAGAAGTTAAAGATGCATGTGGAATAGTAGTATATGGTAAGGGGATTATGGAAAGTAAAGAAGGGTTTGAAACATAATGGAGTAATATAGATTATAAAAGAAAGAGGTTGTGATATTCAAGAAAGTGCTAATTAGTCAAGTATCCTTGTTGATAATTAATTAAACCTACATATGAGAAATGTATTATGGAGTGTTTGAAGATAAGAATTCTAAGTCTCAAAATCATCTTCTCTTTCATATCTTCCTTAATGAGAGCAATGTGGGAATGAAGTGATAAGAAAATGAATCATATATGATGCATAACCACCGTGGTAGAGACATCTAGTGAATGTAATAATGACACACAATATGATGATGAAACCCAGCAGGGTAATTGAGAATATAATCTATCTGAATGGGCAAGTAAGAGAAAGGAAATTCAATTGATAAGATAAGAAAGCCTTAGTAAAACTTGTGAGATCCAAAGTTTGAATTTCAAATTAAGGGAGCAAAGTCACACCACAATAATGTCATGCTACTGATAAGGACCAAACCCTAGAATGTTTAGAGTTGTAGTAGTTCAAGGGTTGTCACTAGTGATTTGACCTTGAATACTAGCATCTCTAGAAAACAAGATCATGACATTTGCACTATGAGAAGTAAACTAGCACTGATTGTAAACAAGGGTTTAAAGATAGCTAATCTGAAAGGTAGATAAACAATATGGAAATGATTCAGAGCAAAGAGTAAGATATAAATTTGGAATGTAACAAGTGTGTTTTGAATAAAAGGAGAAATACAATATGAGTGAAGTGTGATATGAGATAAATTCTTGTAGTGATAGAAACAATCATGAATAATCTATTTGTACCTTGTATGTTTCAATTTTAGGAATGTTTAGTCTACATGATTAAAATGAGAAGAATAAGTAACAAAAAGTAAGTAGTAGTGAATGAGGAGAGAGATAAGAGATAACAATGGCTTTTACTAATATGTGAATTTGTTTTTAGAAGTATAGTTTGTTGAAGGTATACTAAGGGATGTAAATTTGTTTTACATATGATTTTAGTTGTACATGTGCAAGCAATATGTTAATTAAAGGTGTCTGATAGTTTAAGTCATTCATACCAGTAATCCATCTTAGTATTGTACAATTGTGGTATGGTGATATGGGTTGAATAATGATGGAACAAATGAAGGGTTACCCTAATTAAGGTAGTCTTATCTATTCACTTATATGAATACAAGGGATGATAACCATATTGTATTGATATGTAACCCTAATGAGGTATAGCTTGTTATACCTAGTTTTAATAAAACTAAGAGATGGTAATTGGGTATAAATAACTCTTGAATGACTAATACAATCATTGAGTACTTTGTTACTATTTTTGAAACCCTAGTATGCTATAACTCGTTGGTTACACCTTGAATTATGTGTGGGTTCATACTTGAGAACAGTATGAGATGTGATGGTGATGCTTCACCTTATGCATCCATGATGCAATGGGGATGTTGTGAGTAGTATTGTACAATTGCTATTGAATCTAGTCTTCCAACTCAAGACTGTTTTGCTATTTAAGTAGCAAAATAGTAAAATTCAAAATAACATGGTGAACTCTCTTTTGTGACTTAGAGGTAATATAAAACAATAGTACATATTGAGATGTATGAATTGAGATGGTTGGATCAGATTATCAATGTTGAGGTAACACCTCATGAGTATGAAAATATTGAAATGGTTGCTTCTCTATCTACTCTATGATTGATTATGGCATAGAGAATTTGTTTGTTATCATTGAGAACTATTTTAACATGTTGTGATTAGAAAAGAAATAAAGGACTTAACGTTGAAAACTACATTCAAGTATAAAATACAAGAATGTAATGACATGTAAGATTTTAGAAGCTTAAAATAAACTTTGAATATACTTTTCTTGCGTATTTATATTTTGGGGACAAAACTTTTTAAGGGGTTGAGAATTGTAATGACCACATTTGTGCTTAATTGGTAAACTAGGGTTTACCTGAATGATTACATGCTTGATTAGATTGAACATCGTTTAGTCTTGATTAATGATAGTAGATCAATTGTGATGTTTCAAACCTAAGAAGAAACTCTAACTATGATTTTTGTTTGAAGAATTAGGGTTTGAGAAATGTAAACCCTAATCGGAAAAAAATAGGGTTTTGATAGTGCATGAATATGGAATTTGATCAGGATAGCAGTGTGGTAAATGATTTTTCATATTTTCTACAAATTTTTTTAATTAAGTTTGGATATGGTATGGATAACTCACTCATGCATATTGGATAAAAATTTCAGAATTTTTTAGTGTTCTTTGAATGTGGTTCTCGGTCGAACTATACTTCAACCAAAATGCTAACAGGGTGATTTTTAGCAGTGTAGTGTTTTATTTTTAATTATTTATTGGTAACTACAAATGATCTAAAATTTTAACTAGAGATATCAAACTCAATAATAAACAACATTTAAAATTTTCATAATCTTTGGATGCGTTTAGACCTTATCAGTAGATGAATTATAGTAATATTTTTATGACAGAAAATTTAGTTGAAATAAGAGAAAGTATAGTGAGGGGTTAATGTGCAATTGACCCAAGCATCTCAATTTCTCTATATGGTCAACCTAACACACTAGAGTCTCTAATAATTCGTGATTCAAACTAGATAAATGAAATCCTAGAGAGAGAGGGAGAGTTAGGGTTTGAGAGGAGAAATTGATGGAGATGCTGACCTAGGGTTTTGCGGTCCGAGGAATGATGAAATCATGTAAGTTTATCTTCTTTGCATAGCCTTTCATGGTGAATCTTATCTCACATGTCAAGATTCCGTCCATCCCCTGATTGGATTCGAAATCATATCAAATCAAGTCCTTTTCTCACTCTTTCTTCATAATCCCTCATTTTTAGGGTTTCTGAGTTGAAAGGAAGAAGAATCGGGTGAATTGCTAGGGATTTGATATGAGATCGAGATTTTCAGGGATGAGCTGCATTTTTAAGGTGTTTTCACACCTTAGGGTTAGTGGTAACTTCCTTTAAACAGTATATTGCACGAAAATTGGTCAATTCATCCATAATCTTTAATTGCTAGTATGCGACTACAAACCCTGAATTGTTTATTTGTTCGAAGTTGTTGCAAAATGATATGAAATGGATTATTCCTCTATTTGCATGAAGTTCAGATGATAAAATCATATTAGAAATGTATATAATACATCCTAACAAGAATTACGTAAGTATTTGTAGAGGTTATAAGAGTAAAATAAAATATAGGGAATTTGTCTATGACTGAAATTTGTTGTATAAGTAAATAGAAAAAATTGCTTATCTAGATCCCCTTGGTTATGAATGATTGTTTATCTAAATTTATAGTACATATATGTCAGATACTATCTTGTACTTTGTTCAAAGTGAATAGTGTTTGTTTGATATCTCAGCAAAGAGGGTGAAACCCTAGATGTGAGGAAAGTTGGATATTTGCGAATAGATATCGTGAAATCCATTTGAAGAGATTTTCTTGACATGATAGACTTTATTTATTCATTGTTATTATTGATGTATGATATCCTAGCGAATGGCATGGAAACCCAAATTCAACTTAGTTCCAAGGTTTCATACATATATTGATTTTATATGATTTGTTGATAGTAGTCTTTATTTAATGAATGTTTATGTCGCGTGAAATCTTTATGGGAGCCATGTGAATAAGTTGTTGCCTAATGAGAGGTGACAAGATGTGTGATGGCCTTGTGAGCCATGAGAATACTTATACAACCACTGAAATGAATGCCTTGGTCTAAGGACCTAGAGGTAATGGTTACCTATTACAGAGGTAACAATGCTATGTGATGATCTAAGGGTTTGAATACCTAGATTCGGTAATTATGATAATGATGTGAAGGGATGAGAATTCCCAGTAATGTGACAAGGGATTGAGATCCCAGGTATCATGTGCTTTAAAGATTTTAAAAGTACGTGCTAGATGTATTACACCTTTCTTTGTAGAATTTTTGGTGATTAAATGAAACCCTAAGGGTAAGGTGTTCAATGAATCAAGTATTGTGATATCAATGTTCTCAGTTATTATTAATAATTCTTCTCATGATAAGTAATTAACTCTTAATTGAGTTATGAGATGCACAACTCAAGATTTGGGTTGATATGCATGATTCTAGTGTGTATGTGCCAAGTGGACATGAAATCTGTTTATTTAAGAATTTTAGTCTGCCTGCATATATAGTATGTTGATTACTCAGTATATTATAGCGTTTTTAATATACTGTTTTTCCTAGTTTAGAATGATATATATGTTGTATTATAACTTCAAATAAGTATATGTGACACCATAGAGATACCAGAGTCAAGTATAAGTAAGAGAAGGGTACAATGTAGAAAGATCTTTCTAGGAATAATAAAATAATAGACTTAGGAGCCCTGAACACCGTAGAACCCCTATGTGAGGCCTGCGCCTTAGGGGTGAAATGACCTAACCCTAGAAGTGTCCAGTATACGGGGGTCGGAACATGCTATCAGGTGGCATGGGGGACGAAGTCCTAGTGGAAGTCTCCTTAAATTATAGTTTTTAGTGTCCAACATCAACCAGAAGTCATGGTGGCACTAGAGTATAGAAAAGCCAAGAGGTGGCTTGACTCTCCATCTGTGTTCTTAGGTTAGAGGAGGAGTCCAGTTTAGGCCAGAGAGCTATTTCCCTGTTGCAGACCAGGAGAGTAGTCAGACTTAGCATTTCCCAGGTGTGTCTGCTAAGTCTTGTACAGTGTGATCGTAGTGCACTATGAGTCTTCATATGTAGAGTACACTGCAAATGATCAGGGCATAATAAAATGAATGAGAGGTCAAACAAGTGTGTATAGTTATTCAATTATTCTTTGTATGTTTCTAAATTATTAGTTCTCTTTATGATCAATTAAGCCTTTCATATATTGATTCACTCTTATAGATATTTAGATATCCTGCCATATTCATGATTGTCAATTATTAGACTCTCTAAAGCTTTTTTCTATTATAATTGATATCAATTTCTCAAAAGTATATCTGTAATTATATCAGTTCTTAGACTATTTCTTTGAAGTACTCATTCACTGAGCGAGTAGGCTCACCCCTCTGCTCACAATTTTTAGGGAAACCATGTGGACTTGAAGATATTATTGCATCAGAGTAGATCTACCACAAGAGTTAAGTCTAAGTATAGTTAAGTTCAGTCGGTCCTTATCACTGTAGGTCCTTGTAAAGAAATAAGAGAGAGTTGTAAATGATGTTTTGTATCTTTGTTTCCTTAATCAGAGAGAATGAATCTGATTATCATGTTGTATGTACCAGATAATGAATGTATGGATGTGTATCGTTTATGTTTAGATCATATTAAAGAAATAAATGTTTAGATTCCCTTGTAAAGTTAGTTTATGTGGTTCAATGCGAGAAAACAAAGAGTTTGAAAAAGAAGAAAAAGTTAAGGGTCATCTTTGTATTATATTAAATCCTCAATTTATGCCCTAATCTCATGATTAATGGTAATTGTGAGATCAAGGTATAACAACTTGGTATCAGAGCTTAGGCTGAGTCATGAAGGACCATTATGATAGAAAGTCAGAGTTATAAGTGTGGTAGATAGGTAGTGATGTGTCTTTTTCTCTAGGAGGTTTGAGTATTTAGATACCCTGGCCTGGTATCTAAATAGTTAGATTGACCAGTATCAAGCTACTATATCTATTCTTCTTTGAATACCTTGGCTAGGTATGTAGAGGAAGGATGGAATAGAGAGAAACCCTAGAAATTTTAGGGTTAGGAGACCGAAAAGTAATGAAGGAGTAAGAGATTAAACATATAATGTGATATAACTCTTGCTTTATATTGCTTGTTTGATTGGATTTCAATAGAAATGCTCTTATATGTATGAATTCAGATTATCAGTTTGTTGAATATATATGGTTCTTTTATATTGTTGTGTATCATGAAGTGATTCAGTTATTGTTTATATTATTTGTATCAAGTAGACCAAAAGTTAAGTTTAAAAGAGTTTTCCCTAAGCGGATATTCTTTCCACATGTTTGTGATTAATAGGATTTGGTTAATCTTGAGTAGCTCTTGGCTTTAGGACTGCAGGTTTGCCTGATCCAGCTGGAAGGATGCGTTACTGGGATCTAATGACTCCTATTAACAATATAATAAGAGTAGAATCTGGTTATATTAGACTGACATCATAGTGAGAATGTTCATACACTAAGATGTTGGAACATATGGGAAAGATTAGAATAGCTAAGAATAAGTTGGAACTGATATCTGAGATTCAAATTTGGGGCCTCATATGAGAAGCCCTTAATTGGGAATAAAGGAACATGACATAAGGTTCAGATTAAGTTTAATTATTAGTATTATATGAACTTTAAATATGAAATATGGAAAAGATATGAGAAAATTATGTAAGGGGCCAAGATAGTAAGAATCAATCATGAGGAATGGATTATATAACCGAGTACAATGTTTTTATGTACTCTAAAGCAAAGGAAAAATAGAAGAAAAGAGCTAAGTATACAATAAGTGCATAAAAGTGAAGAGTCTTCAGAAGAGTTAAAGTGAAGAGAACTAGATGAGCATGTAAATCATAAAACTAGGATAAGAAACTTAGTTGAAACAAAGAGAAATGTTGGAAATAATGAGCTTGATTAAGGAATGAGGGTTATAATATAATTGAGAGCATGGAATGTATACCTTTATTGATAAGTTTAATACATTCGTCCTTACTGCCTTTGGATTCTAAGTCTCTTTAGAATGACAAACTAGTTTTTAAAATAAGAACAAAATTGTATCTAAATAAATGAATTAAGTCATATAAAGGTAGACTATATTCAAGAAGGAAAAACTTGGTTGAAAGAGAAACTATGTTTCTTCCATGCATGATCCATTTGATTTAAAATGAAGGATATGTAATGTATTAAACATGAGGTGATACTAGTAGAGAGATTAATGATTTAGAATTTCAACTTCACATTAGTAGAAGGATAAAAGGAAATATATGCAATATGGTATACATGATCATACACATAAAAGAAGCAACATGATCATAAGATAAAACTAGAAGAAAAAGATGACGTGTGGAATAGTTGTATATGGTAAGGGGATTATGGAAAGTAAATAAGGGTTTGAAACATAATGTAGTAATATAGATTATAAAAGAAAGAGGTTATGAGATTCAAAAAAGTGCTAATTAGTCAGGTATCCATGTTGATAATTAATTAAACCTACATATGAGAAATGTATTATTGAATGTTTGAAGATAAGAATTCTAAGTCTCAAAATCATCTCTTTCATATCTTCATTAATGAGAGCAATGTGGGAATGAAGTGATAAGAAAATGAATCATATATGATGCATAACCACCATGGTAGAGACATCTAGTGAATGTAATAATGACACACAATATGATGATGAAACCCTAGCAGGGTAATAGAGAATGTAATCTATTTGAATGGCCAAGTAAGAGAAAGGAAATTCAATTGATAAGATAAGAAAGACCTTAGTAAAACTTGTGAGATCCAAAGTTTGAATTTCAAATTAAGGGAGCAAAGTCACATCACAATAACGTCATGCTACTGATAAGGACCAGACCCTATAATGTTTAGAGTTGTAGTAGTTTAAGGGTTGTCACTAGTGATTTGAACTTGAATACTAGCATCTCTATAAAACAAGATCATGAGATTTGCACTATGAGAAGTAAACTAGCACTAATAGTAATCTAGGGTTTAAAGATAGCTAATCTGAAAGATAGATAAACAATATGGAAATGATTCAGAGCAAAATGTAACATATAAATTTGAAATGTAACAAGTGTTTTTTGAACAAAAGGAGAAATACAATATGAGTGAAGTGTGATATGAGATAAATTCTTGTAGTGATAGAAAGAATGATGAATAATCTATTTGTACCTTGTATGTTTCAATTTTAGGAATGTTTAGTCTACATGATTAAAATGAGAAGGATAAGTAACAAAAAGTAAGTAGTAGTGAATGATGAGAGAGATAAGATATAATAATGGCTTTGTAGTAAGATGCGAATTTGTTTTTAGAAGTATAAATTGTTGAAGGTATACTAAGGGATGTAAATTTGTTTTACATATGATTTCAGTTGTACATGTGCAAGAAATATGTTAATTAAAGGTGTCTAATAGTTGAAGTCATTCATACCAGTAATCCATCTTAGTATTTTACAATTGCGGTATGGTGATATGGGTTGAATAATGATGGAATAAATGAAGGGTTACCCTGAATAAGGTAGTCTTACCTATTCACTTATATGAATAGAAGGGATGATAACCGTATTGTATTGATATGTAACCCTAATGAGGTATAGTCTGTTATACCTAGCTTTAATATAACTAGGAGATGGTAATTGGGCATGAATAATCCTTGAATGACTAATACAATTGTGGAGTACTCTGTTACTATTTTTGAAACTGTAGTATGCTATAACTTGATGGTTACACCTTGAATTATGTGTGGGTTCATACTTGAGAACATTATGAGATGTGATGGTGATGCTTCACCTTATGCATCCATGATGCAATGGGGATGCCGTGAGTAGTATTGTACAATTACTGTTGAATCTAGTCTTCCAACTCAAGATTGTTTTTCTATTTGAGTAGTACAATAGTAAAATTCAAAATAACATGGTGAACTCTCTTTTTTGACTCATAGGTAATATTAAACAATAGTACATATTGAGCCGTATGAATTGAGATGGTTGGATCAGATTATAAATGTTGAGGTAACACCTCAAGAGTATGAAAATATTGAAATGGTTGCTTCTCTATCTACTCTATGATTGATTATGGCATAGAGAATTTGTTTGTTATCATTGAGAACTATTTTAACATGTTGTGATTAGAAAAGAAATAAAGGACTTAACGTTGAAAACTACATTCAAGTATAAAATACAAGAATGTAATGAAATGTAAGATTTTAGAAGCTTAAAATAATATTTTAATATACTTTGTTTGTGTATTTATGTTTTGGGGATGAAACTTTTTAAGGGGGTGAGAATTGTAATGACCACATTTGTGCTTAATTGGTAAACTAGTGTTTACCTAAATGATTACATGCTTGAATAGATTGAATATCGTTTAGACTTGATTAATGATAGTAGATCAATTGTGATGTTTTAAACCTAAGAAGATACTCTAACTATGATTTTAGTTTGAAGAATTAGGGTTTGAGAAATGTAAACCCTATCGGAAAAAATTAGCATTTTGATAGTACATGAATATGGAATTTGATTAGGATAGCAGTGTGGTAAATGATTTTTCATATTTTATACAAATTTTTATTTAATTGAATTTTGGATATGATATGGATAACTCACTCATGCATATTGGAGAAAAATTTCATAATTTTTCAGTGTTCTTTGAATGTGGTTCTCGGTCAAATTATACTTCGACCAAAATGCTGACAGAGTGCCTTTCAGCAGTCATGTGCTTCAATTTTTTTTAAAAAAAAGCAAGTCTGAATATTCTAAGCAAGTATTAAAGGCATGAAACTCCCATCCTCTCACGGCCCCACTACCCAACACTATCATGTTGGTGTACCCTTTAGAAGAAGTGTTCAAATCCTAAAGTATATAAAATGTATGAAATAACTTATGACCAGTAGATATTAGATACTATTAAATCAACCATGGTTGCAATGAAAACCACTAAGATAATGTGTTGTCCTCTTTGAGAAAACAATGTAGACAACATTACTAATTTTTTTATAAGCTATCCATACTATGTATTGATCTGTAATAAATCTAATGAATACACATATATTCCTAAAACTCCACAGTCTCTAGATGGTTGTTTGAATTTCTCCTGAAAAGATGGACAATTTGGATGTTTTGCTGCATTCTATCTGGATGGAGAGGAATCAATTGATCTTAATGGGAAGAAAGTTAGAAGCTAAAGATTGCTGATAGGGAACTCTGAATACTATTCTTATGTATAAATAGGTCCTTTTGTATTCAATACCTAGCTAGTTGTATAGAATTCGGCCTATGATGTAACATGGACTTTTTTTCTTTTTGAATAAAGAGGAGAAGTGTGCTTACTGAGAAGAAAAATGTGACTTACAATTCTTTCTATTTCAAATAATGATGCTTTATTGGTATTTTTTTCACTTATTTAATAATATTGTGTAATCAACCCATCTATCCCTTCTAGGATTAAATTTATGCACATGACATATGATAATAACAATATACTCAAAGAGATCAATTTTTGTGTTATATACATATATATACTATTTTTAGACACCTTGGAACCCCAAATTTAGATTAGTAGATGCAAAACATTTGTCATGAAGACCTATATTCAAGAAACTTTAATGTACTTACAAAGTTGAGGAAGGTGGTGAACATACCTACTAGTGGGATAGGAAAGCTGAAGGAAATGAGAGAGATGATGATGCTAGAGGACTTGCAACAAATTTCCCCTCCTACTAGATAGAAATATGCTTGATAGGTAAAGTGGAATGAGGTGATGATGAAGTCTTAGAAATTGTTAATGTAAAGAATTCACTTGAAGATCTATACTTCGAATAAATAAGCTAAAACTCTCTTTATGATTGATTTTAGTTGTGCTTTGTCATAACCCAGACTAACTAGCTAAGTACACAAGAGAAGTATACTTGTAAAACTAGTAGATTCCATATTTGTAGAGATTGAATATTATTACTATGAAAGTTAGATTTAATATCTTATTCACATGGAAATGTAGATATATATTTGTTACTATAAATCCATAAGGAACAAATAAGGTATTAATCTTCTCTACATATTAATAACCTCTTACAATGACGAACTACCTAATCAAAACAACATTTATGATCACGATAATGTCACTTAAATCTTGTGTAAAAGCAATAATACTCTAAAATCTATGACATTGATACAATCTAAAGAAAACTAGAAATTCTTTTGTAACAAGCTTGTATAGACTTACTTGCTGACTATAGAGAATGATAATTAAAAGACTACTATTATGCATGTAATGTAGGGGATTAATATCCAAGATAACGTACCACACTTGATAGAAAATTAATGATATACTTCCAAGGTAAAACTAATTAAGTGGCTAAAATGAGACACTATATCTTATACACTTTGAAATACAAATATTAAGTCAAGCAAATTGTATTTCTTTTGTAAGTCCATGAACCTTTCTTTTCATCAATGTTGCATTATTTACCTTTACTGAACGATTCTTTGATTTTTTTATTATTTGTATTAATAAGTACCACGTTGTATAATAATGTATATACATACTTTGATTTTGGTTATAATCTATGTTTAACGTTTTGTTTCAATTTTTTTAGCATTATCCAAATATAAAAAACCCTTACAACTTGCATTGACTACTAGCATCAATGCATGCAAAGTGATTGATCTAAGGGCTTTGGACGAGCCTTGTTTGGATCTCAATGACCACCCTATGTAGTTAATGTTTCATCTAGAATGATGTGGCCACTTTGGATTGAATAAGAGTTGGTTGCCATTTTATGTGATCAATTTGAGTCACTAGATAGCCATTGGATGTTGGAGCCAATTGATGCGTATATAGGGGAGGTTGATGCATGTTAGTTGGAAACTATGCAACTATGTTTGGCTGAACCTATCTGAGAGATGAATAAAGACACATTCAAGGAGGTAGGTGCACATTTATAAAGCCCAATGCAGGTGCTTAGACCCATGTTTGTGGCTACTTTAGTCGATGGGAGGGCCCAAAGTGGTATCTTTTTGGGTGAGAGGAATTTCATCCCAACATAGTCTCCCTCTCTCTCTCTCTCTCTTATATGTATGTATATATATGCATATGTATATATATGTATATATGTATATGTGTGTATATATATATATATATATATATATATATATATATATATATATATATATATATATATAGAGAGAGAGAGAGAGAGAGAGAGAGTGAGTGAGAGAGAGAAGATAGAATACACTCAAGTGTATAAGAGATACTATACACCTCACTCGTTTTTCATGATGGAGCAATTATTTTGTAAATCTAAGCTATTGATATTATTAAATATCTTAAAAACATTTTATATAATCAATTTGAGCTCATTAAGACACTTACACGTCATTCATCTAAAGGAGCAAAAAGTTCAGCATTTTAAATTTGTTACGTGCGTCAATTTTGGTGTCCTTGGATGAGTGACCTACATTCGTCCAAATGGTCTCAAATTTTGTATGGGGCCTATTGCTATTGTAAAAATGAATATCAATGTATTATATTTTATAAAAATATCCTCTACATAAGAAAACCTCGTTGGGGTGTACAATGTGATTTGTACACTCAAGTGTATTCTAGTGTAACTCTATCTATCCTTGTATATACATACATATATATATACACATACATACATACATATATATATGTATATATATGTGTGTATGTGTATATATATATATATATATATATATATATATATATATATATATATGGTGTATGGTGTGATTTCATACACTCGAGTGTATTCTAGCGTAACTCTCACTCCCTCTCTCTCTCTCTCTCTATATATATATATATATATATATATATATATATATCCTACTTTCGTGACCTTTTACTCTATTTAAAAGATATAGGAGTGTTGTTATAGTTGGAAGTCATTTTTAGGAAGAATTTCTGTGAAAGACTGGGTTTTTGCTTAATCTCGAGGAAGAAATTTCTCTTATAGAAGTGTAGGATGTGATGAAGTGAACTTTTATGCTTCTAGATATCCAATTGAATAAGTGGGATCATGAATTTTAATCAATATGCATTGATATTGACGTTGACATCATGATTATGATTGATAAGTTTATGCCTTTTGAAGTAATTATATGAATGGTCAAATAAGTGAGTGTTGGCACCAAATTTTGGACGGAGGTAGCTTGGATGATAGTAAAGCGATGGTCAAGTTTCTTAGGTTTTGATGTTTCTAGATGAAGCTATTTAGGTTGAGTTATGTGAAATAATATGCATTTTGATGTATATTAGACCAAAGTATTTAATTTTTTGCCCAAGTTTATAATAAGGATGTCATCTAGTCCTTTTTTAGCCCTTTGGACATATTGTTTGGCATTGGATTTCTAACCTGGTGGATTTGGTCTTTGAGAAGTTATCTATTACCCTAGCTCAAATCAATAATGTGGGAGGCAGTACAGTTCGCAAGATCAGTCCACAACTATCATCAAATGTGGGTGAAGACATGTAGCATGTCGTGGCCTCGTGGGGGTGGTTTCTTTACGTTGAAAAAAGCAGGAATCCTCTCACTTTGGGGTAGATTGACCTAAGGCGGGAGGTGGATTGCTTTCCACTCACCCTTAGAAGTTGGAAGACGAGGAGCCACGAGAAACGACCCACTAAGGAAGCAGCCATCGGCGATGGAACAAGAAACCCAACTCCTCATTGATAACCTAGGCTCACAGCGGCAGTCTGTAGGACTGAGATCCACATGAGCAAGGGATATCGGATCATTGCGTACTCCTTGCCCGAGGAGCTTCTTTACGACAGCGGCGCCAATCGCTCACCAAGACGCAGCCGTGGATCCAGGCATGGGAGTTTTAATAGCTTTGAAGTTGCAAAACATGTGGGTGAATCTTTTGGAGGAGACAATCCCATTGTAACGGAAACAAATCTGCTGTCGTAGTAGGGTGAAGCCCACACTGACACTTCCATGAAAGATGACATCAGCGTGCTTCGGTTTGGAGAAGAGAAGAACGCCTGATCCCTTTCTAAAGAGAGCCAATGGCGACGAGTTCCTCGAGCCAAAAAATGGAACCACATAGAGGCAGACACCTGCGACACATCTGATGATGGACAGATGAAGGTTGATTGCTCGTTGGAGTGGAGGCCACGACAGCAGCCATCACCGACGGCTCACGGGCGTAGAGCTTGAGAGAAGTAGAGGAGAACCATGGAGCAGAGGAGCTTCGTAGGTTGATTCTAAAGCTTGAAGAAGCATCGGGGGTTAGTGAGGAGGGTTGTATCATGTCTGGTTGTCCACCAGAAGAGAACCCTCATGGTGGAGGTGGGTGCACACGCACATCAGGTGTGAGGAAGATCGCGACTCGAGAGACCGGGATCAAGGGGTAAAGACGGATCCGGTCTAGACTAAACGCGAACCGGGCCAGACCACCGAACTAAAAGTATCGAGATCAGATCAGTCAACTCATCCAAGCTAGAAAGGCAAGAGCTTTGCCCACCATAGTGGCCATGTGGTGATGCATCATTGGCCCAAAGTTAATGAAAATTCCAATAAATACCTATATCTTCAATAATTCACAATAATTAGCTTCGTTTTCAGAAAAATATGAACAAGCTACCAAAATTCTCAAAAAAAAGTGTAGAACAACATGAAAGCATAGACTTTTATGCACTAATATTAGTGATTTCATGTAAGTTGTGAAATTCTTGTTTCATGAATAATAAATGTCAAATGATGGAATAAAATTATGAGAACATGTCACTAAATCCATAATCATGTTTATAATGCACATGATGTCATTAATTATGATATTGATGCACAAAATCATATAAAATTCTTTATGTAGATCATTATAGCTCTAATAACACTAAGATAAATGAAATAAATACAATTTTGATCAATAAATGTTGAAATTTACTAAATCTCCTAGTATCAGTATATGGAACACAATGTGAAACTAACATATAAATCTTATGCACAAAATCCATGTGATCTGATGATGATTTCTCTTAATGTGATATAAACCCTAATATGCTTAATGAATATGATCTAGGGTTAATATGTGCAATAATCATATGTAATCAAATAATTAGATTATTTATTCTAATTTAGAATACAACATCAGTAACATCAATCCTAGATAACAAGAAGAGTAAGAAAAGAAATAATTATGGGAATATCTTAAGACTAAGTGAAACCCTAATGAATCATATCTAGGGATAAGATTATGAGAATCTTATGATGATATATGTGGTCTTGTCTTAATCAGGGTTGACTAGGAATATATTTGACCTGAGGAACATGTGGTGATTAGATTATCTTCATCAAGGTATGTCATTACCTCTTTCTTGACTTATTATACAATATGCTTGCATTATATGTGTAGTAAACACTTGGCATATGATATTGGATGAAATGCTTGTTCTTGTATGATACTTTGCTTGATTTTCTATACTTATGGATATGAACACATGAAATATAATATATTTGTTCCATTATATGAAAGCACTAAATTCTTTGGTAGTACAGTGCTTGGAAGTGACTTAACTCTTTGGTAGTTGGTCACATTGTACATATGATCTAACTCTTTGGTAGTAGATCATAAAGTCCTCAATCTTGAGCTCCTTGAGAGTTAAGAGAATACATCAAAACCTTCGGTTATCAATGCATGGATATATAATGGAAAATATACTTAAAACATGTGTTCTCTTTTGATAATAAACATTCTTGTTCAGCATATGCCTTTTGTTATATTGTTCTATTACTGCCAAGTATTAGTTTTATCTTATTGCCAAGCTTAGTAATGAGGGATATATAAAAGACACATAAGCATACTCAGTACACTATTCTTGAATATTGTACTGATGTGTCCCACATGTAATCTTTTGTTAGGTTGTAGACATATGCTTTTGAAGAACCTGGATAGTCATAGAGTTGTGTGGTGAGTTGATGTACAGGTGGAATTTTTATCTTAAGATCTTCTTGTTTAGTGATAGTACATGTATATGTATAAGTTTGCTATTCAATATATAATATCAAATCATTATGTAATTATATGTTGAATGGTGAACATGTGTTGTATGGTCTTATTATTGTTCATGTACATGTGCTACTGTTGTTTCCTTCTGACTTCCTCTGATTTTCTTCTTCATAGCCTAGTGTGTGGGGTTTAAATTGGATTCTCGCTGAGGTGAGGTTTCAATTTAGATGCCACACATCAGATTAAGTTTTAGAAAATTTGGGGACGTCACAGGTGGTAGCAGAGCATGAACACTAGAAAAGCTTGACATTTGCTCACTATGCAACTTGAAACTAAAGAACTTTGAACTTAAAACAAATCTTTAGGGTTAGATTAGTCATATTTTAGAGACTAGATCTGGCCTAGACTCTAGGTTAGCACCTAGATGTCTGAGAGCTAGGTCTAGACTGGTGCTTGTTGTATAGCAGGTCCTTAGATGCCGCTCTTTCCATATCGTGAAGTGGTATGGGACGTTGCATTATTTGGAAATGATGTACATCACGGGGAGAGAAACCTTTGACATATGATGCATCTATGTTTTGGGTAGATACACCAGTCTACACCTTGTTCTCAACCTTTTCACTAAGTGGCATTGCACTAGACTCTCTACTATGTGTGGGACACTCATTTTCTGAATTTGATTTTTGATTCTAATCAGATCAAACCTTGATAGTTTTCTCTGACACTTGTTTTATCAGTGAAAAATTATATCACATTTTATTATATATGTAAGTATTACAAACATGTGTCTCCACACATGTACGAGTAGGAGGTGGCCATGCAACTTAAGTGAAAGTGAATAACATCAGTCTAGAAGAGAGAATAGTTCTAGATTAGCTGTCTTGAGCCTTATTGGAATATGTGATAGATGGAATAAGATTAAACAATCTAAGATGTATAGAGATGATATAAGATAGTTAATGATGATATATGTTTGTCTTTGAGGACTTAAGTTTAGATATGAGGATTTGATATAAGTCTTGATGATGCAAGTGTTGGATCCAAGATGGGTGATTAGATGCTCTAGAGGGGGGTGAATAGAGTTGAATGCACTTAAACAAAATTCATTAGACCTTCAAGATATATCACAAGATAAGGTTTCTAAATAGGAAATTTGTGTGAAACTATAACATACATAGCAAGGGAGAGAGAGATTGAGAAAACACAAGTAGACAAGCTATTTAGAGTGTTTCCACACTTCAAACTAGAAGTATGTCAGTCCACTTACCTAGAGAGGTCAACCTCTATGATTTCCTAACCATTGCATTATTATATTCATTCATAAGTCTTACAATACATGACCAAACAAAGGACTTACATATCCAATACAAAGAGTCTTCAACCTTACTAAGGACTTACCCACTTTGCAAGAGTCTTCCGCCTTCTTTCAAGGACTTACATACTCTTGCACAAGTCTTCAGCCTTCAAGGAATTACCCACTCTTCTTGGATCTTCCACCTTTGACTTCACCTTCGCTCGGAGAAGCTTCCACCAAGGACTTACCTACTTGAGCAAGGAGTCTTCTGCCTTCACCAAGGGCTTACCCACTATAGCTCCAAGTCTTCAGCCTTGATCTTCACCAAGGGACGCCTTCCCTTGTTCTTCTTCACCTCTCTTGGACAAGAGAGAGAACTGTCATCTTCATGATTGAAATGAGAGATGGGGAGGTGGTGGAAGTGAGAGCCTCACAAGATATACATGTAGGACTAGCTCTCTTATAGATTTCCTACTCACTCTAATGGATGTAGCAAGTGATTAAGCTTAGAGAGAGAGAGGAGGCTATAGGAAGCACTCAACTATAGAATAGGAACCTCACATAGAGTTTTGCAATGAATGCTCAACCTTGGAATGAAACCCAAGGGATCCTATTTATAGCTGGGGATGCCTCTTAGCCTTTGGGAACACTTGAGAATGAAAATTAGCCGTTTTTTTGCTTGCAACGGATATATTTTCACTTGTTGCAACACCACAATGGCTAGAAGCACTTTTTTGCACTTTTTCGTACAGTGCAATCGGTCGAGTTTCAATAAAGGTAACTCGAACGATCAAGTAAACAACAAGGTCGATACTCAAATGATCGGTCGAGTTTGTCCTGACAAAACTTGACCAACCATTAGGAATCAAAATGGTCAGTTACTTGATCGGTCGAGTTCTGTGTAAACACAACTCGACCGATGCAATCTCCAGAAAATTGATCAAGGATGATTGGTCAAGTTTTCAGGCTGGGAAACTCGACCGACAAAGTTCCTGTAATCAATTTTCAAAGTTGCATCAAAAGTGATCTAACATTCGATCTAAGTGCTCCTAAATGTTTCTAAGCTTAATTACAAGTCATACAATCATTACAAGTGATTTACAACATGATTCTAATGGATTTACATCATATTACAAAAACGTGCACTTGTATTGACTTTGACTTCTCTTTTCTCCAATTTGATATGCGCAAGTTAGGGCAATTGGAGTGTGTATATACCTAATCGGAAATCACTCAAGTAGAGACATTAGACACCAATATGTGGAATGGTTAGTCATCATCAAAACACGGGTTTAGTCAATTTAGACGTGAGTCAACATTAACCTAATTGACCTTGAGTCAACATTCTCCTCCTTTTTGAAGATGACAAACCATTCCATAAATGTATTGAAAGCTTTTAAGTAAAATCATACCTTCGGAGAAACCTAGGGGTTTCAATAGGATTGAGCTCATATGCTCCCCCTCAATTGATGCACATGGAGTTCTCATACTCCCCCTCAATTGATGTTATTTCTCCTGCATGGTTAGCTTTCATAACATTTATACAGTACTATGTCTTCTACTCATATATGTCTTCTCCCCTTTACGTTCTCCCTTTACATGAACATGCTTCTCCTCTTCATGTAAGACATGCCTTCTCCCTATTTTGTCAAAAGAAGACATACATTTCTCCCCCTTTGTCATTTCAAAAAGTGGGGTTATGAAGAAATAAGAAACATCACTTGTTAAAGAGAAAGGAGATAACACAAATATATATAAGGAGAGTAGAAGAGCATAGATAGGGGCTTGTCCAAGCATAGAAAGAAAAGAAAGTTAAAGAATATACTTGAACAACCCAAAATGCAAGATAAGGTGCTGCAGAAAAACAATAAAATAGAATTTTGACCCTCAGGATGACGGAATTTGACCAAAAACCATCAGAGCTCATCGTGAAGCAATGAGTCTTGCTCACAAGGTTGTTTCTGCATGAAAAACATTAGTCTTGCACCAAAAACTAAAACTGGAGCAAAATCTGCATAAAATCCAAAAATACTCCAATTTCTACATATAATGAAGATCTATGTACCCTGCATCACAATGTTATGCAAGCAACCCAAGACAGTAGATATTCAATTCATGGAACATGCTTGAGCATGCATGAGACAAGATACAAGCATAGCATATAGATGAGCAAAGATGCCAAATATAAACAAGGTTAGAACTACATGTATATGAACTACTAGTGGATGATATCACAAGTTAGGACTACTAGTAGGATCTAGATCATAGCAAGAGATACCAAAAGATACACAAGATAAAGCAAGCTATGAGTAGATGTAGAGATATATCCAAACAAAGAGATAAGAAATTTTAGAAGCATGAAAGGATATAACTCACATACAAATATGCATCCTTACCAAAATATGATCACCACTAAGAACCTCAAAGTTGTATCAATACAAGATATACACCTAGATAGATGTAGCAAGTTAGAGCACAACAGAAGCAATTTTAGACACAACCAAGAGATCCAAAGAGATCATCATCAAAACCTACAAAACAACTCAAAGCAAGTGATTACAACATATAGATATACCAATTTAGGGCAATTAGAGAGATAGAGTTGTAAGCAAGATAGGCAATTTAGAACATGGCAATATGCATATATAGGTACCAAATGAGAGTGCCAAATAATAAGGCTATTGGTTGAGAAAATCTAGTTGAGAGGGAAATTCTCATTCAATAAGCCAACTGTGTATTCTGTGCAAAGTGTTATCGGTCGAGTTCTGTGCATTGACAACTCGACTGATGACAGCTGTTGGCAACACCCATAGGTGCCTATCGGTCGAGTTTCAAGTAGGGCAAACTCGACCGACAGATCAGTTGTCAAAAAGCACATATATTTCATAAAAACATTTTTAAAGGCATGCTAAATATACAAACCATATCCAAACATGTCTAATCAAGTTAGTAATGCACTATAGAAGCATTAGAAACAGTTTTTGAGCAAGAGTGTGAAGAGAAACACAAAAATACCACTTTTGACTCAAAAACCATATGTATAGTGCACACTAACTTGACAAAAACAAGTTACAAATGGTTATAAGCAATAAAACCTTTACCTTTGTGCTTACCATTCATTTTCTACTTGTTGTCACCCTCTGCACATCTCACCTTTCTTCTTTCATATGGATTGAGAAGTCAATTTGCAATTCAATAGCTCAAGTCAATCCATTTGCAAGTACCTACAAGAAGAAAGATGTCATGGTCCCCAATCATATTTTTGGGTCCGAAGGGGTTAGTTCAGCAACCCAAGTCCTATTGCTCTTGGGTGCTTTCCTAAAAGGACAACAAGTAGAATAATGACCAATTTCATTGCAATAGTTGCATGCGCCCATGGTCTTGGAACTAGAGGATTCTCCATGGAATATAGGAGGTCCTTTATCTTTGTTGTTCCCTTGACTACTATCATACGCTAAACCATGTCTACCAATTTGTTTAGTAGTATGGTGTAGGATGTCATTAAAATTCTTCTTACCAACTAAGAATATTTGCAAAGAAGATCTCAAACTATCATTATCATACATAAGAGAAGTAATAGTAGAAGACAAATGATTGATATTATCTCTAGCATGAAAAATATCATTTTCTAAGCAAAGAGCTTTAGTTAAATAAGAATCTCTATTAACATGAAGAGCAGCAACATCATTCTCTCTACTAGTAGAACTAGAACAAGATTCATGCACATTGATTTTAGCAAGCAAGGAGGCATTTTCTATTTCTAATTCTTGTAAACAAAATCTTTGTCCTTGTTTTCATATTTAAGAACATCAATATCATGTATGAGAGAATCAACAATTAAAGTATGATCCTCATTAGAACTAGGCATGAGAGGTTGAGTGTGACAAAGTGAGTTTTTATAGTATTTTCTCTCTCTTAAAAGTTTTTTTATCAAATTCATTGACCAAATTACCCTCATATACTTCCCTCACTTAATTGGACAAATATGTGTCACAAATTGCAAAAATATGTGAACCCTAGTATGCTATTATGATAAAATACATATGTTAATGTATTTAGTAAATGAACACATCAAACTTTCGAATTTGGGTTTCAAATTTATATCATAGTAGCATAATGACCTTTTGAAGTTACACCTCAAATATCATTAGAATCGGATTTACCAATCAAGAGTTATGGCCAATTTAATAAATCACCTTATATATATATCTATATCTATATATATATATATATATATATATATATATATATATATATATATATATATATATATATCCTAGACCTAAGTTTCCATTTTAATCAATGGTGAATGAATGTCACGATTGCCTTTGATAACATGTCCCCTGTCCTAGCCGTCATATCGGGCGATCCACGGATCTGGCCCTAATCCAAAAGTGGAGACCTCGTCTCCTACCTCCCGCAAAGGGCGGGGAGGTAACATGAAACAAGTCTCGCCTAATCTCGCCACCTCACGCCTCCTTTCGAAATTTAAACCCAACGATCACCTCCTAAACTTCACGACGACCTCGTCAAGCCCATGATTGACCTCCCCCATCCTCAGAATTGGGAGAATGGACCCCCGCCTCTTCGCTCTTTCCCCTGGCGGTGGCGGTACACTCTAGGGTATCCTTGTCTAGCCTCCCCCACGCCTATATAAGGCCTCTATTAGCCCGGACATGCTCCCTTTACTCTTTTCCCTGCTTCAATTGCAAGCATTGACACCCCGAGCACTGCAACCCTAGCCCACCTTCTTCAACCTCGGCTCTCTCCACCATTAGGCCACCACACCACCTCTCGCTCAAATCCTACCCATCCAACACCTTCGCCAACCCACCGCGAGCGTGGGCGGCTAGAAGGCGGGCTCCCAGAACTCCTCACCACCATAAACCCCTCTCACGTCGGCAATCTCGCCTCTCCTGTGGAGGTGCTGAGTTCTTGTGGGAGCCACAACCTGAAAACCCCACACCTCTGAGTGGGGCAGCCTCGTGAAGGTAAAGGAGTCTTCATCCATGCAACATCACCACCTAGGAGCAAGCAGGAGCTCGCCGGAGCTTGATCCAGCTGCTTGGGCTAGCAACGAGCAACGAGAAATAGAGCTGCAATATCATCTAGAGGAATCCCAGGCCAACGACCCAATCCGACGATCTGTGGACTACCTTGCAATTCCTTAGATCAACGAGAGTCGTCGATCCAGTCGGATCCGGTCGTTGATCAAGGTACTCCTCCCTTCTTTTTCTTTTTTCTTTTCTAAAATGGAAAAATTGATTCTCTTAGAAAAAAACACAGTAAATGCTAGGATTATCAGAAAATGTCGAACCTATATACCATTTTGATCAGAAAATTATTATCTATCCAAATAAAATGCTACCAGAACCTAGATTCGTTGCCTTTTCCAAAAATAGTTGCTTAAATCCTTAATGACCCCTTAATTATAATTAATTTTTTATAATAGTTTTCCTTGATGATATCTGACCTTCTAAGGTGTAATTAACCCTAGATAGAACTCTATTTCTAAATAACTCGAAATCCTTTTCTAAGATGACAAATGATCAAAGGATTAGGAGAAACCCTAGAACTAGTTTCTCTTTCTACATGGAATTAAAGATATATCTTTATAATAAAAATTAATATCACTAGATGATGATTAGTGATTATGATTGGTTTGAATCTTTAAAACGAACCCTGATTTTATGAATGGTTAATATGTATAGGGTTGCTTTTCCCTTTTTTCCAACCGTCTTATAAACCCTAGTTTATGGAAATCTTCTAATTGATTAATTAAATGTTATCTTTTAGGCAAAATAATTAATGATGGATCAGACCTGATAATATTTCTAAACTCAATTAAAATATGGGAAATCCCTAATCTGGATTAAGATAACATAAAAAGGAATGATAACTAAGGACATATCTTAGTCTTGGTCACATGGACCAATAGTAATGTTGTACCCTTGCTTTCTTTGCAGGGTGACTAATTTCCTGATTGATTCTAAATCTTTGGACATCTGATTTGAACAAGCAGGTACATGGACTTATAAGTATAAGACTAGATTTCTGGTTGCCTATGATATGTATACCTTGAATGCTCGTATTTGAATATGATTGCTTGGTTTACTAGTATGAGTTATACTTCGCCAAACCTAATGAAACATAAATGGTTATGATGGGTTGTAGCTACTATAGCACATAGCCTGGTGTGGATGTATGTTGCCTAACATGTATGTATGTTTTCTTGGCCCATGTTAGATGTATGATGATATTATATTGCCCACACTAGATGTAAGTCAAGTGCAATAGGTGTAGTACAACCGCATCAAAAATGATTGTGATAAAAAGGATGTTTACCTAATTTTCATTTTAAGAAAGGCTTTATCTCTCTTTTCTTCTTGTTCAAATATTTTCCTTTATGCATCCTTATTATTGTAACTTTTACCATGTACCAGCTTTGCTGATGTTTTGTTTCTTGTATTTTCTAGGTGCAAGGAACAATTGACAACAAAGTGAAATGCATGCTCAAAGTACCTGAAGGCATAAAATAATAAACTTGGAGGATATAATAGATAGATCTTTTCCTCTTATCTCATTTCTTGCTAGATGTTAGTCTATTTCTTTTCTTAGTTGATTTTGAGGATGATTGAAATCCTATGTAATAAAGTTAACTTTCTCTAGAACAACATTTTCACTCCATATGTAATGACTTTTATTATCCTTATGAATGAATGTTTGTGTGGCATTATACGATGATGTGGACTTGATCTTGGATCAATCTCTGTTTTAGTTGACTACCTTAATCTCTTATATTTTCCCTTTTGACATCTATAGATATGAGTGCACCAATATCTATGAATGTCACCATGGAAAGTATATAGAAATTGGGAGACGTCATAGTTGGTATCAGAGCCAATGTTCACACATCAAGTCACATGAACTTCATTCACCTTATTTTGAGTATAGGGTAGTCCTTGAGTTTGGGATGTGAAGCGTTGAGGTGTCTAGGATAGCATCTGCCATGGGTCTGACTAAAGTCCCTGCACCACTTAGCTTGACAATCACGAGGCTACCTTTATGGCAATATAAGTCTACCTGGCCGATATCCTAAGTGTCCGCTATTCTTGGACGTACCTTAATTTAGGAACTTTCTCATCTATAGATTTTCCCCTCTCACCTCCTCTATAGGAAAAACAAAAATTTCCCTCTTATCTATGATTTAAAATAAATTTTCCCTCTTACCTCTATTATAAGGTTAGGAAGGAGTCTCTCTATTTAGTAAAGTCCTAAGGATCGACTGATAAGGATTTTAGGATATCCTGCATAAATCATAACATTAAGAACATTAATTATTGATAAATGAGAATAATGAAATATCATGTGACGATAATAAAGATAATGATGAGAAAAATTGTTGAAGTAATGGATCTAATATGTTCATATTAATTACAGGATGCCTCCTAAAACTCACAACTCAAAGGCCTCGGAGGAATCGTCCTCTAAGAAGAGAAAAGAACCTGAAACCTCCGAAGTACCTGATCCTGATGCCGCGGCCAAGGAAAGATGGGAGGAACAGAAGAAAATCCTTCTAGACTTTATGGAAACCCTCGCCACCAAAGGAACCCCTGAACCTAGCTCCTCTAAGAAAAAGGAGGTGACAGTGATAGACTTCATTAAGCTCAACCCTGACAGATTTTGGGGGGAAGACCAACCCAAAGTCATGGACAAGGCTAAGGTCTGGGTCCTTTCCATAGAGAATGCCTTCCGTACCCTAGAAGTACCCGAAGAAAATAATGTTAAATTCGCCAGCCATTTACTTAAGGGAGGGGCAAAGATCTGGTGGGAGAATTATGGTGGGAATCGGGGAGAGGAAGTAGACAACTTGGGATGGGAAGCCTTCAAGACCCTCTTCACTGACCATTTCATGCCCATAGCTGAGAGGAAGTGGAAAGAGAAGATGTACATGGAGCTTAGGCAGGGCAATCTCTTAGTGGCCGATTATACCCAGAAGTTTAGGCTTCTGGAACGCTATGCCCCTATCTGGACTAAGGACCGCCTCACTGAGCACTATGTAGACTGTCTCTCCGCACACCTGAAAATCCTAGTTATAGCCTCTCGTCCCTGAAGCATTGATGAAGCCCTAGACATGGCCCTTAAGCAGGAAAGGGAGCAGCGATTGCAGAAGCCTTCTAGCATGGGATATTTAAGGTTGACCACCACCGAGGAAGAGAAGTTCAAGAAGTTCCACCCTGGCCATAATAAAGGATCGGGGAAAGGAGGAGGTTTAGGGAAGAAAGGACCGAAGAATAACAAGCTGATGGATTACCACAACAAATGCAAGATGTGTGGACGAGGACATGACGGGCCTTATCGCTACACCAAGCTGGTCTGTAATAACTACAAGGAGGGATATTTCCTTGCCAAGTGCCCCAATGCATCTATCCTTGGAAAACCTCCAGCGGGTGCTCCACCCCCTCAGGGACACCGCAATGCCAGGGTGTTCGCAGTAACAGTAGAGGAGGCCAGGGAAAATCTGAACCAGCTTGTCGAAGGTAACCTTAAATCTTTTCATATATCTAATATCTTGTTCAATGCCTTCAAATATTTAAAGTGTAATTATATTGTGTAGGCATTGTTTTCTTGAATGGACATCCTGTTAAAGCATTGTTTGATTCTAGATCCACAAATACATTTATTTCTCGAAATCTGGCCTCAATGTTGCACTTACATATAAGGGACTTGGGATACATTCTGGATGTGTCAACTCCTAGTGGCAAAATATTCACTATGTTACAGAAAACTGATGTCCTCCCTCTAAAATTTGAAAATCATGACATGCCCTTTGAATTCATTCTCTTAACCATGGCAGACTTTGATGTTATTCTTGGCATGGATTGGCTATACACATATCATGCTTACATTGACTGTAGAAACAAGATGGTAGTTCTCTCTCAACCTCATTCCTCTCCTGTAGTGATCCCTCGGGGAAGCGGATTCTGTAATAATATAATAATTTCCTCTCTTAAAGCTAAAAAGCTCATATCTAAAGGATGTAAAGTCTTCCTCGCATTCGTCTCAAAGTCCAGTCCTGACAACGGGCCTGTAGAAAGACTGGAGGTGGTACATGATTTCCTTGACGTAATTCCGGAGGAGCTTCCTGGGCTGCCTCCAAATAGAGACATTGAGTTCTCCATAGATCTTCTTCCTGGAACCACTCCGATTTCTAGGGCACCGTATAGGATGGCACCTACTGAGCTTATGGAGCTGAAGAAACAATTACAAGAATTTCTTGATAAGGGTTTTATCTGCCCTAGCATTTCCCCCTGGGGTGCACCTGTCCTTTTTGTTAAAAAGAAAGATGGTTCAATGTGAATGTGTATTGACTATCGCATGTTGAACCAAGCTACCATTAAAAACAAGTATCCTCTCCCTCGTATTGATGACCTTTTTGATCAACTTTGTACTGCTAAAGTTTTCTCAAAAACTGATCTTCATTCTGGCTACCATCAACTTAAGGTCAAGGATTCATATATATCTAAGACTGCTTTTCGAACTCGTTACGGGCACTACGAATTTCTGGTGATGCCGTTCGGGTTGACCAACACACCTGGCGTATTCATGAAATTGATGAACAAAGTCTTCCAACCTCATCTTGATGAGTTTGTGGTTGTCTTCATTGATGATATTCTGATCTATTCTGATTCTATGGAGAAACATCGAGAGCATTTGAAGTTTGTCCTTGAGATTCTTCGAGCCCAGAAATTTTATGGCAAGCTTTCTAAATGTGAATTCTGGATTGACGAAGTTATGTTTCTTGGTCATGTCATTTCTGGGGGTAACATATATGTTGATCCTGCCAAAGTATTTGATGTACTTTATTGGCAACCTCCTCATAATCCTTCTAAAATCCGAAGTTTCTTAGGTCTAGCCGGATATTATCATCATTTTGTTCCGAATTTCTCCAAAGTGGCACTTCCTCTCACTAAGCTTACTCGGAAGGATGAGCATTTCATCTGGTCAGCTACTTGTGAGTCTAGCTTCCAAGAGCTCAAACAAAAGTTGACGTCAACACCTGTCCTTGTTCTACCCTCTGGCAATGAAGGATTTGTGATATTCACTGATGCTTCCCGACATGGTCTAGGGTGTGTCCTACAACCGAACGGGAAAGTAGTGGCCTTCACTTCTAGACAGCTGAAACCCAATGAGTTGAATTACCCTACGCATGATTTGGAGTTAGGTTCTATCATCCATGCTCTCAAAATATGGAGGCACTACTTGTATGGGGCAACATTTGATATCTTCACCGACCACAAAAGCCTCAAGTACATTCTGATGCAAAAGGATTTGAATCTGCGACAACGATAGTGGATTGAGTACATGAAGGACTACGACTTCACCATTGGCTACCATCCAGGTAAGGCCAATGTGGTTGCAGATGCTCTTAGTAGGAAAAGAGCTTTTTGTGCATCCCTATCTGTACCCGAATGGAGGGACATGGAGGACCTAGCAAGCTGGAGACCACAATTCCTGGTTGATCGTATGCATGTCAAAAACATCTCTATCACATCCAACCTGCATTCTGAACTTATGGAGGCACAAAAAGCTAGTCCCGATCTTGCAGAGCTCTCCTCTCTCCTGGATAAACCTCATACACATCTGTCTGGGGGTCTTGATGGTGGTCTTCAATACAAGAATCACATGTGGGTCCCTGAGCAGCCAGCTGTAAAGACAACCATTCTTGGTGAGGCACATGGGTCCAAGTACACAGTTCATCCCGGCACGACAAAGATGTACAAAGACCTACAACGTCAGTTCTGGTGGAGAGGCATGAAGCACGACATTGCCGATTTTGTATCCAGGTGTCTGACATGCCAGAGAATCAAGGCCGAGCATCAAAGACCAGGTGGTCTACTGCAACCCCTCGAGATTCCAGAATGGAAATGGGAACATATCACTATGGATTTCTTAGTGGGATTACCCAGGACAAGGAAGGGATACGACGTTGAATGGGTCATTGTGGATCGTCTCACCAAGTCAGCTCATTTTCTACCCGTGAAGACTACTGCAAAAGTTTCTGAGTTGGCCGACCTTTATATATGGGAGATTGTATGTCTACATGGAGTTCCACCATCCATTATATCGGACCGGGACCCAAAGTTCACTTCAAAGCTATGGAAACAGGTTCAAGAAGAATTGGGCACCAAGTTGAACTTCAGTACAGCTTATCATCCGCAGACAGATGGACAGTCAGAATGAACAGTGCAGATTCGGGAGGATCTTCTACGAGCTTGTGTGCTTGACTGGGAAGGCTCGTGGGACCATTACCTGCCTTTAGCTGAGTTCTCTTATAATAATAGTTATCAAGCGAGCATTGGGATGCCACCAAACGAAGCTCTCTATGGCCGACCGTGCAGATCTCCATTACATTGGGATGATGTCGGAGAACACACCTTGATGAAATATGAGGAGATGCAGCTGTATGCAGATAAAGTTGCACTGATCAGGCAGAGAATAAAGTGAGCACAGGATAGGCAGAAATCATATGCAGATGCTCACCGGCAGGAATGTCAGTTTAAGGAAGGTGATCACGTATTTCTGAAGATCCGACCGATTCGAGCTTTAGCCAAGAATAAGGGAAAGATCAGTCCTCGTTATGTGGGACCCTTTGAGATCCTTGAAAGGGTTGGAGAATGTGCCTATCAACTTGCCTTGCCACCTCATTATAGTTCTATGCATAATGTCTTTCATGTATCTAACCTGAAGCCTTATGTCAAAGACCCCAGTCACATTCTAAATTATGAGCCTCTTGAGCTGAAAGATGATCTGACGTATGCTGAGTCACCAGTCAAAATCCTCGATTTAAAGACAAAGGAGCTTCGCAATAATCGGTGTATAGATATGGTGAAAGTCCTCTGGATCCACCATGATCAAATCGATGCTACATGGGAGCCCAAGTCCGAAGTCGAGCGGAAATATCCACATCTCTTTCAGGCTGCTTGAATTTTGAGGGCAAAATTCTTAAAAGGAGGGGAGAATGTGACAAAGTGAGTTTTTATAGTAGTTTCTCACTCTTAAAAGTTTTTTATCAAATTCATTGACCAAATTACCCTCATATACTTCCCTCACTTAATTGGACAAATATGTGTCACAAATTGCAAAAATATGTGAACCCTAGTATGCTATTATGATAAAATACATATGTTAATGTATTTAGTAAATGAACACATTAAAATTTCCAATTTGGGTTTCAAATTTATATCATAGTAGCATAATGACCTTTTGAAGCTACACCTCAAATTTCATTAGAATCAGATTTACCAATCAAGAGTTATGGCCAATTTAATAAATCACCTTATATATATATATATATATATATCCTAGACCTAAGTTTCTATTTTAATCAATGGTGAATGAATGTCACGATTGCCTTTGATAACCCGTCTCCTATCCTATCTGTCAGATCAGGCGATCCACGGATCTGGCCCTAATCCAACAGTGGAGACCTCGTCTCCTACCTCCTGCAAAGGGCGGGGAGGTAACAGGAAACAAGTCTCGCCTAATCTCGCCACCTCACGCCTCCTTTCAAAATTTAAACCCAACGATCTTCTCCTAAACTTCACGGCGACCTCGTCAAGCCTCATCTTGACCTCCCCCATCCTCAGAATTAGGAGAACGGACCCCCGCCTCTTCGCTCTTTCCCTTGGTGGTGGTGGTACACTCTAGGGCTTCCTTGTCTAGCCTCCCCCACACCTATATAAGGCCTCTATTAGCTCCGTCATGCTCCCTTTACTCTTTTCCATGCTTCAATTGCAAGCATCGACACCCTGAGCACTGCTCCCCTAGCCCACCTTCTTCAACCTCGGCTCTCTCGACCATTAGGCCACCACACCACCTCTCGCTCAAATCCTACCCATCCAACACCTTTGCCAACCCACCACGAGCGTGGGAGGCTAGAAGGCGGTCTCCCAGAACTCCTCACCACCCTAAACCCCTCTCATGTCGGCAACCTCGCCTCTCTTGTGGCGGCGCTGAGTTCCAGTAGGAGCCACAACCTGAAAACCCCACACCTCTGAGCGGGGCAGCCTCGCGAAGGTAAAGGAGTCTTCATCCACGCAACAACGCTACCTAGGAGCAATCAGGAGCTCGTTGGAGCTTGATCCAGCTGCTTGGGCTAGCAACGAGCAAGGAGAAACAGAGCTGCAATATCAGCTAGAGGAATCGCAGGCCAACGACCCAATCTGACAATATGTGGACTACCTTTCAATTCCTTAGATCAACGAGAGTCGTCGATCCAGTCGGATCCGGCCTTTGATCAAGGTACTCCTCTCTTCTTTTTCTTTTTTCTTTTCTAAAATGGAAAAATTGATTCTCTTAGAAAAAAAAGCACAGTAAATGCTAGAATTATCAGAAAATGTTGAACCTATATACCATTTTGATCAGAAAATTATTCTCTATCCAAATAAAATGCTACCAGGACCTAGATTCGTTGCCTTTTCCAAAAATAGTTGCTTAAAGCCTTAATGACCCCTTAATTATAATTAATTTTTTATAATAGTTTTCCTTGATGATATCTGACCTTCTAAGGTGTAACTAACCCTAGATAGAACTCTGTTTCTAAATAATTGGAAATCCTTTTCTAATATGACAAATGATCAAAGGATTAGGAGAAACCCTAGAACTAGTTTCTCTTTCTACATGGAATTAAAGATATATCTTTATAATAAAAATTAATATCACTAGATGATGATTAGTGATTATGATTGGTCTGAATCTTTAAAATGAACCCTGATGTTATGAATGGTTAATATGTATAGGGTTGCTTTTCCCTTTTATCCAACCATCTTATAAACCCTAGTTTATGGAAATCTTCTAATTGATTAATTAAATGCTATCTTTTAGGCAAACTAATTAATGATGGACCAGACCTGATAATATTTCTAAACTCAATTAAAATATGCGAAATCCCTGATCTGGATTAAGATAACATAAAAAGGAATGATAACTAAGGACATATCTTAGTCTTGGTCACATGGACTAATAGTAATGTTGTACCCTTGCTTTCTTTGCAGGGTGACTAATTTCCTTATTGATTCTAAATCTTTAGACATCTGATTTGAACAAGTAGGTACGTGGACTTATAAGTATAAGACTAGATTTCTGGTTGCCTATGATATGTATACCTTGAATGCTCATATTTGAATATGATTGCTTGGTTGACTAGTATGAGTTATACTTCGCCAAACCTAATGAAACATAAATGGTTATCATGGGTTGTAGCTACTAGAGCACATAGCCTGGTGTGGATGTATGTTGCCTAACATGGATGTATGTTTTCTTGGCCCATGTTATATGTATGATGATATTATATTGCCCACACTAGATGTAAGTCAAGTGCAATAGGTGTAGTACAACCGCATCAAAAATGATTGTGATAAAAAGGATGTTTACCTGATTTTCATTTTAAGAAAGGGTTTATCTCTCTTTTCTTCTTGTTCAAATATTTTCCTTTATGCAACCTTATTAGTGTAACTTTTACCACGTACCAACTTTGCTGATGTTTTGTTTCTCATATTTTATAGGTGCAAGGAATAATTGACAACAAAGTGAAATGCATGCTCAAAGTACCTGAAGCCATAAAATAATAAACTTTGAGGATATAATAGATAGATCTTTTCCTCTTATCTCATTTCTTGCTAGATGTTAGTCTATTTCTTTTCTTAGTTGATTTTGAGGATGATTGAAATCCTATGTAATAAAGTTAACTTTCTCTAGAACAACATTTTCACTCCATATGTAATGACTTTTATTATCCTTATGAATGAATGTTTGTGTGGCATTATACGATGATGTGGACTTGATCTTGGCTCAATCTCTATTTTAGTTGACTACCTTAATCTCTTATATTTTCCCTTTTGACATCTATAGATATGAGTGCATGCATATCTATGAATGTCACCATGGAAAGTATATAGAAATTGGGGTATGTCACATTGAGTTTCTAAAAATCTAATCTTATCAAGCAAACTAGTATTTTCAAGTTTAAGAGAGTCTACTTGGAAAAGACAATCATTTTTATCATCAAGCAGGAAAGAATTAGCATGTTCAAGATCATCTAGTTCTACATGCAAATTATCAACAATTCTAGCAAGCTCTTTCCTTTTCCTTTTAGAAGACTTAAGAGAGGAAGAAGTATCATGAATAATATCAATCAAAGATTCTTTATCTAAAGAGTTTAGATTTACCTCACTTGAGTCCTTACTTGTTGATGCCATAAGAGCAAAATGGCATTCTCCTTCATCACTAGAGCTTGAGATTGATCCTTCACTTGAATATTCACTTGAGCTTGAGTTGGAGGAGTCACTTGAGCTTGAGTGACATTTCTCCTTCATCTTGTGAAGATGGGTCTTTTTGCCTTGTGGGCAATCTTCTTTGTAGTGACCCTTATTTCCACATGTGAAGCACCAGATGGAGGAGGACTTGCCTTTGTAGAATCTACCCTTAGAGTACATGGCATCTGCTTTAGCTTGAGAGGATGGAGAGACTTGTTCTATGATAGCTTCAATTTGAGCATTCATTTCAGCCTTCTTCATTCTCTTTAGCTCTTTCTTCTCTTGTCTTTCTACTTCCTCCCTCTTGTCAAGTGTGGCTTCATGTGCTTGTAGATTTCCAATTAGCTCTTCAATAGGGATATCCTTAAGAGACCTTACTTCTTCAATGGAAGTCACCTTGGATTCCCATCTCTTGGGGAGAGTTCTAAGGATCTTTGAGTTGATCTCTCCATTAGACATAGGATGTCCTAGAACAGCAAGACCATTCACAATGGTGTTGAGCCTTGAGTACATGTTAGTTATCCTCTCCTCCTTTCCCATCTTGAAGTTCTCAAGCAGCCCTTTGAGCATGTAGACTTTGCTTTCCTTTACTTGATCTTTCCCTTGATAAGTGATGCAAAGCTTTCTCCATACCTCATAGGCTGTTTCACATGAAGAAATCTGGTTGAACTCGGTGGGGGTCATGGAGGCATAGAGGATGTGCATGGCTCTAGCATTCAAGGTTTCTTTCTTCAAGGTAACTTCATCCCATTCTTCAATCTTTGTCTTTGGTAGCATGTATGGGTTGTTCACCATTTTCCACATCTCAAGACTTGATCCTTGGATGTAGAATTGAAGCCTTCTTCTCCGATAGAGGAAGTTGCTTCCATAAAAGATTGGTAGGCTGATCAAGTATCTCCCTCCTTGGTAGTCACCCATCTTCTCCTACTTGTTGAAGTATTCTTGGAGAAGACCCGCTCTGATACCAATTGTTGGATCCTAGATGGGTGATTAGATGCTCTAGAGGGGGGTGAATAGAGCTGAATGCACTTAAATAAAATTCATTAGACCTTCAAGATATATCACAAGATAAGGTTGCTAAATAGGAAATTTGTGTGCAACTATAACATACATAGCAAGGGAGAGAGAGATTGAGAAAATACAAGTAGACAAGCTATTTAGAGTGGTTCCACACTTCAAACTAGAAGTATGTCAGTCCACTTACCTAGAGAGGTCAACCTCTAGTATTTCCTAACCATTGCATTCTTATATTCATTCATAAGACTTACAATACATGACCAAACAAAGGACTTACCTATCCAATACAAAGCGTCTTCAACCTTACCAAGGACTTACCCACTTTGCAAGAGTCTTCCACCTTCTTCCAAGGACTTACCTACTCTAGCACAAGTCTTCAGCCTTCAAGGAATTACCCAGTCTTCTTGGATCATCCGCCTTTGACTTCACCTTCGTTCGGAGAAGCTTCTACCAAGGACTTACCCACTTGAGAAAGGAGTCTTCTGCCTTCACCAAGGCCTTACCCACTCTAGCTCCAAGTCTTCAACCTTGATCTTCACCAAGGGACGCCTTCCCTTGTTCTTCTTCACCTCTCTTGGACAAGAGAGAGAACCTTCATCTTCATGATTGAAATGAGAGATGGGGAGGTGGTGGAAGTGAGAGCCTCACAAGATAGACATGTAGGACTAGCTATTTTACAGATTTCCTACTCACTCTAATGGATGTAGCAAGTGATTAAGCTTAGAGAGAGAGGAGGCTGTAGGAAGCACTCAACTATAGAATAGGAACCTCACATAGAGTTTTGCAATGAATGCTCAACCTTAGAATGAAGCCCAAGGGGTCCTATTTATAGTTGGGGATGCCTCTTAGCCTTTGGGAACACTTGAGAATGAAAACTAGCCGTTTTGTGGCTTGCAACAGATATATTTTCACTTGTTTCAACTCCACAACGACTAGAAGCACTTTTTTGCACTTTTTCGTACAATGCAATCGGTCGAGTTTCAATAAAGGTAACTCGACCGATCAAGTAAACGACAAGGTCGATACTTAAATGATTGGTCGAGTTTGTCTGGACAAAACTCGACCAACCATTAGGAATCAAAATGGTCAGTTACTTGATCGGTTGAGTTCTGTGTAAACACAACTCGACTGATGCAATCTCCAGAAAATTGATCAAGGATGATCGGTCGAGTTTTCAGGCTGGGAAACTTGACCGACAAAGTGCATGTAATCAATTTTTAAAGTTGCATCAAAAGTGATCTAACATTCGATCTAAGTGCTCCTAATTTTTTCTAAGCTTAATTACAAGTCATACAATCATTACAAGTGATTTACAACATGATTCTAATGGATTTACATCATATTACAAAAATGTGCACTTGTATTGACTTTGACTTGTCTTTTCTCCAATTTGATATGTGCAACTTAGGGCAATTGGAGTGTGTATATACCTAATATGAAATCACTCAAGTAGATATATTAGACACCAATATGTGGAATGGTTAGTCATCATCAAAATATGGGTTTAGTCAATTTAGACGTGAGTCAACATTGACCTAATTGACCTTGAGTCAACAACTAGTAACTAGGCTTTTATGAGATAAGATATGTTAAGCTAAGAAAAGGTTGTGAATCAGCATGAGCCTCAAACTATTTTACAAAGGAGGACCTCAAGTGTTAGGACCAGTTTTAGGGTTAACTCTAGGGTGAGTGAGACCCACAGGGAGAAGGTCAGAGAACCTAAACTCCAAGATATGAGAATTAAGAGATATGTGATACGATATGTCCTAAATTAGAATATTCTCGAATGATTGAGTTGAGTTACTTTATGCATGATTCCTATAGTCTTGTTGAACCCTACATGTCCTTGGGATGACCAAACCCTAGAGTCAAAGAGAGGCTGGTTATATATGAAAATGTGAATAAGTAAATATGAGTACCTACTATCTGGGTGAGGATGAGAGAGAGTCCCAAGACCTTGGAGGAGGTAACTATGTTTTAGTTTCTATGAAGCCTCATGCTCGGGTTGGTGGTTCCCATGTAGGACCCTAGTGGTGTACATATAAGAGAGAGAGAGATGAGACATAGCATGTCTCATGGGTAAAGACCTATGGACAGAATGTCATAGTATGTTTTGATTTGTTCTTATGTGACTAGAGCTTGTAAGGTTATCACTAGTGCCAATGAGGTAATCTGATAGCCCAAAACTAAGAGAGGAAAGAAAAAGTATATGCATATGAGATACTCATAGAGTTGAGCAAGCTCAGAGAGACTGAGCATGGCACTACCCTCATGATATGGGTCAAGAGAACCTCAATTGGACTAGATGAAGTTTTGATATATGTTTAACAAGCCACTTATATAAGTCTATTTAGCACAACCATGATATAATATATGTAAGGACGCAATTTAATCTCAAGATGTGATATAAGTAGATATGGCATGATGGAACAAAGAGTGTAATTTGATAGATCTCTATGTATAAATGGTAAACCATATACATGAATGATGATGATAATGTGATATAGTTGGTTAATCAGCATATGAATTCACTAGTTTGTAACTGAAGATGAAAGCAAAATTAGACCATATTAATGGTAAATATCAAATGTGGTGTTAATGTTAGTGCTTAATAAAGATGTTAACTATAGTTTGATAGTTAGCACAACATAATGATTATGACACCTTGATATGATCTAGATGGATAAAGTGAGTTAACTATAGTTAACTCCCTCCTAAAGGCATATGTTAGTGTTCAACATGCTCTAACAATTAGCTCAAAAAAATGTTGATGACACCTTGATATAATGGACACGATAAGTGAAATGATGGAATCCTTAAATCTTAGGTTATTTAAGGATGCAAATCCTAACATATGAAATATGTTGTGATATATAAAGGAGACATCCTTTTTTCAACCTTTTAGAAGGGGTAGTTAAATCAAGATTCTTTTGAAATGCCCTAGAAAGACATGAACATAGTTATGTAGTTTTTGTTTGATGATATGTTGCACCTAGAGGGGTGGCCTACATATAAATAAACAACCCTTAGTTTTCTTGGAGTAAGAATATATCTTAATTTTGAGGACAAAATTCAATTTAAGATGTATATGATGTGAAAGACTAGGTTTTCACTTAATTTTGATGAAGAAATTTCTCTTATGGTGAGTAGGATGTGATGAAGTAAACTTTTATGGTTCTAGATATCCATTTGAATAAGTGGGATCATGAATTTGAGAATTCAAATGACTTTTAATCAATATACATTGATTTTAACGCTGACATCATGATTATGATTGATAAGTTATGTCTCTTAAAGTGCTTATATGAATGGTCAAATAAGTGAGTGTTGGCACCAAATTTTGGATGGAGGTTGCTTGGATGATAATAAATCTATGGTCAAGTTTCTTAGGTTTTGATGTTTCTAGATGAAACTATTTAGGTTGAGTTTTGTGAAATAATATGCATTTTGAGGTATATTGGACCAAAGTATTTGATTTGTAGCCTAAGTTTATAGCAAATATGTCATCCAGTCCTTTTTTTAGCCCTTTGGACAGATTCTGTGGCCTTGGATTTCTTGTTAAAATATCCTATTCAGTGTGACCCAAAATAATTATGTATATATATATTTATTAAACATTATATGTAGAGATGCATCTATTGGGATAGGTAGTTCCCCAAAATAGTAGTGTCTCTTCATAGTGGAAATGAGACAATATAAGGGTTATTGGTCCTCTCTCTAGTGGGATCATTCGTAACTGATTTCTACCTATTAGAGACTCACAAGGAGAGAGAAAACCAACACCCAGGAGACTTTACACTTCTGCTCCGCTCAACGCTCTCTTCTGTTCTGTCTTCGTTCTGTCCCGCTCTGCCTCTGCTCAGTCCGAGTAGCCATGGAATCTTCTGCAAATTCTGGTATGTGCTCTGACAATGGTATCCGAGCATGGTGTCACATAACTATTCTTACCCCAATCCCGATCTCACAACCTAAACAGTGGTAAAGGGATTGAAGCGCTCATCCCTTAGTGGCCCAATAGGATCTAACACTCTGGCATATACAATAAGAAAAAAATAACCCAAAAACTGGATAATTAAATGAACAAACTAACCCAATATGGAGATATATCTGATTTATCTTTGTCATTAGAGTGTATGAGTGCGGAAGCGATCTTATTCAACATTTCATTTGTATTACCTAAAATCAAGAAAATCAAGACACAATCATGCAATTGCACGGTATGCTATCAAAATCAATTAAAATAGTTTATAATAGAAGAGTATACTTGGCAAGACTTATATTCAAAAGAATAACAATCAATTTGCAAAACCAACATTTATTCAACAAGTTTTTCAAGCAATTCGACTTTTATTATGAGTTCTCATTATGCTGTAATTTGAGAAGCATGCTTATATATTTTGTGTGACTCTATTACCCCAACGCGATGGGGAAGGTCACTAGGCTCCTCCTCACCATAGGAACATAGGAAGCCAATGTACAAGTCCGACCTCCAAATGAGGGGGTTGTTGTACTCAATATCAACATTATCAATATCATCATCATTATCAATATACGGGCAATCATAATGGGCATGCAATTTATGTTTTCATGTTTTTCTATAAAATAGTATAGAAAAAAAGAAGACTAATCATAGGGAACAGTAGCTCATCCAAGTAAATAGCCAAGCATACGGTCAAGAGATACATAAAAGTATCTTCAATACAATCAAGGAGGATTTATATAATAGCGTACCTTTCACCGAAGATTTTGAGTATATATAACAACAAGAGTACAAGATTAGGGGCTCAAGTAGTTCCTAGATCAATCAAGATATGGATCGAGGGTCAAGATCATATTATAGACCAAAACCAAGTACACCAGATTAGGGTTTTCCAATCCTATTCATCCTAAGGTAGATCATTCATTTAGAGTCAACATTATATCAAGATTTCAATATTTACTCAAGTGTCAAGCATATTCGAGGATGGATGATCTACCTAGGTATTTTAGGAATATATTTGCTAACCCTAACTATTATCATCAATATTTGAGTCATCATTCAAGTTTCTAGATCATCATCATGATACTTAGCATCATTGGTATTCAAATTAGATCAAGTTTTGATTAATATTAAGAGTAAATCAGGGATCAACTTTTAGGTCAATAGATCAAGATATGCCACAAGATTTAGATCAATCAAATTGTTAAGATGTCATCATCATATTCAAGATTGAATCAAGTCAACAAATATAGATCTAGCTCATTAATGGGTCAAGTATGATTTTAGATTCTCAATATGAACATTAGAGTCAAGAATTATGGTTTCTAGTGGTTTAGTCAATATTAACCATCAATCGAGTCATTTAGATCAATTATATAAGCAATAGATCAAGATTAAGATATATCAGTGGGAATCGTTTGGAATCAGATTTCAAAAGTATTGTTAAACAATCCATTGGATTTTTCTAATCAAAATGGACTACTTATTTGTAATATTTGGAGCTAGGATGTATTTTCTAAAATTAAAACAAGATTTGATCATTTGTTGCAATTTTGAGCAGAGAGGAGGAGAAAATACCTTTAATTGTGAAAAAGGGTGGCCGCACGATGCATGATGGATGGCCAAGATTGAGCCGCATAGATGAGGCGGCTTGCTTGGTTCAGGGTTCGGGTCATAACTTGATTTCTTAGTTCAGACCTCGATTCAACTGAGCATTGGACCGGGCCTCCCCCTTCCTGGACCAACCAGTCTGGAACCTCTCCTCCACATGCAGGAGCTCACTCATGAGGCCAAATGCCAAGTGGAGCACCTTGCTGGCGTAAAGGAGGTTCGGGAGCAAGAGTCGTTGGTAGAGGCAGTGGGAGTGTCGTCCGAGATCACCGGGGTCCTGCGAACATGGTGGATGCCTCCATTGGTGGGAATATGTGCCGAGGCAAGATGCCCAAAAACTACAGTGCAGCGGCACTACTCAGGCCAAGAGGAGAAATCGGGGGTAAAAAAAATGTGCGAGAGGGCACCAGAGTAGGGGTTTTCATGCAGTTGGAGTTTCTGAGCTCGAGCGGGCATTTTATAGCGTTGAAGGAGTGGGTTTTAGGGTTTCGAAGGACATAGAATCTATGGTGGCGGCTGCGATCACAAGCTCTTAGTTGCTCTTGAAATGCACAGATACAAGGGGGGAAAAGGGTCATTTCAGTTCGGAATGGCAGGGGAAACATTTTTTTTTTTAATTTTTGAAACGGGTCAAAAACGAGCCAAAAGGGTGTGTCGATCCCCTTAGTCTCCCCCCCCCCCCCGCTGATTGTGGGAGGTAGGAGATGACCTCCTAACTGCTGGATCGGGCTGCGATCCGTGGCTCTCTGATCAAAAGGCTGAGGTTCATCCCTTGCCTTAACCAGCGAATTGCTGACTAGAAAAAGATTAGAAAATGGTCAATAAAAGGGGTTTTTGAGTACAGAACTTTCAAAAATCATAGTAAATAGTAGGAACGTCCAAATGACATGAAATTTGGACCATAGCTTCACAAAAATGTGAGAAATATTCAGAAAAGTTTGAGAACCATATGATGAAGTTTGATGGATCAATTTGTTTATTTGGACAAAGTGATAAAAGAATCCAATTTGAGGTGTTATAACATGTATAAAGATCACCAAATTTTGTATTTGGGTCTCATTAATGATTATTAAGACAAGAAAAAATAATTGAGGATCATGAATGAGTATAATGAGGGTAAAATAGTAATTTCATCATACTTATGTAAATTCTACTTTGTCACATCCTTCCCTCCTTAAAAAGGAATTTTGTCCCCAAAATTCAAAAATATCCTCAAAAATTGGTATTATTCAACCTAAGTCATTTCCTCAAATATTGGGTTATCCTCAAGTATAAAATCAAAATCATGTCCTCAAATTTCAAGTAATACAATCATCATAATTGGAATTCCATGTTCCATATCATAACCAACTTGGTACTAACATCATTTCATCATCGAGCAATTGAGTATCAAGGTCAATGCATATATTTTCAAAAGTCATCATATGAGTAACAAATATGGAAAGCATCTTATTGGTCACAAAATTGGAAAGATCATATATTAGGGCAAACAAATAGAGTCCTTGAATCAAGTGTACAAGGTTACTTTCAATCCCAATATCTTAGGGTCCTAGCTTCTACATTGACCTAGGTGGGGTTATACATCCATGATTTGAGATTTTATATTCCAAAATTTTGAGACAACATCATAATTTCAATATCATGATTTCGAGCTCCAAAATCAATGGGAGGTCCCACCCTAGTTCTAATGAGAGCTAAACCCCAATACATAAATTGAGAGTGTCAACATAGTCATCATTTCAAAATTTCAAGATTTGGGATTTGAAAGTCATTAGTCATATATCTCAATGTCAAAATAGTGTGGTCATATGATTTGTATCATTATTGAGATTTGATCATCGTCAGTCACAATATTATATATCAGTATCAAGAGTCGAGATTTTTAAGAATCAAAAGTTATAGGTCCAAAATTTTGAAGCTAGGGTTTAGATTCCTATTTAGACCTTAGAGGAGATCACTCATCTATATCCAATTTTGAGAAACAATATTCAACAAATATTTCATCAACATGTCAAGATTTCATTATCATAATTTCCAAGGTTGATGAATGATCTAGACCTAGGTCTATCTAGGAAGTCAACCTCAAGATATAGTCAATATTGCCATATGGAAAGTTCATTATCAAATCAATATTTAAGATCGAGTATCAACCATGGGTTCAACCTATTAGGCTTAGGTCAACCAGTCTAAATTAGGTGAAAGGGTATACCTTTCCAGACTCTAAATAATCAACAAGGTGAAAATTTAGAGGTAGTCAAAATAGGGATGTGACCTAGGTTAGGGGAGTCATGAGTCAACTACTACCCTAACCTAGCACATTACCTGCATTTATCAATTGAGCTTATTCAAATAGGGAGAGTACCAATGATCAAAGCATGTTTTACAAGGTCATAACATCAAAATTCAAGATAATAGGGCAATAATGTAAAGTTTTGCAAAGTCACATCAATATTTGCATTCTTTTCCTTTCATGATCAAGGTAGTCATATAATTTGGAAATCGAGGATTTCAATTTGACATTCTAGGAATTAGAGCATAATAGTGTAAAATCTAGTCATATCAAAATCGAGATTGCAAAAGGCATCAATAGTCAATAGGAAAACTACTTTTGCGGCATAGTCTTACATCATGATTTTGTGAGTCTAAGACTTAGTCATTTGATAGCATGGTCAAGGTGTGTATAAAATAGGATACGAGTTTGCTTAACTATGTATGAGGTTTAATCAATAATAGGGCCACATGGGTTTAAATCAAATAGGGACCTTATCAACAATAAGGTATAAGGTATAAGTCATCCTTATTTCACCATATCATAACCTCAAACATAGTCAAAATTGAGTGTTCATGATATTAGGGATCATACATCAGTATTTGGTTTCAAAATTAATTGATCAAAATCTAGTTTTCAAATTAAGGTCAGATCATAGTATCAACTTTCAAAATTTAGTGATATTCATTTTCCCATGCATAAGCTACCCATAATCGAGACATCAAGTGGTAAAAGGTCATGATAAGGACCACATGATGAGATGGGAAGACTACCTAATCTTCATCTACATGGGTGGCTTAGGATTGTCCTTAAAGAAGAGATGAGATGCTAGAAAACTCTCTAGGGTTTCACAAGAGAACCTTTAGGTCCAGTTCTGGATCAATTAAGGCCAGGTAGAGCGGGGGATCTCAACCACCGTGAAGACAGATAGGAGAAATTATGCCAGGACCCTGAGCCTAGACACCTCAATTTTCACCGTTACGGACTTTAGGGTTTCTTGGGTGTAAGAGACTTGAGAATTATTTACTTAAAGTATATGGGAGTGTGAAAGATCTGATACCAACTGTCACGGAACTGTTCTTACCCCAATCCCGATCTCACTACCTAAACAGTGGTAAATGGATTGAAGCGCCCGTCCCTTAGTGGCCCGATAGGATCTAACACACTGGCATATACAATAAGAAATAAATAACCCAAAAACTGGATAATTAAAAGAACAAACTAACCCAATATGGAGATATATCTGATTTATCTTTGTCATCAGAGTGTATGAGTGCGGAAGCGATCTTATTCAACATTTCATTTGTATTACCTAAAATCAAGAAAATCAAGACGCAATCATACAATTGCACGGTACGCTATCAAAATCAAGTAAAACAATTTATAATAGAAGAGTATACTTGGCAGGACTTATATTCAAAAGAATAACAAGCAATTTGCAAAACCAACATTTATTCAAAAAAATTTCAAGCAATTCGACTTTTATTATGAGTTCTCATTATGTTGTAATTCGAGAAGCATGCTTATATATTTTGTGTGACTCTATTACCCCAACGCGATGGGGAAGGTCACTAGGCTCCTCCTCACCATAGGAACATAGGAAGCCAATGTACAAGTCCCACCTCCAAATGAGGGGGTTGTTGTACTCAATATCAACATTATCAATATCATCATCATTATCAATATACGGGAAGTCATAATGGGCATGTAATTTATGTAATCATGTTTTTCAAAAATATAGTATAGTAGGGAACAGTAGCTCATCCAAGTAAATATCCAAGCATACAGTCAAGAGATACATAAAAGTATCTTCAATACAATCAAGGAGGATTTATATAATAGCATACCTTTCACCGAAGATTTTGAGTATATATAACAACAAGAGTAGAAGATCAGGGTCTCAAGTAGTTCCTATATCAATCAAGATATGGATCGAGGGTCAAGATCATATTATAGACCAAAACCAAGTACACCAGATTAGGGTTTCCCAATCCTATTCATCCTAAGGTAGATCATTCATTTAGAGTCAACATTATATCAAGATTTCAATATTTACTCAAGTGTCAAGCATATTCGAGGATGGATGATCTACCTAGGTATTTTAGGAATATATTTGCTAACCCTAATTATTATCATCAATATTTGAGTCATCATTCAAGTTTCTAGATCATCATCATGATACTTAGCATCATTGGTATTCAAATTAGATCAAGTTTTGATTAATATTAAGAGTAAATTAGGGATCAACTTTTAGGTCAATAGATCAAGATATGCCATAAGATTTAGATCAATCATATTGTTAAGATGTCATCATCATATTCAAGATTGAATCAAGTCAACAAATATAGATCTAGATCATTAATGGGTCAAGTATGATTTTAGATTCTCAATATGAACATTAGAGTCAAGAATTAGGGTTTCCAGTGGTTTAGTCAATATTAACCATCAACTGAGTCATTTAGATCAATTATATAAGAAATAGAACAAGATTAAGATATATCAGTGGGAATCGTTTGGAATCAGATTTCAAAAGTATTGTTAAACAATCCATTGGATTTTTCTAATCAAAATGGACTACTTATTTGTAATATTTGAAGCTAGGATGTATTTTCTAAAATTAAAACAAGATTTGATCATTTGTTGTAATTTTGAGCAGAGAGGAGGCGAAAATACCTTTAATTGTGAAAAAGGGTGGCCGCACGATGCATGATGGATGGCCAAGATTGAGCCGCATAGATGAGGCGGCTTGCTTGGTTCAGGGTTCTGTTCAGAACTTGATTTCTTAGTTCAGACCTCGGTTCAACTGAGTATTGGACTGGGCCTCCCCCTTCCTGGACCAACCAGTCTGGAACCTCTCCTCCACATACAGGGGCTCACTCACGAGGCCAAATGCCAAGTGGAGCACCTTGCCAGCGTAAAGGAGGTTCGGGAGCAAGAGTCATTGGTAGAGGCAGTGGGAGTGCCGTCCGAGATCACTGGGGTCCTGCGAACATGGTGGATGCCTCCATTGGTGGGAATATGCGCCGAGGCAAGATGCCCAAAAACTACAGTACAATGGAACTACTCAGGCCAAGAGGAGAAATCAGGGGTAAAAACATGTGCGAGAGGGCACGAGAGTAGGGGTTTTCATGCAGTTGGAGTTTCTGAGCTCGGGCGGCCATTTTATAGCGTTGAAGGGGTGGGTTTTAGGGTTTCGAAGGCCATAGAATCTATGGTGGTGGCTGAGAGCACAAGCTCTCAGTTGCTCTTGAAATGCACGGATACAGGGGAAAAGGGTCATTTTAGTTTGGAATGGCAGGGGAAACATTCCTATTTTTTTTTATTTTTGAAACGGGTCAAAAACGAGCCAAAAGGGTGTGTTGATCCCCTTAGTCTCCTCCCCACTGATTGCGGGAGGTAGGAGATGACCTCCTAACTGCTGGATCGGGCCATGATATGTGGCTCTCCGATCTAAAGGCTGAGGTTCATCCCTTGCCTTAACCAGCAGATTGCTGACTAGAAAAAGATCAGAAAATGGCCAATAAAAGGGGTTTTTCATCACAGAACTTTCAAAAATCATAGTAAATAGTAGGAACGTCCAAATGACATGAAATTTGGACCATAGCTTCAAAAAAATGTGAGAAATATTTAGAAAAGTTTGAGAACCATATGATGAAGTTTTATGGATCAATTTTTTTATTGAAAAAGTGATAAAAGAATCCAATTTGAGGTGTTATAACGTGTATAAAGATCACCAAATTTTGGATTTGGGTCTCATTAATTATTATTAAGACAAGAAAAAATAATTGAGGATCATGAATGAGTATAATGAGGGTAAAATAGTAATTTCATCATACTTATGTAAATTCTACTTTGTCACACATGGTTACTCATCCCTTCCATGCATGTATCCCTCATTCGCTACAGACGGTGCGAAGACTGACTGATGTACGTTGAGACGGAAAATAATTGTCATCGTCGCAAGCATCACCAATGCCTCTATTATTTCCATTTTGTGATAATCATTTGCATTCTTTTTGGGAATTGCCTAATTAGAAGAACGCCTCAGACGAATTTTTTGTGGACTATGCCTACTACAAAGCAATGTATGATTTTATTTTATTTTTAGTTTTGAAATAATTGTTTCGTTGGTATCTTTATCTACTATGGTGGGTTGTGCTTCGGTTGCATGTCGTCATACGATCTGGGTGAAGTATGATGTCGGTGGGACAATAGCATCTTCTCTAGTGTAGTTTAGTCGCCATTGTAATTGAACATCAAGAGCATATTTTATATTTTCATCATTTCTGCATTCGTGTTTACACATTAATGTGGCATCGTTTATTGAACCTTGTTGTCATTGGATCTCTCTACATAGATTTACCCAATAACAGTGCCATTGTTTGATCTTCTTTACTGTTACGAATGGTTTTCCCATAGAGACAACACTGACTTTCTTCTTTCATATTACCTCTTGTGGGTATTAATTGTCGTGCCTTCTGGATGTCCTCTTTAATGGATTCTATTCTCCAATTCAGGCCACATTCCGTCGTTTCATAGAAAGTAAAGTCTTGCAATAAAATTAATGTCAAACAGAATTGAATTGTGCTCTATATGATAACGATCTACCCAAAGGTGGATCATTCATGGACAAACGAAGTAGGATAAGAATATCAAAATATAACTAATGACATATTTAACCCAAAGGTGAAAATATTTTATTAGTATAAGAATTTTGATTGAGTCGATCTTGTCAAGTGAGTGTGACTCACATTAAGAAACTAATCTTATTTTGTGATACATTTTTCCAAAGATAATGATGCGATGACTATTAAAATTAGCGGTTAAAATTAAATAAAGTAGACCTCAAAATTTACTTTTATATCCAATTGTAGTTTTAATATAAAATTTTTATTATTGCAGTTATTTCTTCATCCTTGTATGTTGAAAATAACAATATTCCTACTCTCAACGGTTCAAATTTTAATGAATGGAAAGAAAAGGTCATGTTTACATTAGGATGTATGTACTTAGACTTAGATTTTCGAGTGGAGAAACCACATCCACTTACAGAGGAAAGTACCATTGTAGAGAAAGTCAATTGTGATAAGTGGAAACGTTCTAATAGGCTTAGTTTGTTGCTTATGCAAGCAAACATGGGAAAGCATATTAGACGGTCCATTCCCACTTTTGAATTGGCAAAAGATTTTCTTAAGGCAGTGGAGGAGCAATATGTTTTTTCCAGTAAGTCTAGGGACAACACCCTAATGGCCAAGATGTGCTCTATGAAGTACAATGGTTCTTGTGGGATCTGTGAACACATCATGGAGATGAGAGATATTTCCACACAACTCAATGTGATGGAGTGATCCATCTCTGATGCATTTCTTATTCATTTTATTTTAACTTCATTGTCTAGTCAGTATGGATCATTCAAGGTCTCTTACAACACACAAAAGGAAAAATGGTCAATAAATGATTTATTGGCCATGTGTGTTCAAGAAGAAGAGAGACTTAAGAATGAAGAGGTTCCTACTGCACATTTAATCACTCACGACAAGCATAGCCGCAAGGGTAAAGGAAAAATGAAGGGAACTGATCCCATCTCAAGTGGAGTGTCCAAGCCAGATGGCAAGGCTGGAGGAAGCAAGGTTAATATGAAATGCTTCTTCTGCCACAAAAAAGGACATGCTAAAAAGGAGTACTTCAAGTACAAGAAATTATTGGAAAAGAAAGGTATAATGTCTCTTGTTTCATATGAATGTCATCTTTCTAATGTTCCATTTTATAGTTGGTGGCTTGACTCTGGTGCTACTGTGTATATTTCCAATACATTGTCAGGATTTTTGAATCAAAGGAAACCAATGGAGCATGAAAAAGTCCTTTATTCTGGAAATAAATTGGGTTCACGCGTAAAGGCTATTGGCACATGCAGATTAATCCTTGATAATGGAAGCTTGCTGGATCTAGAAAATACTTTTTATGTACCAAATTATAGTAGAAATTTAGTCTTTGTTTCTAGACTAGACAAATTAAACTATGATTTCTTTCTTCAAAGTGGACAATTGTCATTGTATAAAAACTCCAATTGAATTGATACTTGTGTTTTAATAAATGATCTTTATCAAGTTCAATTAAGCCCTCATTTTGAGTAATCATTTATGGTCCAGCATAATGTTATTAGAAATAAACGCACATTACTAGTTGAAAAGTCATCACTACTTTGGCATCGAATGTTGGGACACATATCTAAAGAAAGAATTCATAGATTAGTAAAGGAGGGAATTTTAGGACCCTTGGATTTTACTAACTTTGAAACATGTGTTGAATGCATAAAGGCTAACCAAACCAACACTTCTAATAAGGGAGCCAAGAGGAGTAGTGGAACATTACAAATAATTCACATGGATATTAGTGGACCTTTCCCACCTTGCTTTTACAGGGAAAAAATATTGTGCAACCTTTATCGATGACTATTCACGATATATGTTCATCTACTTAATGACAAAAGTGATGTTTTTCAAGACTTTAAGGACTTTAAGGTTGAAGTAGAGCAATAATTAGGTAAAGTGATTAAGATAGTCAGATCAGATAGGGGAGGTGAATATTATGGAAGGTTCACTGAGATGGGACAAAGAAAGGGACCATTTGCACATTTCCTTCAAGAAGAGGGCATTGTACCTCAATATAAAATGTCAGGCACACCAAGTTAAAATGGTGTAGCTGAAACAAGGAATCGAACATTAAAGGAAATGGTTCATGCAATACTTTGTAATTCATCCCTTCCTTCTACAGTGTGGAGTGAGGCTTTAAAGACGGTAGTCCATGTATTAAACAAGGTTCCTAGCAAGTCTATCTAGAAAACTCCATATGAATTATGGACAAGAAGGAAGCCATCCTTGAACTATATGCACATATGGGGATGTCGTGCAGAAGCTAGAATCTACAATCCACATGAGAAGGCATTTGACCCAAGAACCATTAGTTGTTTCTTTATTGGTTATCTAGAAAGGTCAAAGGGATATATGTTTTATTGTCCATCTCACCCAAAAAAGGTAGTCGAGACTGGTAAGGCTGGATTTTTGGAGGATCATCAAATCAGTGGGAATGATCTATTTCAAAATATATCGTTTGATGAAGTACAGGATAATTCAATCACACATGCATCTAGTCAAACTCGTATAAGCTATCCAATTATTGTTCTCATGAACAAAAGTCAAGTGGATGAGCCAATGGAAGTAGATCATGCTCCTAGTCAGGTTGTAAATGATGAAGTTGATCATATTCATGATGAAGGACAACCTGAAGAGCCTACAGAAAATGTAGAACCCAATGCTGAATTAAGAAGATCCACAAGATCAAGGAGGTCTGTCATTCCATCTAATTATGCTGTATACCTTCAAGAGCCAAATTGGACTTTGAAGATATTGATCCCTTATCTTTTCACAAGCAATAAATTGTGAAAATTCTCCTAAGTGACTTAATGCCATAAAAGAGGAACTAGCATCCATGGATAAAAATCAAGTATGAGACCTTGTACCTCTGCTAGAGAATGTTAAACCTATTGATTGCAAATGGGTCTTTAAGACTAAAAGGAACTCAAATGGTGAAATTGAGAAGTACAAGGCTAGACTAGTTGCTAAAGGTTTCACATAAAAAGAAGGCATTGATTATAAGGAGGCCTTTTCTCCAGTCTCATCAAAGGACTCCTTTAGGGTAATCATGGCCTTAGTAGCTCATTTTGATCTTGAACTACATCAAATAGATGTGAAAACGACATTTTTAAATGGAGATTTATCTAAAGAAGTCTATATGGAACAACCAGAAGGTTTCATTGCTAATAGTAGAAGTCACATGGTTTGCAAATTGAAGAAATCAATATATGGACTGAAACAAGCATCCCGACAATGGTATATAAAATTTAACACCATTATATCAACTTTTAGGTTTAAACCAAATATTGTTGATCGGTGTACGTACCTGAAGGTCAGTGGGAATACATTCATAATATTGATTCTTTATGTTGATGACATTCTACTGGCAAGTAATAACATTGCTATATTAAATGAAACTAAAGAATTTCTTTCCTCTAACTTTGAGATGAAAGATATGGGAGAAGTTGTGTATGTACTCGGCATGGAGATACATCGAGATTGAGGTAAGGGAATACTCGGTATATCCCATAAAGCTTACATATCTCAAGTTTTAGAGAAGTATGGAATGAGAAATTGTTCACCTGGACTTGCACTTATAGTTAAAGGAGTTAAGCTTAACTCCAAGAAGTGTCCTAGTAGTGATATAGAAAGGAATAAAATGAGGAAAATACCGTACACATCTACAGTTGGGAGCCTACAATATCTACAAATATGCACCAGACGGGGCATTGCTTTTTATACTGGAATGCTTGGTCATTACCAAAGTAACGTCAGCATGGACCATTATATCAACTTTTGGGTTTAAACCAAATATTGTTGATTGGTGTACATACCTCAAGGTCAGTGGGAATAAATTCATAATATTGATTCTTTATGTGGATGACATTCTACTAGCAAGTAATAACATTGTTATATTAAATGAAACTAAAGAATTTCTTTCCTCTAACTTTGAGATGAAAGATATGGGTGAAGCTGCATATGTACTCGGCATGGAGATACATCGAGACTGGGCTAAGGGCATACTCGGTATATCCCAGAAAGCTTACATATCTCAAGTTTTAGAGAAGTATAGAATGAGAAATTGTTCACCTGGACTTGCACCTATAGTTAAAGGAGTTAAGTTTAACTCCAAGCAGTGTCCTAGTAGTGATATAGAAAGGAATAAAATGAGGAAAATATCATACGCATCTGTAGTTGGGAGCCTACAATATCTACAAATATGCACCAGATTGGACGTTGCTTTTTCTTCTGGAATGTTTGGTCGTTACCAAAGTAACCCCAGCATGGACCATTGGAGAGTTGTGAAGAAGGTGATGTGCTATCTGCAAGGAACAAAGGATTACATGCTTACATATAGAAGGACAAACCACCTTGAGGTTATGGGATATTCAGATGCAGATTTTACAGGATATCTAGATAGTAGGAAGTCTACAACAGGCTATGACTTCCTATTGGATGATGGTGCAGTATCATGGAGAAGTATTAAGCAAAAGACTATAGCTTTATCTACCATAGAAGTTGAACTTATAGCTTGCCATGAAACATCATCACATGCGATATGGCTTAAGAATATGATACACGATCTTAAAGTTATTGACTCAATTCATAAGCCAATACAGATATATTGTGATAATGAAGCCGCAGTCACTTTTGCTAATAATGATAAAAGCACAATGGCATGCAGACATCTAGACATAAAACTCTACGTTGTCAATGAGGGAGTTGACAACAAGATGATACAGATTGATCACATTGGTACACAACACATGATATGAGATCCTCTTACTAAAGGGCTAGCTCCAGGATTGTATACATCTCATGTAAAGAATATGAGTCTGAGAAAGTTATTTGATGTGTAATGAATAATGTGATATAATAATGTAATAATTTTTGTGTCATCACATATTTGACTCGCTATTTCTGTTGTAATACTAGTAATAATAGAATGTCAGTTTTGACATCAAGTTGGACCAAAGAAATATATTTTGAGGTCAACCTATTCATAAATTTTATATCACTACATGTAAGATGTTTAGATATTGTAGTGCATAGCAGGGAGTACTTAATTTTTAAGTATCAACCACTATGACTCATATCTTATTCTCTTGTATGGTAGTATTCATATTATGCATCAATTGTAAATTAATAAATATTATTGCTGTGATATTTTGGGTCAATTGGGAAAATATTAAAATATCTTATTTAGTGTGACCCAAAATAATTATATATATATATTTATTAAACATTATATGTAGAGATGCATCTATTGTCTCTTCGTGGTGGACATGAGACAATATAAGAGTTTTTGTTCCTCTCTCGGGTGGGATCATCTGTAACCGATCTCTGCCTATCGGAGACTCACATGGCCAGAGAAAACCAACATCCAGGAGAGGTCTCTCTTCCGTTCTGTCTCCCTTATGTGCCGCTCTGCCTCTGTCCGGTCCGAGTAGCCATGAAATCTTCAGCAAATTCTGGACATTTCTATCGTGGTGGACTTGGTTTTTGAGATGTTATCCATTAGAGTTCAAATCAACAATGTGGGAAGCACTACAGATCTCGCAAGATCAGTCCACAACTATCATCAAATGTGGGTGAAGATGTGTAGCAGGCCCAGGCCGTGGCCTCGTGGGGGTGGGTTCTTCACGTTGAAAGGAGCAGGAATCCCCTCACTTCGGGGCAGATCGACCTAAGGCCGAAGGTGGATTGCTTTCCACCCACCATTAGAAGTTGGAAGACGAGGAGCCAGTAGAAACGACCCGCTAAGGAAGCAGCCATCGGCGATGGAACAAGAAACCAAAACGGTAGCAGGGCTCCGAGCCACAAGGAGGCGTCCGCGGTTATCCAAGAGGTGGACGGCGAGGAGGATCAGATGACATCCAACTCCTCATTGATAACTTAGGCTCGCAGCGACAATCTGTAGGACTGAGATCCACACGAACAAGGGATGCCGGAGCATTGCGTACTCCTTCCCGGAGAAGTTGCCTCACGGCAGCGCGCCAATCACTCACCAAGACGCAGCCGTGGAGCCAGGCGTGGGAGTTTTAATAGCTTTGAAGTTGCAGAACATGTTGGCGAATCTTTTGGAGGAGACGATCCCATCGTAATCGAAATGGATCCGCTGCCGCAGTAGGGTGAAGCCCACGTTGGCGCTTCTGTGGAAGACGACATCAGCATGCTTCGGTTTGGAGAAGAGAATGGCGCCTGATCGCTTTCCAAAGAGAACCAACGACGACGAGTCCCTCAAGCCACAAATTGGAGCCACGTAGAGGCAGAAACCTGCGACGCATCTGATGAAGGACAGATGAAGGCTGATTGCTCGCCAGAGTGGAGGCCACGATGGCAACCATCACCGACGGCTCACGGGCGCAGAGCTTGAGAGCAATAGAGGAGAACATGGGGCAGAGGAGCTTCGAAGGCTGATTCCGAAGCTTGAAGAAGCATCAAAGGTTAGTGAGGAGGGTTGGATCACGTCTGGTTGCCCACCGGAAGAGAGCCCTCATGACGGCGGAGGGCGCACACGCTCGTCAGGCGCGAGGAAGATCGCGACTTGAGAGACCGGGATCAGGGGGTAAAGATGGATCCGGTCTAGACCCGACGCGAACCAGGCCAGACTACCTAACCAGAAGAACCGAGATCAGACCGGTCGACTCATCCAAGCCAGGAAGGCAAGAGCTGCGCCCACCATAGTAGCCACGTGGCGACGCATCATTGGCCCAAAGGTAACAAAAACTCCAGTAAACACCTATATCTTCAACAATTCAAAATAATTAGTTCCATTATCAGAAAAATATGAACAAGCTACCAAAATTCTTAGAAAAATGTGTAGAACAACGTGAAATATATATCACGATTTTGATGCACTAATATTAGTGGTATCATGTAAGTTGTGAACTTCTTGTTTCATGAATAATAAATATCAAATGATGGCATAAAATTATGAGAACAAGTCAATAAATCCATAATCATGTTTACAATGCATATGATTCATTAATTATAATATTGATGCACGAAATCATATAAAATGCTTTATATAGCTAATTAGAACCCTAAGATAAATGTAATAAATACATTTATGATCAATAAATGTTGAAATTTACAAAATGCCCTACTATCAATATATGGAACATAATTTGAAACTAACACATCAATCTTATGCACAAAATCCATGTTATATGTTGATGATTGCTTTTAATGTGATATAAACTCTAATATGCTTAATGAATTTGATCTAGAATTAGTATGTGCACATAATCATATGTAATCAAATAATCATATTATTGATCCTAATTTGGAATAAAACATCAGTAACATCAATCCTAGATAACAAGAAAAGTAAGACAAGAAATAATGATGGGAATATCATAAGCCTAAGTGAAACCCTAATGAATCATATCTAGGGATAAGATGATGAGAATCTGATGATGATATATGTGGTCTTGTCTTAATCAGGGTTGGCCAGGGATATAGTTGACCTGAGGAACATGTGGTGATTAGATTATCTTGATCAAGGTATGCCATTACCTCTTTCTTGGCTTATTATACAGTATGCTTACATTATATGTGTAGTAAACACTTGGCATATGATATTGGATGAAATGCTTGTTCTTGTATGATATTTTGCTTGATTTTCCATACTTATAGCTATGAACACATGAAACATAATATATCTGTCCCATTATATGAAAGCACTAAACTCTTTGGTAGTACATTGCTTGGAAGTGACTTAACTCTTTGGTAGTCGGTCACATTGTACATATGATCTAACTCTTTGGTAACAGATCATAAAGACCTTACTCTTGGCTCCTTGAGAGTCAAGAGAATGCATCAAAACCTTCGGTGGTCAATGCATGAATATATAATGGAAAATGTGCTTAAAACACGGGTTCTCTTTTGTTAATAAACATTCTTGTTCAATATATGCCTTTTGTTATATTGTTCTATTACTGCCAAGTATTCATTTTATCGTATTGCCAAACTTAGTAATGAGAGGTATATAAAAGACATGTAGGCATACTCAGTACAATATTCTTGAATATTGTGCTGATGTGTACCACATGTAATCTTTTGTTAGGTTGTAAACATATCCTTTTGAAGAACCTAGATAGTCATATAGTTGTGTGGCGAGAGATGATGTACAGTTGGACTTGTTGTCTTAAGATCCTATTGTTTAGTAGTAGTACATGTATATGTATAAGTTTGTAGTTCAATATGTAATATCAAATGTTGTAACAATTCATTATGTAATTATATGTTGAATGGTGAACTTGTGTTGTATGGTTTTATTATTGTTCATGTGCATGTGTTACTGTTGTTTCCTTCTGACTTCCTCTAATTTTCTTCTTCTTAGCCTAGAGTGTGGTGTTTAAATTGGATTCTCACCGAGGTGAGGTTTCAATTTAGACATCACACATCAGATTAAGTTTTAGAAAATATGGGGACACCACAATTTCTTACATGTTGGTGTTTTGGCTATATTCTTGAGCATTAATGCTTTAATCTCTACCCTAAACTAGTTTATCTAAAATCCATGTAAGTCCCTACCTTCCTTCACCTTCTTATTGTTTTTTTCTCCTTCATAAATCATTTCATGAATTTCTTCACTCTACAAACATCCCTCTCTTTTCTCTCACATTGGCCTAGTTGGAGTTGGTGCATGCGAAAAATGAACATCTTTGAGTTGTTTGGTAGCTTGGGAGTTGGGGCTCGTGCTTCATTTTTCTGGAAGTGTATGCTTTAGGTGAATTATTTTAATATGCTTTAGATATTTAGACATGTTAAGTCTTATCGAAGATCAACTAAAAATTTAAGTATGTTTCTTTCTAATTATCAAATAGTCAAGGATGAAATCAATGCACTCCTTACAAATATAAAATTTTGATGACCTATATGCAATTTTTTCTGTTGCTTTATGTTCTACAAATTCTACATATTTTTAGACTAATTTCTTTCTTGCATGCTTATATGTGGCTTAATGGTATCTTCCTAATTGATGGGTTTTTACGTGAACTAAGTGATTTTTGATTAAGGCCCCACTATACCCTATCTTACTAAAAATGTATGTTGATTCATTCTTGAGAAGGTCTAAATGATTGAGGATGCTCTAAAATGGAAATTTCCTTGTATAAGATAAAAGGAGAATGGTACTCATTTTCATACTGATACATATTATCATAAGTAAACATGGTTAGGGATAACAAAAAAAAGTAATGCTATGTAATATATACCCGGAAAGGGTTATACATACAATTATGTTGATGAATTGAGGTCAATGTTATAAGAATCCCACCTCAAGTGGATGTGACACCCCACTTTTACAAGAGCCAGATAATTCAAAATTAAAATCCGATTATAACAACTATCTTCATTAGAAACATATAAAAACATAGAGAATATATTCCTCAAAACTTCCATCAAACATCACATATTATTAGAACATTGTAATTTTTTACAAAGTTTACAAAGTCACACTACATGCTTTACAATAATGATTCCCTTGATACAAAATTAGTTCACAACCACTAACATAACTTCTCATCAAAATGAATATTGTCTCTACATTACATAATGGAAATTACTATATAGAATACAAAATTATTATAGATCTTATAACTATGACTCTAGAGGTTGTGCAAACATGTAAAAAAACGCTAGTTTAGAATAAATGTAGCAAAAGTCACCTGCCCAGACCTGAAACATGGCGAAAGATAGATCACTACCCCTATAGAAAAACTTCACTTAATCCTTGGAGGAGGTCACACAAACATCACCTGCCTCCATGACCCATCCGCACAAACGTCACCTACCTTCTAACTAAGGTTGTCTTTCTCTTTGTTGATCTTTTGTACCACATCCTGGAGAGCTTTGTCCTTCACATAAAAGGTGTGAAGTAATCATGGGGTGAGATCCCAAGTTTTAGCGATATGCTAAAATATCTGAGACATTGATTTCTTACTAAAAGTAACCACCATTAAATGAGAAAATAAACATTTTTAAAAAAGGAGTACCAGTGCACTTGTAAGTACACACTTAACTAGCCATTCCTATTTTCCTCATAAGTACTTATATGAGGGGTTAGGAACTATATATGTATTCCAATTTATATAAACAAGTACAACAATGAGAGCATTCATATGGATCCAACTAAACCTAAACATATATGCTACTTAGTTGGATAATATATTCTATAATGGCATTGATGGATTGAGGCATACCATTCAGTTAGCTAGTTATATGCAACTAAGGAACTCTAGAAATCCATAGAATATCTAACAATATTTGGATTTCCTAGATATTAATACATGACCTTGGTCGAATCAAGGTAAGAAAAAGGTAGAGAGACTAATGGTTGAGTCCACCATGGATATTTGATAATAAGTGTATCCATTAATCACAGACCCACCCTAGGTACATAGGTCACATTGCCAATTTCAAGGTAACAACCCTTCACATCATGAACTAGTTCTACTCTCATATCATTTACCATTCCTTACTAGACCATTGTCATATACTATGTCCTAAACTTAGATAGCTACATGACTAACTCATTTCACTATTCCCCCTAAAGACTTGGGGTAATAGAACTGCAAACTTAGGATTTAAATGCTTACATTGTCATTGATTAATTTGATTAATTAATCTACATCTACATCAAGCAATATATACGTAAATCCATAAGAAAAAGGTAAATAATTTAGTTAAAAGATAATTTAGAAGATAAAAATCCCTAGTTGTCTGAATTAATTTTTCATAGTGGAGTTCATAGTTACATCTATGTCTAAATCAATGCCTACCCCAAAATCACATCCTTCCAAGAGTAATGAAGGTTGCAAATCCTTTAGAAATCAAATCCCTTTAAGGAATATGTAAGTAGTGGGACCCGATAGTGGGCCCACTCAATAGTGCAAACATGAGCCGTGAAATATTTAAGAAGCAGAAAACATAACTATTTACAAAGTTACAAAAATTTTCCATGTAGATAACTTTCTCACCCTAAGGGTGACACATAAAATGAAAAGGTTACATCTATATACACATAAGCCCATATATAGAGGGTAACAAGGCTATCTCAAGTTGCCCTTAAGTTCACCAATGAGCTCACGATCATTCTTAGTCTCTACCCTATAAAACACCTAAACCTGGGTGGAGGGAACACCCAGAAAAATAGGAAACAAAAGAGTATGTGTCAGCAAAATCTGAGTATGTACACTTAATAATATTTTGGGCATTTAAATGGGTTAAAAGAGAAAAAAGAGATGTTCCCATAAAAGGGAGGATGATCAAAAGACAAGTAAGTTACAATAATAGATCAAGAAAATGATTTCAAAAAGAATGAGACATATAAATAAACGAGTGAAATAACACATCTCACCATTCATATCCACAATATTACAACAGTCATAATCATTTACATGCAGATATATTGGACTAAAGTAACTACAGTAGGTCCATGACAATGTTAAGTCATTAGCCTAAGTATAATAGGTGGAAAAGTGCATCCTAGGCAGAAAAGCGCGCCTATGTATATATCAAGGTGGAAAAGCATGCCCTAATAGTTACACATAAGCGTCTATGATAGTTATCTAGTCAAATTATCTAACGTGCATAAATAGAGAGGCAAGAGAATAGCATTCACCATTCACATTTATAAGTACAAACAACAAAGCATGTGGGGTCATACACTCAAGGCAACAAGGTATTAATCAAGTATTGCAAAAGTAGACGATTCAATATCAGGAAATGAGGAATTGAAAACATGGTTGAATAAAGGAAACAATATTCAAAAGATGAATCATTGTAAAAATATTTAACTGAAATAATGCTGAAATTAGATATGGAGGAGTACATACCTTATCTTCACAATTAGCATTATTTATATGTGTCAAAATCACAAATTATCCTTCTTGACCTAAAAGTATTTTATACATAGATTAGTCCACAATTATCCATTCAAAATTAGAAGTATTTATAAACCTAGTGTTGGTTGCCTAATGCCAATTTAGGAGCACTCGATGTGTGTTGCAATAACCTAAGGTTATAAGTTGACATTTTGAGTTTTCGTCAATACCCATAATTTGTAAATGAGGTTTCTTTCCCTTTTATGAAGTTAATCTGATTAATTATAGTATAGTTAAATGTAATATTCTAGATCCTATACTGTAACTCTCTATATATTTTCATACAAATTTAGGTTTTGATTTATCACAAGGCTGAAAGTGATAGTTCTTAATGATTTGTTCAAGTACTCATTATATCAAAATATTACTATGCTGACACATGTATCGATATGATATTTGTCCTTCAGGTATATTATCTAATCTAATGTATCAAAATAACTATGTTTTAGAAGATTTTTCTAGTACATGAACTAACATAGTGTTTCATCTTTATAGATCCAAAAGTTGTAGTAAACGAAGAATGTTATCCTTTTATAAATGTTCAACACAGTGGTGTATAAACTCATATGTTACCTAGACTTTATGCTCTCAGATTTGTCATATATCACTCTCCCTTTTATTAGCAACTGTCTCTTAATGAACACACCTACATGCTTACTGATTTTGTACAAGCACCCTTACATGTTTATTCTATTAGGCTGCATTATGTGAATAAGTAATCACATTTGATGTACATATATGGTCAAGTTGTAGATTTTCGTATTTTGATTATCACTTAACCCATTATGCAAATTAACACAATCTATGCTACTGTAATATCATTTGAGTTTTGATTTTTCTTTATTTGGTTACTAGTTTTCTGAAAATAGGAGTTACTGTTAGAATCGACTTACCATGACCGAGTTTCCAGTGGTATCCGATGGTCTATACTTGCATCATGATACATCTAGAGGGTAAAAGAGACTAAACCATGGGTTATCTCTCTCACTAGGTAGCATGATGTGGTATAGGGGTTGAGGCAAGCAATGCATCTTAAATCTTGTCCATACTCATCATGGATCTGGTCAGAGCTAGCTGGCATTCGCAGGAACAAGATGAGTAATCTCAACAGCCGCTGGCGATTATCACGGTGGTGGAGGCTCTTGTGGCAATGACTTCACAATTTTAGTGGCTGGCGTGCGAGAGAGGAGCACGACCCCTAGGGCTGCTTGCAGACCTGATAAAGTTGGAGATGAAAACGAAAGGGAGAGGCAGTCACGCCTTCAAGCTAGTGGAGTTGACGGAGGTAGTTGTGCTGTCTTGGTCTGTTGGTGGTTGTTGCAGCTGGCGTGATGTCCTGCTCCCTAGAAGCAGGTGCATGCCAGTAGAAGACGGAGGAGTTGGCAATACCGGGGATGTGATCGGCTCTACCATCTGCGGGAAAGGAGGGATTTAAGGATTTCTCTATGGGGCTCCAGTAGGGTGCAGGAAGCGGTTATGGTCTCCATTGACGCCTTTGCAGGCCCGACACTTGCAGGAGGTAAATGATGACGGCATTGCAGGTGGTGGAGGCTGCCGATTGTCGTGTCCGTGCTACACTTGCAGATGCACATTCTCAGTCCAAGAGGATATCAGGAGGCGACTTTGCTGGAGCCTCTAGTTTCAGGACATGTGTAGGCTAAGGATCCTCTCCGTCAGATTGTAGGGTGTGTGGTGTTAACAGAGGTGGTGATGGTAGGTGTCTAAGAGGTGCTACCATGGAGGAGGAGGTCTTCTAGCCCCAGGAGTCAGCAGCTGTCGATTTTGGTTGTGTGTCGATGCCTTGCAGTAGAGTGATGGCGAGGAGCGAAGGCAGCGCCACCACTGTGGACATCGCCATAGCTTTTTACGACCCTAGTGGCTGTTGTTGCTGGGTTCCTCTCTGCCAAAATACTGGGCGGATGGAAGATGGCGGCCAGGGTTAGCGTGGGTGCTGAGAAGGATGAGCGCAAGGGATGGAATAAGGAGAGAGGGAGAGAAGAGGAAGGTAAGAAGTGGAGGTGAGGAAGAGAAGAAATGGTGGCGAGGAAGCGGAATGGTGCAGCCCCAGCGGCCGTTTCATATGCGCGTTTCACGTGAACATGAGACTGGTGGGGCGTTACTGCCGGAACCATCATGGTACATTAAATGAAATCAATACTTGGTTTTCAAATGTACATTTTTGCTAAATTATTATGTATAAAAGATAATAAAAAAATAGTAGAGTAAATGATATTAGATTGACTTGAATTTCGACATATTGGTTAAATAAGATGCGGGGAACCCAAATTTAACATCAATTTCTTTTCTGAGAACATTTTGCATTTTATTTCACTATTTGCATATTAAGCATTCAATAAATAAATTTATTACTCAAATTGATACATTATTTGAAACTTATTGAATTTCTCCCATTATTTGACTTAGATGATTGCAGATCACCGAATTAGGGTCAACACCAATTAATTAGTGTTTTTAATCACTAACTCCCGATTGAAGACATTATTAATGAATTAGTCATTAACATTATACAAAAAGCTATTTGTTGCAAGATTATATTTTCTGGACTCCAATTGCTATTATTTATCAAAATTTACGAAAAAGGATTGAATGATACATTATTAAAATTGGTCACAAATAGGGGGATGAATGAGCTATACATCGAGATTTGAGTATGTTACAACACTCCACCCTAAAACAGGATTTCATCCCTGAAATCCACCCAACTAGAGTCTAGTTTACTAAATCATGGGTTTCTTATTTACTTACGTAATTAACCATAGCATAAAATTTTATGTCAACCTTATATTACATTTCGAAGGTGAAACTATGTTGCTCCATTCCTCATGTTACCATATACTACTATCAAAGGTTTAGCTAGGAGGGTAACCCCAATTCCTAGGATTAGCATAACAAGGTCATATTAGTCACGGTTACCTATACCGTTATGGTGGTTTGTCTATTCACTTATCATGTCATGGTGTTACTTGCGTAAGGTCTATATGTTTTACTACTATTTCTATTTTTTCCCATCTTCTTACTTAGAATGATCAATTTCCAATAAGTAGGTTTCCCATTAGGGTCATTAGGTGGTGAAAACACTAAGTTGGAAGTCTACGGTCATTTTGGGACAACAATTTCAATAATCACCATTATAATTTGTATTACCATACTATTATTTATTTTATAAGAAGTATTATTTATTACAAATTAAGTGTCATTGTACTATCAGGGTGTAAGATGTATATATAGCTTCTTTTCGTCTCAAATTTTTACTTATATATAGCTTATTATATTTTTGGATATTACAGAGGAGGATTAATTTCCTAAAGCCTCATGACTAAGGATTTTATGTAGACTATCAAACATATTAGGGTTAAGGTGTAACATTAGGGTTTTAAGTTGGTCATCCAAAATTCTAGCATACTCATTAACTTACAAGGTTCAGATTAAGGTGTTGTTAACTCAATTATGATCATATGGATTAGATACATATTCATAAACTTGAACAACCTTAGTCTATTTGACCTATCTTCCAACACAAAATTACCCTTACCATTTAATTACTAGTAACTTGGGGTATAGAACACTAAGTTGAGACTCCTTCTGTTATAACCTCAATTTTGCTTGTATTGATTGAAATACAATTTTGCAAATAAAAGGAATTTGAATGGAAAATTGTATGATTTGTTTTCAAAGAATGGATTCATTTGTAGAATTACCCTTGGATGCATGATTTCTTGGTTTATCTTGTTTTGATAAATCAAATAATGATAAAAGGGGAAAAAGAGTAAAATAAATCCTATAATAAGTAAAGGGAAAAGGAAATAAAAGATAATTGTGTGCATAAATGATAATTATGTAGAATTCTCTAGAAAGTGGTATGGATGATCACTATTGGTTAATTTTCAATTTCACTTGGTTTCTAATAAGAAAAGAAATCAAAATAAAGAAAATTGAAGAGAAATTAAGAGAAAAGATGAATTTTAAATACATAATGTATGCTTTAAAAGTGGATGACTCACATATAAAGAAGTGTCTCTTTTATTTTTTAATTTTGGTTCAAAACCTTGCACACAAGTAATTTAAGTCATCAAAGAGTTTACCTTAAAATTTGGGATTAAAAGGGTGCATGGTTTAGGATATATGGATTTTTGAAAAATCCATAAAGTGAGAGGAATAACATCAATGTGACAATCTTTGAATACAATTAGAATTTGTTCAAGTTAACTTTTTTCAGCATGCAAGATGAGGAACATTGGATCTGAGAACTAACAGTCGAGCTTGTCTGTAAGGAAACCAGAACAGATTAAAAGATTTTGTAGTTGATATCCTCACAACCCTCTCCATGAGCAAGTCTGGAAAGAGTTTCCTTGGCTTCTTGAGGTCAATCTGAGTCAACCCACCCTAGGTTTTACCTAGGTCTGTGGTGACTCGAAGTATCCCCCAAATCTACTTTTGGGAATAATCCTATTGATGATGGTGGATATATATAGGGGTACAACCTCTCTACGAACCCACAAATCCTTTCGTAAGAACCCACACAATCAAACGAAGTTTTCCCCACCTCCAATTGCTCGTCCAGACCCTGCCACCACCCTTGTCTCACCCTGTTTCACCATCGGTAGCCTTCATCGCCGTACCAACACCTCCGGATATCTCTGGAGGAATTAGAGAGCTTCTCGTGTTCATGGAACCCGGGCAGAGGAGCGAGCTTCGTCACTTCAAGATGGGAGGGTCAGATTCCCAGTGTCAACCCACGAGTTGACTGCTTGGATCGGAAAGGAGTTTGCCTGTGGTTTAAGAAGGATTGTGGGCAAAAGAAAATTCTTCCCTCATACACGCCTTTTTGAGGGAAGTCGATTTTAGTCCTTTCAGGTTTTTCGGTTGGTCCCGCCTTGTTTCCATGTGAGCGCGGATTGCCCCTTTGGCATGAGTCGATTGGCTTCGGGCCTAGCCCTACTGACAGGGTTCATACATGCCCTACTGATGTGGCCTCTTTTGATTGGCCTAAAAGTTATTTCTTTAGAAAATTTATAACTAATTGTAGAGTTATCCAATGAGAACATGTAATATATGGATTTTGATGAAAAAATATATAGAATCCAATAAAAATGAAGTGGAGGACTAAATCTACTTGTAACTCGAAAAGTGTGTAAAGATGTTATCTTTAATAGTTTTAATTAATTTGAAAACCTAAGTTTTGGAGATTAATGGATCTAATGATGTTCCATGACTATTATGAGCAAAGTTTAGTCTTTTGACATAAAAAGGATGGATTAGATCTAATTGGATGATATTTGTTCAAAATTTTCTTAGTTAGGGTACCATGATTAAAAAAGTGCATTAATGGACTTAGAAACCCTAGTTTTGATATTTATATGGTTTAATGGATTTAAATATGGAAGACAATCAAGAAGGTAGGAAAATGATGTTCATGAACTAATTTATGGATAAAGACCCTTAATTTGGATAAATGGAGTAAATAGGGTTTTTATAAGTAGAAAAGTGTATTTAGGGTTTGTTGAGCTAAAAAGGGTTAAATTGGAAAGTAAAACCAAGAAATACTAAGGAAACTCTAATAAGTCTTAGAAATCCTAGAATGTAATTCCAAGTAAATAAAATATGTTTGGATGTAATTATAACAATTAGGTGTTATAAATACTTTTTAGGATCAAGTTGCTTGATTTATTTCTTGGCTTGGTTGATTGGACTTCTTGATTAGATTAGCTATCTTGCTTGGTTTTGAGATAGCCAAATCAATTATGTGGTTACACTTATGTCTAATCGCTCTAGTTTCATGGTGATTTCTGGGGTTTCACTGATTTGCTTAAAATTAACTCCTTGGATGAACTTCAATTCTTGCAACTATAAAGTGACTATCACTATCACCATATATATATGTGCATGACTAGTTCATATTATAACCCTCCTTTGTATCTTTGTGTATATATGAGAAATTGATGATCTAGGTAATGGTCTACCTTGGGGTAGGATCAAAATATTATCATGAGTCAAGGTTTGATCTACCTTTGGGTAGGATAATATGACTATACAACTCTTGATGTTGGTCTTCCTTTGGGGTAGGACCAAAAAGGGCTATTGAGGATCTACCACATGGGAGAGGTAGTATCCATGTCCACTGCAGGGACATCATAGAGGCTTGGATAGATCATGGTTGAGTAGTTATAATTAAGATGTAAAGTTTGATCTGTTAAACAATAATTTTGTTGCAATATGTTGTTACAACTATATGCAAACTTTTGTTTCCCCCACATACCAGTATAATGTGTTATACTGACTGAGGTTTTGTTTGTCGGTGTTTTAGGTTAATATGTTGTAACCTACAAGCTTAACAGAAAGTGGATATTCAATAAAAGGTGACATTGAAAAAGAACAAGGCTATATAATGGTTGGAGGAATATAGTTATATAATTCTCTCCTTGGGTAAAATCTTGAAATCCCATTTTTGAAAGGTATGTGAAAAGATTTTTTTTATATCCTGCATTTAGCTAGTTGTGGTAGAATTTATTTATTATTTTAATTATTTGCTAATTCATATTATCCTTATTTGGAATAATGACTCTATCTTCTTGTCTTTCCTAAATTGGGGGTTTTCGCGAGGTGGGGTCAATACATTTGGTATTAGAGCCTAGTTTTCCATATAATCTCCAATAATTATTAAAATATACAAATTATCTAGAGACAAATGGGAGTTTTAGATAATTTTCCAAGGATGGAGGTGTCTAGAAAAGGATCATGATCCTAGTACTAAAAAGATATTCCTCCATCCCTCTAGTCAATTTATGAGGACTCCCAAAATCTGTGTCACTGCCTAGCCAAAATCTGAAGATTTGACTCAAACTAAGATACCTCTATGTTTTCTTATCTACTTTCATCCCTTATTTTCCCTCTTTCACTAGAAAAACTTTAAGTGCTTAAGGTTTTCTCTCTCTCTACCTCCTTCTGAGTTTTGGGGTGAATAGTGTTAAGAATTTGGGAATCCTCCACCAAAAAATAAAAAGCTTGTAAGAAATATGTCATGGACATAAATTCTAATGATATAAAACTTAAAGTGAGTTTAATTACATGGTTATGTGTAGCAGCATGGCTCGTACAAAGAATGTCACCATCCCCATTGACACCCCTCAGGAGAATACTGAAGTTAGGCTCTCTCATAGGAAGAGAAGGTCACTAGAGAAAAGAAGGAAGACTATGGAGGAAGAAGCCTCTAGGTAAAGGAAGAACCGTGATGAATCCTATGAGGATGATGCGGACCCAAAACTTGTTCCCTTTGACAACCTGAACAAAGAGAATGACCAGAAGAGGGAGCCGATGGTGGAAGATGAGCCCAAGGTTGACCCTATAACTAATTCTAGACCAACTATAGTAGTCTATACTCCCGATGCCCTTTGGATGGAACAAAAGAAGAAGCTGACTAAGGCCATTAGTGCCTTGGCCCTCAAGGACATAACCAGAGGTGAAGATGGTGAGCCACTAACAGTTCGTCCATGACTTAGAGACACCTTTTTGGACTTCGTAAAACTGAACATAGTACTAATAGTTTCATTTTGAGAAATCTTGCAACTATGCTTTGTTTGGACATCAATGATTTAGGATATGTTTTTGATGTCACAACCCCGAGTGGTTGGATCTTTACATCTCTCTTAAAAACCGCAATTATACTCATTATATTTTGATCATTCTTTTCTGGACATGGAGAAGACGGTGATGCCTACACAAAATCCATCAAAGGGATACTTGGGTTTCACTGAAGGCACATGTGGCCCAAAGAATGATAAAAATAAAGGACAAGGATGCAACCATGCCAAGGGAAAATATGGAGGCAAGGGAAAATATCACAATGAGAACAATCGTCCTAGTTGTCACACCTATGGAAGATGGCATTCAGGAGAGTGTCACTACAAGAAGAAGGCGTGCTTCCAGTGTCCTCTACCTTGACCTGAGAGGTCCAAGCCCTGTAGCAGCCTAGCTAGTGGTAGCAACATCACCAATGGAAGTGGGTGCACCAGCTACAACTCCAACTGTTGAGGAGCAAAGAAAAGCTTGAATGTTCACCATTGACAATGAAGAGGCTCAAGCTAATGCTAATCGGTTAATAGAGAGTAATAACCCATAGAGTTTTCTTTCTAATTTTAAGATAAGCATACAATAGTCTGAAATGTTATGAAAAATAATGTATGCATGCTTGAAATCATGGGACACAATGCAAAAGCTCTTTTTGACTCTGGTTCTACTAATAGTTTCATTTTGATAAATCTTGCAACTATGCTTTGTTTGGACATCAAGGATTTAGGATATGTTTTTGATGTCACAACCCCGAGTGGTTGGATCTTTACATCTCTCTTGAAAACCGCAATTATACTCATTAAATATCAAGATAATGAGCTTCTATAGATTTTATCCTCCTTGACATTAATGAATTTGATGTGGTCATTAGTGTGGATTGTCTCTATGCTTATAGGGAAAAGATCGATTGTAGGGGAAAGAAGATAAGAATAGAGAGACGAGGTCATACACCATTCACCATCAGAGGTAGAAAGGATGCTACCACCAACCTGTATGTGTCAGTCTTGAAGGAAAGAGTGGATGATAGCCAAGGGTTGTTAGGCTTTCATAGAAGTAGTTACCGAGTTGGAGCCTAAGATGCAACCCCTAGAGGAAATAGAGGTAGTCAGGGACTACACAAATGTGTTCCCAAATTATTTTCATGGGATTCCTCTTGAGAGAGAGGTAGACTTTTCAATAGAGCTAGCTCTCAAGATAAACCCTATTTTAGACCTATAAACAAAATGAATACAGAGCAGATACTACTATATCTGATATTCGAATAAAATCCAATCTGATATCCGATGGATATCATGTGATAATATATGAATCCGATTAGACATATAATATCCAAATTCAGATAAAGATCTGATTCGAACCAAAAATCATAAATGTATTGTTATTAATACATTATATATAGAAAACATTGATATCAATATGAATATATATGATAAAATATCTATGTTTTTATGTTTTTATATATAGACAATATATATTTGATAATATATGTATATATTTTTTGGATTTTGATTTTTTTCAAAGAGGATATAGCCATATCTGAAATGCTATCTGAAATTTTTGAGTATGAAATTTGATATCCTAGATCCAATCTGGATTATGCGGATGTTTGATTTTTTTTCAAAATTTCCGACTCAAATCCATATCGAATGTGTAGATTCTAGATATCCATTTACAGGTCTACCCTATTTCCAGGTCACCTTACATGATGTCCCCACTGAGTTGCTCGAGCTAAAAAACTAACTGTAGGAATTTCTAGACAAAGGCTTTATCTGACCTAGCACATCCCCATGGGGAGCACCAGTACTCTTTGTGAAGAATAAGGATGGATAGCTTAAAATGTTCATAGACTACATAATGATCAACCAGGATACCATTAAGAATAAGCATCCTTTACCCCCTATAGATGAACTATTTGACCAGCTTAAGTCTACTCAAATGTTTTCAAATATTTACTTGAGGTCTAGGTATCACCAGTTGTGAGTCAATAGTGAGAACATTTCAAAAACTACTCTCAGAACCCGTTATGACCACTATGAGTTTGTGGTTATGCCTTTTGGGTTGTCAAATGCCCCGAGTGTATTTATGAATCTCATGAACAGTGTGTTCCAACCCTTCCTAGACTTGTTTGTCATAGCTTTTATAGATGACATCCTAGTTTACTCTGATGACTTAGAAGAACACCAGGACCACCTATGTAGAGTCTTTGATATTCTGAGAAAGCAAAAGTTCTCTAGGAAATTCTCAAAGTGGGAGTTTTGGATAGACTGTGTCATGTTCCTTGGACACATCATATTTGGAGGGACTATCTCAATGGATTTTGCTAAAGTGTCAGCCGTGTGAGATAGGCCAGCACCGAAAAACCCTCCTAAGATTTGCAACTTCTTGGGATTGGCCGAATATTATCGGTTCTTCATAAAATATTTCTCGAAAACTGCTTTTCCACTCACCAAGCTTACCCAGAAGGATGAGAATTTTGTTTGGTCAGACTTGTGTGAATATCGATTCCAAGAATTGAAGGAAAAGTTGACCACATCTCTGGTGTTAACTCTATTGTCAGGCAATGAAGTTTTTATGATCTTCACTGACGCATCAAAGATGGGGCTTGGATGCGTGCTAGAGCAAAACAAGCATCTTATTGCTTATGCCTCTAGATATCTCAAGCCCAATGAAGTGAACTACCCGACACATGATCTAGAACTAGATGCGACTATACATGACCAGAAGATTTCTTGAAACTATCTATACATAGACACTTTTGAAATCCTCACTGACCACAAGAGGTTGAAGTAGCTCCTGACTCAAAGGACCTAAACCTGAGACAAAGACGATAGACGAATTATATGAAAGACTATGATTTCACCATCACCTATCACCCTGGGAAAGCTAATGTTGTAGCAGATGTTCTTAGTCAGAAACAACTTAGGTGTACAACTGTCTTGTCTAGCCAGTCGAGAGAAGTGGAAGAGTTTTCTAGGTGGACTTTGCATCCATTAGAATACTGGATCCGTGTGTTTGACATCCAGATAAAACCCAACCTATTGACTGAATTGGTAGCTTCCCAGTTAGCCATCCTAGATCTTGACAAGATGAAAGGTTTGTTAGAGAAACCTCAAACACATCTCTCAGTGGGAGTAGATGGTGGAATGTGGTATAAGAGTCATATTTGGGTTCCTGAAGATTCACCCTTGAAGAATCATATCTTGCAAGAAGCTCATGGTTCTAAGTACACAGTAAACCCTGACACTACTAAAATGTTTATAGACTTACAACGGTACTTATGGTGCCCTGCTATGAAGAGAGACATAGCGGCATAAGTGGCCGATTGTCTCACATGCCAGATGGTGAAGGTTGAACACCAATGACCCAGTGGAATACTACAGTCAATCGAAATCCCTAAGTGGACATGGGAACAGATCACCATCGACTTTGTGGTGGGTATCCCCAACAACAAGAAAGGTCGCGATGCAATACGGGTTGTGGTAGATTTCCTTAACAAGTCGGCATACTTCCATGCCTTAAAAACCCTTGCTAAAGTGACATATCTAGCTGAACTTTATATCAGAGAGGTAGCATGACTGCATTGTGTTCTGAGTTTGATTATTTCTTATTGTGACCTGAAGTTCACTTCCAGGTTGTGGAAGAAAGTTAAATAAGAACTGACACTTGACTAAAGCTTAGTACATCTTATCACTCATAGACCGATGGACAGTTAGAAAGAACAATCCATACATTAGAGGATCTATTGAGAGCATGTGTGCTCGATTGGGGTGGATCATGGAAGCAGTACCTGCCCTTAGCTGAGTTTGCTTACAATAACAACTACCAAGATAGTATCAGGATGCCTCCGTATGAAGCTCTCTATGGGAGTTCATGTCAGTTGCCACTTCACAGGGATGATTTTGGTGAGAGGACCTTGTGAGGTCAGAGGAACTACATTTGTATGTTGATAAAGTCACTTTGATCAAGAAAAGGCTAAAGAGAGCCCAGGATCGACAAAAGTTGTATGCTGATGTGATGCAGACTGACTTTCACTTCATTGTGGGTGAACCTGTGTTTCTAAAAATCTGACCCCTCCGAGCTATAGCTAAGAACAAAGGAAAGCTGAGTCCCTTATACGTTGGTCCATTTGATATTTTGCAACAGATTGGTAAAGTTGCTTATCCTTTAGCCTTACCCCCTTAGTATAGTATGATGCATGATGTGTTCCATGTAACCAATCTAAAGTGCTATGTGAAGGAACCGAGCCATGTGCTGAGTGTTGAACCTATTGAACTCAAAGGGAAGTTGACTTACCATGAGTCACCTGTGAGGGTACGAGATACCAAGGTGAAAGAGTGTAGGAGTAAACAGATAGAGATGGTAAAGGTTCTTTAGAAGCACCATGGAGATGATGAAGCCACATAGGAGCTAAATATGGACATGGAAAAGTCTTACCCGGAGTCATTTTCTTAATTAGTTGAATTTGAGGGAAAAATTCCTATAAGAGGAGAAGGATGTTATGACCTCAATTTTGCTTGTATTGATTGAAATGAAATTTTGCAAATAAAAGGAATTTGAATGCAAAATTGTATGCTTTGTTTTCAAAGAATGAATTCATTTGAAAAATTACCCCTAGATGCATGATTTTGTGGTTTATCATGTGTTGATAAATCCAATAATGATAAAAGTGGATAGAAGGATAAAATAAATCAAATAAAAAGTAAGGGGAAAAAGAAATAAAATATATTGGTGTGCATATGTGAGAATTATGTATAATTCTCTAGAAAGTGGTATGGATGACCACTATTGGTTAATGTTTTGTTCCATTTGGTTTCTAATAAGAAAAGAAATCAAAATAAAGAAAATAGAAGAGAAAAAAAAGATGAATTTTTAATGCATAATATAGGCCTTAACAGTGGATGTGTTACATATAAAGAAAAATCTCTTTTATTTTAGAATTTCAATTCCAAACTGTGCACACAAGTAATTTAAGTCGTTAAAGAGTTTCCCTCAAAGTTTCAGATTAAAAGGGTGCATGGTTTAGGAGATATGGATTTATGAAAAATCCCTAAAGTGAGAGGAATAACATTAATGTCATGATTTTTGAATACAATTAGAATTTCTTTAAGTTAACTTTTTTGGCACGCGAGATGAGGGTTGTTGGATCAGATATCCGACTGTGGAGTGCTTGTGTCTTACCTCCGATCATTTAAGGAAACCAGAACAAAACTAGAAGATTTTCTGGTCGAATTCCTCACAACCCTATGCATGAGAAAGTCTGAAAGAGTTTCCTTGGCTCCATGAGGCCAATTCGAGTCAACCTACCCTAGGTTTTACCTAGCTTTGTGACATTTAGAAATATCCCCCAAATCTATTTGGGAATAACCCTATTGATGATGATGGGTCTATATATGGGGGTGTAGCCTCTCTGTGAACCCACAAATTCTTTTGTAAGAACCCACTCAATCGAAAAAAAAGTTTCCCTTACCTCCATTTTCTTCTTCAAACCCTACCACCACCCTTGTCTCACCATGATTCACCGTCAATAGCCTTTATCTCCATACCAACACCTCAAGACATCTCTGGAGGAATTGTAGAGCTTCTCGTGTTCATGGAACCCAAGCGGAGGAGTGAGATTCAACGCTTGAAGCTGGGAGGGCGAGATTGCCAGAGTCAACCCATGAGTTGACTACTTGGATCAAGGAGGGGTCCGCCTGAGGTTGAAGAAGGGATGTCGGCAAAAGATAGTTCTTCCCTCGTACGCACCATTATGAGGTAAGTCTATTTTAGTCCTTTTGAAAGTTTTTAATTTGGTCCCGCCTTGTAGCCATGAGAGCATGAATTGCCCCTTTGGTACGAGTTGATTGGCTCCAGGCCCAACCCCACTGGCAAGGTTAATACCCACGCTACTGATGTGGCCTCTTATAATTGGCCTAAAAGTTATTTCATTAGAAAAATTAAAACTAATTGTAGGGTTATCCAATGGAAACATGTAATATTATGGATTTTGATGAGAAAAATATGTAGAATCCATTAAAAATGAATTTGAGGCATAAAATTGCTTCTAACTTGAAAAGTATGTAAAGATGCTATTTTAATAGTTTTAATTAATTTGAAAACCTATGTTTTGAAGATTAATGGATCTAATGATGTTCCATGACTATTATGAGAAAAGTTTAGTTTTTTGACATAAAAAGGATGGATTAGATCTAATTGGATGATATTTGTTCATAATTTGATTAATTAGGATTCCATGATTGAAAAAGTGCATTAATGGACTTAGAAACCCTAATTTTTATATTTATAAGGTTTAATGGATTTAAATACGGAAGTCAATCATGAAGGCAGGAAAATGATGTTCATGAACTAATTTATGGATAAAGACCCTTAATTTGGATAATTGGAGTAAATAGGTTTTTAATGAGTAGAAAAGTGTTGTTAGGGTTTGTTGACCTATAAAGGATAAAGTTGGAAAGTAAAACCAAGAAACCCTAATGAAACCCTAATAAGGCTTAGAAACCCTAGAATGGAATCCCAAGTAAACAAAAAATGTTTGGATGTGATTATAACAATTAGGTGTTATAAATACTTTTGAGGATTTTGTTGCTTGATTTATTGCTTGGTTTGGTTGATTGGACTTCTTGATTGGATTAGCTATCTTGCTTGGTATTGAGAATCCCAAACTAGGTATATGGTTACACTTATGGCTAACCGCTCTATTTTCATGATGATTTCTGAGATTTCACCGGTTTTCTTGAAATTATTTGTTTGGATGAACTTTAATTCTAGAAAGAATAAAGTGACTATAGTTGTCACCATATATATGTGCATGACTAGATCAGATCCTAATCCTCCTCTGTAGCTTTGTGTATATGTGAGAAATTGATGATCTAGGTATTGGTCTGCATTGGGGTAGGATCAATAGATTATCATGAGTTGAGGTTTGTTCTACCTTTCGGTAAGATCATACGGGTATACAACTCTAGGTCTTGCTCTACCTTTGGGTTAGGACCAAAAAGGGCTATTGAGGATCTACCACAGGGTTGAGGTAGTATCCATGTCCACTGTAGGGACAACACAAAGGCTTGGATAGGATTGAGTAGTTATGATTAAGATGTAAAGTTTGATCTGTTAAACAATAATTTTGTTGCAATATGTTTTTACAACTAGATGCAAACTTTTTGTTTCCCCCACATACCAATATAACATGTTATACTGACCAACGTTTTGTTTGTTGGAATTTTAGGGTAATATGATGTTATGCCTACAAGCTCATCAGAAAGTGGATATTCAATGAAAGGTGACATTGAAAAAAAAACAAGGCTATATAATGTTTGGAGGAACATAGTTAGATAATTTTCTCCTTAGTTAAAATTTTGAAATCATATTTTTGAAAGGTATATGAAAAGAAAAAAAATTATATCCTGCATTAAGCTTATTTGTGGTAGAATTTATTAATTATTTTTTATTATTTGAAAATCCATGTGATCCTATTTGGGATAACGACTCTAGCTTCTTGGCCTTCCTTAATTGGGGGTTGTTGGGAGGTGGGGTCATTACACCTTAGGAGTTGACCCTCTTTCATTCACTTTTCTTTTACAACCTAACTTAATACATTACCTGACCTAAGTTCATTATTTGTGACAAGTGAAGATAAAGTTTAAAATTATCTTAATCATTGAAGTAACATTCTTGGTAGTAGAATTCACAATTCTTATTTACAATATAGATTTAGTGGTATCTATATTTTCTTGATATTATTACCAAGAGTTACCCAAGAGTTTCCTATTCTAATAACCATTGATTTCAACTATTCATTAAATTAAGTTACAAACCGAAGTGTACAAGGCTCCACCCCTTAAAAGGACCTATCTAACCATACATAGAGTCGAGAGGGGTAGTGTTATAACCTCAATTTTCATAAGTTTGGGTTGAAATGTAATTTCTCCATTAAAGATATATGAATATGAAAATTGCATGATTTGAATTCTTTGTATGGGTTTTTCTACTAAATATCTTCTATATGTGTGTCTTTGTGGGCCTTGTTGTTTAATGATCCCAATACCAAAAAGGGAATAAAAGATGAAAATAAATCACTAATAAAGGAAATTGAAAAAAATATTAATGAAGGTGGTAGAAACACCTAGAAGGCTAAGAGTTTGTTCTTCATGAGAGGATTTCGAATCCCTAAGGATTCTTGAATTAAAAGGAACCCAAATAAAGAAGATAAAAGAGGAAGAAAGAGAAAATACGAATAAATTATGCCTAAGTAAGTGTTAACTTGTATTTGAAGAAAACCACTCTTTCGTTTCGAGTTTGGGACTCAAATTTGGTGTACAAGTGGAATGTCAATACAAAGTTTCCTTTAAAATTTGGATGAAAAAGGATAAAGAATAAGGAGTTATGAATTTTATAAGATTCTTAAAGTGAAAGGATAATCCTTTGAATAAATCAAATGTCACAATTTAATATTTCAATTTATTAGCAATGCGGGCAATCTGAGCCCTAGATCACGCTATCCGGCTTGATCCGAGGGCACTGGGTCATCATCAAGGTTCCTATCCGAGAGAGAAATCTATTAGATTTCCTCTCGATTTTTCTCGATTCCTATTGTATGAGAGTAGTTGGAAACTTGATCATCAAGTTCGAGAGCCTTTCCCGAATTGAACAACCCCAAGTTTGGGGTTCTCTTGTGAGGAGACCATGATTTCCCCAATTGGGACACCATCGTTGAACCTGCCTATATATAGGGGGGGTATTCCATGATACCAGTGTATGTGCAAACCAATCTCGCGTGTTTGGAAGGAGTGGGAAAACTCCTAGACACCCTCAATTTGAAGAAACACATTGATCTTGTACCATGTCATGGAGCAGCCATCGCCGGAGGGAGTTCAGTGTGGGTTCAACAAAGGGAAGGAGAGAAGGAGGAATTGGCGACCCGACCGAGTTTGGGAGAGGAAGAAGAAGCCAACGAAGGTCCTAGTTTGCGTGCAGAGGCCATAGATCATGAAGTCAACCGGTGAGTTGACCACCTATTCACGTGAGAAAAGGACCAGAGGTTGAAGACGACAGCCTGAGATATTACAACTTCGCCCCCGCATCTGCTGTGTTAAGGTAAGGGCCTTTTGGTCTTTTTGACGGTTCTTTTAGTTCACATGCACGCAGATGCATGGGGCCCGACTGTCTAGGTGGCGTGAGCCTACTGGCTCTGGCCCGACTTGCTGGTGAGGGTTTAATAAACCCAAAATTCCACATGCTTTTTCTTGATTGGTGGAAAAGGGTTATGTTGCAAAAATTGTAGTAATTTATAGGAATATCAGATGGAAGCAAGCTATATATGAAAGTTCATTAAAAAAATGTGTGGAGTCCATTAAAAATAATATTGAAGCTTGATATCAGTTGTAGTTCTAAAAGTGCATTAAGTTACCCATGTTAATGTATTGAACTATGATAAAACCCTAATTGTGATAGAAAATCAGATTTAATGTCTTGTTTAGGTTATTTTGTGGTATGGTAATCTGTTGAGAACAAGAAGAATAATTAAATCTGAAAGGATGACAATATGTTTGTTTTAGGGTTTTATATACACATGAATATGCAATAATGAACTTAGAAACCCTAATTAGGGTTAATGGTTTCTAATGTGGTATAATTTGAAATTCTTCATAGGGAAGTGATACTAAGTTGATGCTAAGCCTATTAGGAAGATGTTAATAAGATAACTAGGGTTTGCACTTAGTTTTGTCATTTTAGGGTTTTGTGGTGATAATGATGAAAAGTGTAGATAAACCCTAATGAAACCCTAAAATGGATTAGGAAACCCTAGGAAGCAATTTCAAGTCAAATAGATAGATTCTTGATAAAGTGTGTAGTAAATAGGTTGCGTATGCTTTTCATGAATTTTGTGATTGTTGAATTGTGTGCTTGGACTGCTTGCTTGCTTGGAATTGCTATTTGGTTGTGAAATCTACTGATCAGGTATGTTGTTAAATTATGAGTAACCACATTATGTTTCACGGTGTTTCTCAAGAATTTATCGATTGCATTGAAAACTATACTTCTTGGATGTTTCATTAGTGCAATCTTTATAGTGACTATGTGTATAACGATTTAAGTATAAGTGTGATTGTCTCGAACCTACATACCATCTCTGGATGTATGGTGCAAGACCAATCCCTAGAGGGAAGGTCTAGAGTGGTCAAGCCTTGGAGGGAAGACCCATTGGCACCTAGAGAGGTGACCCTACGCACCAAGCTCAGGATGGAGAAGGTGGCCTTAATGTCCCTTGAAAGGACTAAATCCTAAGAGAGAGTATCCTAGAGTATGACTAAAAGCGGTTGGGAAGTCACATTGAAAATGTAATTTTGCATTATTAACAACTACTTGATGTGATTAGGTTGTTAGAACTTATGTGCAATATATTTTTTGTCCCCGCATACCAATATATTCATTTATACTAACCCTGTTTTGTTTGTCGGCATTTTAGGTAATACCTAAAATTGGACAAACGGTAAAGTGGCACCTATGAAGAATACAATCAAAATAATAAAGGAGGATTTAGGTAGAAAGAAGTCTACTTCGGGTAAAAATTCTAGTAGCCTAATTTTTGAAGGTATGTTGAAAGAAAAGATTTATTCTGATTTTCATTTTAGTCTTTAGTAGAATTTACTAATTATTTCTAATTAATTGCAAAACCACTAATCCTATTTGGGATAACGCCCCTGACTTCTTGGTCTCCCTTAATTGGTGGTTATCAGGAAGTGGGGTCGTTACTATTGGTATCAGAGCCTATCTGTGACATACTTTGGCTGCAAGTTTCACATCCTGGAGCGTTTTGGGCACATGATGACCAAGGAAAGATGGGTGGACCATTTTATAGAGCATCTTCACCCTGCCATCAAGCCTCATGTGATGGAGAGTAAACCATCAACCTTCACTGAAGCCTACAACACCACCTTAGACATGGAGAGGATGGTGATGCCTACTCAGAACCCATATAAAGGATGTTTGGGTTTCACTAAAGGTACCCAAGGATAGAAGAATGATCACAAGAAAGGACAAGGATGTAAGAACACCAAGAGCAAGCATGGAGGCAAAGGGAATCCACATGGTGAGAGTTGATTTCAGAAGTTCCATACCTATGGACGGATACATCCTGGGAAGTGTCGCTTCGAGAAGAGGGTTGGCTTATGTTGCTAGTAGGAGGACACTTCATCGCCAACTGTCCTCTGCCTAATCCGAGAGGTTTAGTGGCAGCGCAACCAGTGGCAGCAAAACCCCCCAGCAAGAGGAGGGGCACCAGCTGGAGGTCCACCTATTAGAGAGAGGAGAAAATCTAGAGTGTTCGCCATCGACAATGAAGAATCTCAAGAAAATGCTATTAGGTTGATAGAGGGTAATAACCCGTAGATTTTTCCTTTCAGTTTAGTTTGATCATGTAATAGTCATTTGATACATTATGAAACTATGTAGGCATGCTTGAAGTCATGGGACAAAATGTAAAAGCTCTAATTTGATTCTGGTTCTAATAATACTTTCATTTTGAGAAATCTAGCAACTATGTTTTGTTTGGACATCAAGGATTTAGGTTATGTTTTGGATGTCACAACCCTGAGTGATCAAATATATACGTCTATTTAAAAAACCCCTGTTATTCCAGTTAAGTACCTGAGTCATGAGCTTCCTATCCTCGATATGAATGATTTTGATGTAATCATTGGTATGGATTGGCTTTACACCTATAGAGCACAGACTGACTGTAGGGAAAAGAAGATCCTTATTAGGAAACTTGGTCATCCACACTTTACCATTCAAGGAAGGAGATATGCGACCACCAACCTATATGTGTCAGCTCTGAAGGTTGAGCAGATGATATCCAAAGGTTTTCAAGCTTTTCTAGTAATAGTCACCAAGCCAGAGCCTAAGGTGTGATCTCATGAGGAGATAGAGTTAGTCAGGGAGTATGCAGACATTTTTCTAGATGACTTGCCTGGAATTCTCCCTGAGAGAGAGGTGGACTTTTCAATAGAGCTAGCTCCTGGGACAGACCATATATCTAAGGCAACTTACATGATGACCCTTACTGAGTTGCTTGAGTTGAAGAAACAACTTCAGGAATTGCTAGATAAAGATTTCATTATACCTAGTACATCACCATGGGGATCACCAGTCCTTTTTGTGAAAAAGAAGGATGGATCGCTCAGGATTTGTATCAACTATAGGATGATCAACCAGGCAACCATTAAGAACAAGTACCCTCTACCCAGGATAGATGACCTTTTTGACCAGATCAAATCGGCCTTTTTGTGAAAAAGAAGGATGGATCGCTTAGGATGTGTATCGACTATAGGATGATCAACCAGGAAACCGTTAAGAACAAGTACCCTCTACCCAGGATAGATAACCTTGTTGACCAGCTCAAATATGCCCAAGTCTTTTCCAAGATTGATTTGAGGTCTGGATACCACCAGGTGCGAGTCAAGAGTGATGACATCCCTAAGATAGCTTTCTGAACCCGATATGGCCATTATGAGTTTTGGTCATGCCTTATGGGTTATCCAACGCACCCAGTGTCTTTATGAACCTTATCAATAGTGTGTTCCAACCCTTCCTTGACTCCTTTGTCATAGTGTTCATAGATGACATCCTAGTGTATTCTGATGACCTAGAACAACACCATAACCATCTAGGTAGAGAGAGACCTTGATATCCTAAGAAAGTATAAGTTCTATGGGAAATTCTCAAAATGTGAGTTTTGGATAGACCATGTCATGTTTCTCAAACATATCATATCCAGAGGAATGATGGTCATGGATCCAGCTAAAGTGTCAACCGTTTGAGACTGGCCCACACCAAAGAACCCCTCTGAGATTTGTAGCTTCTTGGGGTTGGTTAGATACTATCGACGCTTTATCAAGGATTTCTCAAAGACGGCTTTGTCGATTACCAAGTTGACCAGAAGGATGAAAAGTTTGTAGGGTCTGATGTATGTGAATCTCACTTTTAGGAGATAAAGGAGAAGGTGACAGCCGCTCCAGTGATGACCTTACCTTCTAGTAATGAGGGTTTCATGATCTTCACTAATGCATTGAAGATGGGACTTGGTTGTGATAGAACAAATCGGCATGTGGTTTCATATGGTTCCCGATAACTCAAGCCCAATGAAGTGAATTACCCGATGCATGACTTAGAGCTGGATACTATCATTCATGCTTTGAACATATGGCGGCATTACCTATATGGAGCTACCTTTTGAGATCTTCACCGACCATAAGAGTCTGAAGTATCTCATGATGTAGAGAGACCTAAACCTACGACAATGACAATGGGTGGAGTATATGAAGGACTATGATTTTGTCATTGCCTATCACCCTGGAAAGGCAAATGTCATAGCTGATACGCTTAGTCACAAATAGCTCAGGTGTGTAATTGTCTTGTCTAGACAGTGGAGGAAGCTAGAAGATCTTGTGGAGTGGAATTCACAATCATTATAAGACCGAGTTCATTTAGCCAATATCTAGATCACATCATATTTGTTGAGTGATTTATTGGCTGTTCAGTTTACCAGTTTAGAACTTGGAAAGATGAAAGGTTTGTTAGAGAAACCTCAGACCCATATCTTAGTAGGAGTTGATGGTGGAATCCGTTACAAGTGTTGTATTTGGGTTCCAGAGAATTTGTCGTTGGAGGATCGTATCTTGTAAGATTCTCATGGTTCTAAGTATATGGTACACCTGGGCACTCACTAGTACATAACCGACCTTTAGTGTCAGTTATTTAAGGCCTTTAGTGTCGGTTTTTAAGAGAAACCTATGTGGGCGCCTCTAAAAGCCCAACTGTTATGCGTCGGTTCTCAAACCGACACCACAACCCTTCGCGCGCGACCGAAAACGTGCCAACAGGGTGGTATAGGCGTCAGTTATTAGCTTTGAAACTGACACCATATACCTTCACGCCACAGAAAGGGTGCCATCTGGGGCACTATCGGCGTTAGTTTATTAGTGTTAACCGATGCCATCTCACCCGCTTCCATGGTCATGCTGGCCAGCACGGCCGTGGTGTCTGGCCCCCTTCCATGGCCATGCTGGCCAGCACGGTCGTGGTGTCTGGCCTCATTAGGGAAATCGACGTTGGTTATTGATAACCGACGCCACATCACATGCATTAGGCATCATTTTTAATTATTTATCCGACACTGTAACCATTTGTCGTTGGTTTTATATAAATAACCGACACCTACTTTATGTTTTTTTTTCTATCAGTCTACAGACCTGTTGTGGCTGGTCACAGGATGAGAAACCTACAGTTCAGTTATGAACTGTAGGTTTTACGACATCCATTGATATCAGCCAACAACAGGCCACAAACCTACAAAATTAACAACATAAATGTTCACACATTTAGCAACCTACAGTTCCATTTGATTTTCACACATGTAGAAACATTAATGTAGCAATCTATAGTTCCATTCATTTTCACATTCACACATGTAGAAACATTTATATAGTGACCAACAATTTCATTCATTTTCACTCAGACACCTGTAGAAACATTCACACATATTATAATTCAGAAATTCATTTACAAAATATTATTCTTTAGTCATTATTCGCTATCAACATCCCAATTATATGTTAAAACCCCCACTACTTGTATGGTTGTTGCCCATTCTTCTCTTACTTCATTTAATTCTCCCGTCATATAGGGAGCATGTACATTTCGTAAGGCCTTTCCTGTAGTGTGGTCAGTTTTAAACACCTGCAAAGAGAATGATGTATATATATAATTAATGAGCTATAAATAAGATTGCTATATTTCATATTATCTAATGAGACTATATATAATACCTCAGGAATGGTATCAATGTCCACTGCGGCATATTTGATAATCATGTGTATAAATCACATCACATAATATGCACATGCTCACCCATTGTCTTGTGTAGCACACTATAAATTGAAACATACAAAATATTAAAAAATACAACTAATTAAACACTGTTCACATAAATAATATATACATTGCAGTCGGGAACTTACTTCCACATTCTTCCAAGTTATTTGCTGGTTCTTTTTCCTGGGGACCTTTTCCTCCAGCCTTTTTGAACTCATCTAAACCCCTACATGTTAATGTAACACAGTACATTGCATAATTAAATAGTAATGTAATAATATATGTTAATGAATATGAAAATGAAATATTTTTCACCGGAATAATGCCATTTTCATTTTGTGTTCATATTTTGAATTCAATTTAGTCCCCTTAGGATCTAGATAATAGACAGTGAACGTCTCGGGGACAATAGCTAGTAACTCTGAATGCATACCATTAGAGGTAAAAAAGTTAAAAATTAATAACTCAAAATCCACAATAAAAATGTAATTTTCTTAAGTCCAAATTATAATAAGCAAAGTAAACTTACTCCACATTGAATGGAGCTATTATCAACGTCTTCTTATTTTGAAAAAAATTTGTAAAAGCATCACAGCAGTATTGTTGAACTGATGGAGGGTCTTTAGCTACTAGACTAATCAAAGATGGAATAAAAAATCCTACATGTTCGAATGAAAAATCTGCACATATCTTGGCTAAGTAGATGCAAAACATGTATTATGTATGCATTAATAAATAAGAAACCATATCACCAGATGCTACACAAGGTATATGGATGTATAAAGAAGATCTCACCTTATCCATAGCTCTATCAGAGATGTATTCAGCCAATCATATCGAAACAACTCCAAAATATCTTGTATAAATAGATTGCTTTCGTATGATTGACCTGCAACATCCACATCTATAGAAACAGTTATAGGGAAATTTACATCATGTTCGCCTAACCATATTGCCATACCCCTACAATTAGGATCTAACGGGACAGGTAGGTCATGTGGAACCCAACTTAGTAATGTAGGAGGTGGAGGTGGAGGCCTAGATGCTCTGGGTGTCTTCTTTTTAACCTGTATATATATATATATATATATATATATATATATATATATATATATATATATATAATTTCAGATCAATTGACAGCATATACACACACTAACAATTTAACATAATGTAAATTTACCATACAGTTTCAGTATAGACGACATCCGCTTTTGGCCACAATATCACTCCGCCTTCTGCCTCACCAAGCGTTTCAAAATATGGGTGGGCATATGGCAATGGAAGATCCATCCAGTTGGGGAATATACGTAGTGGGCTCACACGAACCCAACCAGCTGGTAATGGAGACCCATGAAACATTTCCCCTAGTAGGGATGGGTAAGCTGACGCCTCTGCAATGACATATTCTTTTTTTTTAGACGACATGGCTTCAACCCCTACAAATTTGTGTAAAGAATGTTATATACATATCATCTTGAAAACATATCATCTTGAAAAGACTAGTTATTATGTCATAAAAATACTTACAGTGGATGTGCTAGGTGGTGGGTCTACAAGATTATTCCCAACCTCTATAGTAGGAGTAGAGAGGGATGCCATAGGTACTATCTGTTGAGTGGCAGTTGGAGATGCCTGCCACTTGCTCAGTGCTTCTTTGAGTTTCCTATCAACTAGCTTATCTACCTATACATGGATAAAAGAAATGTTAGCTTGTGATTATTGAATTCTCTTTTACAGTAACATTATAAAGAAAGAATAGGTTACCTCTTCTTGTGAAAGTCTCGCTTTTGGGACATGTTTGCGATGGGATGGCCCAAAGAATGCTTTGATGCCCACACCAGCGCCTGCATCCCTAACACGTCCACGATGCTTTGGGTTACCCAGAGCAACTGTCAATTCATCCCTTATGCCCTCAGGGATGAACTTTCCTTGTTTCCTCATCTCGTGCAGCTCCCTCTAATCACCAAAACAAAAAATTTTAATTAAGTAAACATCACAAATAATCAATATTCAAACGATTGCTATAAGAGTTGTATTTTACCATTTTTGCAGCCGCCTCAGTAGTTGCAGGCTTCCTTATTTCTCCCTTCTTATTTTGCCTCCCAGCTATCCAGACATCATGGCGAGGCAAAGGTTTGCTACATATAGTGGAGGACTCCTGAGTAGCAACAGACTGAGCAGTAGCCTCAGACTGTAGTCTTTGGCAAATGCCTGCATACCCCTTTGGACCCATTGTGTGGTCATGGACATTCAGTGCACGCCTTGTTTTTTGCGCCTCACTGAGGGCCTAGTTAGTATGCACATTAATGATTTTGGTTAGTAACACTAAATGTTAATCTTGAATAGGTGAATACAATACATATTAATTAAATTGGGGGTGACGCCTAATACCTTGAATTCATAAGTTTGTCTTGAAGCAACAAATGCGTCCCATTCTTCTTGATCCAGGGAGTGCCACTGTTCTATGGCTGTCTTCTTCCTCTTGTCACCTTCTTTTATGTATTCTCAGGTGAGATTTGTCCTATAGTTTCTTAGGACTCTCCCACAACATTGCATCACACATTTACGATGCAGCTTTTCATCCAATTCAAATATACTCTGGAAAATAGAATTGCTATTAACTAGTATCCAAAAAATTAGTAATCTAACAAATAGAATTGCAAATTAATAATAACTCATGCATAAATCCTTCCATATTACGTCTTTCTTCTCCTTAGGAACTTTATGCCAAGAATCTATCTTACAACCGCATTGGCTAAGAGTAACATACCCAAGATATGAAACAAATGAATTGCGATTCACTCCAATTGCATTTCCTGAATTATCAAAATCCACAACAAGTTTGGGTCCATTGCCCCTTTGTGCTATTAACTTCTTCATCATAGTGATGCCCCTTCTCTTGTCAACTTTTTGCTGCTTCTCATCAAGTGCCTGAAGTGCTTCAGAGGGTACATTTGCATCATCAACCTAAAATTTGACAAAATAAATACACTTACATGATATAACTAGAAATGGACATATAAATATAAATATATGATATATATTTTGAAAACTTACATTGTGAGGCGGCACATTGATGTCCTCACCCTCACGGCAATCATCAGCACGGTCATCGGGAGAATGCTCAACCATCTGAAAGTTCACATTCACATTGTAAAGTTCACATTGTAAAGTAATTCATATTGTAAAGCTCACATTGTAAAGTTCACATTCACATTGTAATGTAATTCACATTGTAAAATTCACATTGTAAAGTTCACATTCACATTATAAAGTAATTAAAATTGTAAAGTTCACATTGTAAAGTAATTCACATTGTAAACCTCACATTGTAAAGTTCACATTCACATTGTAAAGTAATTCACATTGTAAAATTCACATTGTAAAGTTCACATTCACATTGTAAAGTAATTCACATTGTAAAGTTCACATTCATAAAAATAAAACATATAAAAAATATAAACATACCTCTAATATTGCGATTTTTTATCAATTAACAATCCTTCATTGTGATCTCCGCGCACATACAAGTCATCATTAGCTTCAATATTTGCTGGTGTTGGCAACCCAACTGAGAATGGACTGGAGTCATCATACTTATCATAGTACTCTTCTTCATCTATAGGATCTTCAATGAACTGTCTTTTACCATGAAGAACAATCGACCATTTATCATTTACAGGATCATCGATATAAAATACTTGTTTCGCCTATGATGTCAATATGAATGGTTCACCCTTCTCACAAATCTTTTCAAAGTTCACTAAAGTAAAACCCAATTCATCCACTATAACTCCTTTGGTGTTATCAATCCAATTACATTTGAAGAGCGGAATTCTGAAATCTATGTAGTCAAACTGCCATATGTCTTTAATGACACTGTAATATGACATTTTAGCTTCATGTGGACTCTTATCCTTTGCACTTGCAAAAAACATAGTCGACGCTTGAAGGGTGACCCCACTATTTTGGACGACACTCTTACCATCTTGGCGCTTTGTGTAATATTTGAATCCATTAATGTCATACCCTTCATAAGACATAACATTCAATTTCAGTTTAAAGGCGAGGCATTTGATAGTTTCAGTAATATCATCTAGTGTTTGATATAGTTGATGTAAGACTTTATCTTCGAACCACTTAATAAATGTCTTGTTATGCTCTCTAGCCAGCCAAATTGTATTGGCTCAAGGATTGTCTCTTGACGCAATTGGTATGTTCCTCGATATAAACACTCACTTCGTCCATGTTGTGTAAAATATACCAGTGACCTTGTTCCGACTGCTCGCGGCTAATTACTTTCACATGTGATCCCAAAATTCCTTTTCCAAATTGCTCCTCAATATTCTTGTCATTACCAGGAGTGTCATTACCACTGAAAAAGTCATTGCAAAAATCCATAACCTCTCTCGCCACATAACCCTCAATAATACTCCCTTCAGGCTGATAACGGTTTCGAACATCACTTTTAAAAATGCTCATGTATCGTTCAAAGGGATACATCCAATGAAGAAAACTGGTCCCAACATTTTCACTTCCCTAGTCAAGTGGACAACAAGATGTACTATGATATCAAAGAATGACGGAGGAAAATACATCTCAAAGTGACATAGGGTAACAACCACTTCTCTTTGCAAATTATCGAGAGTATCAGGGTCAATAACTTTGCTGCACAGACTGTTGAAAAAGAAACAAAGCCTGGTGATTGCAAACCTTACATTCTTCAGCAATATAGATCAAATTTCCACAAGAAATATTTGTTTCATTAGAGTGTGACAATCATGAGATTTAAGATCTATCAACTTCAGATCTTTCATTGATACCGATCTACATATGTTGGATGAGTAACCCTGTGGCACCTTAACATTTACCAAACATTCACAAAAAGCTTTCTTCTCCTTTCTAGACAATGTGTAACAAGCGGGAGGTAAGTATGTTCTCCAATTTCCCATTTCACAAAATTCTATTAATTCTAACCTTATTCCCATTTCATGTAGGTCCAGTCTAGATTTTATCCCATCTTTAGTCTCACCTGGTATATTCAACAAAGTGCCAATGACACTATCACAGACATTTTTCTCAACGTGCATGACATCGATACAATGTCTGCCTGTCAAAGAACTCCAATAAGGAAGATCCCAAAATATTGACTTCTTCTTGAATAAAGATTTGTCACTCCGTGTGGCCATAGTATATTGTGATCTCTTACCAAATTCATTGACAAAGTCTTTTACTCTTTCATAAACAACCTCCCCTGGTATAGGTTTAGGTGCACTCCGTTCCTCATTCAATCCATTGAATGCTTTGTGCTTCCTACGATATGGATGGAATTTTGTAAGAAACCTTCGATGACCGAGATATAAAGTCTTACCACCATGTTTTAGTCTTATTGAATTAGTGTTCTCTTCACATATAGGACACACTTTAGCTCCTTTGACACTATATCCAGACAAATTCCCATATGATGGAAAGTCATTAATAGTGCAAAACAACATAGCATGCAAACGAAATGTATCCCTTCATGAAGCATCATAGGTCATCAAACCTTCACCCCAGAGTTTCTTTAAGTCATCAATCAGAGGTTCAAGATAAACATTGATATCATTTCCAGGTTGCTTAGGGCCCAATATCAACAACGACAACATTACATACTTATTTTTCATACACAGACAGGGAGGAAGATTATATATTACAAGCATGACTGGCCAAGTGCTATGTTGGCTGCTCAATGTCCCTTACAGATTCATCCCATATGTACAAAGCCCAAGTCTTAGATTCCTGACTTCTTCACCAAATTCAGGGTACAATAGATCAATCTTCTTCCACTGCGGAGAATCAGACGCATGTCGTAGGATTCCATCATTATTTTTCTTAACATTTGCATGCCACCTCAAATTCTTCGCATCTATCGGATTGGAAAACAAGCATTCAAACTGTGATTTTATAGGTAGATACCACATCACCTTGGCTGGAGAACCAGTTTTGGACTCCCCCAAAGTCGTCAATTTATACCGTGACACACCACATTTTGGACAATCTTTCAAATCCACATAGTCCTTTTGAAATAATACACAATCATTCAGGCATGCATGTATCTTCTTGGCATCCATTCCCATTGGGCACAACAATTTCTTTACCTGGTATGTTGAGATTGGAAGCTCGTTTCCTTCAGGAAGCATTTCTTTCAACAAAGACAACAATGACATGAAGTTTTTGTCGCTCCATCTATTGTTAGCTTTCAGCTTATACAATCTCAACACAGCGCTAAGCTTCGTAAACTTAGTACAACATGTGTCTAACGATATATCAACATCATGCAAAATGTTTCTAAAAATGGGAGGTGGATCGGTGTGCTCTACCCCACAACTATCTAGCATCGCATCAATGATGTCTACTGGAACTAGTTCATTCACATCTACATCATCGGAGGAAATTTTTTCTTCCACACAAGCACTGCTATCGACATCCACTGATTTTGAGTTTGAAATCTCTCCATGCCAGTGCCATTCTGTATAGCCTTGTATAATCCTGTTGCACATGACATGACTTTTGATTTCGTCACCAGTGCTGACTTTCAAGTTGTTACCGCAATGTCTACATGGACAGTAGAACCTGTCTCCAAGTTGTTTCCTATGTTCCTTGGTAAATCTAATAAACTAGTCAAGACCAGATATAAACTATGGGGTGCAACGATTGCGAATGGACATCCATGATCTATCCATTCTATGATCAAAGAGAAAACAAGTATATATTACAACAAGATTAGGGTCTAGGGTTAACAGATTAGAGTTTTTGCATGGTTAAAACTTTAGGCCAACAAATACATGTGTTGTCATTCTTATATATAATAAATGTGTACCACCTATCCCATTATTGAACACCTAATCTCACTAGTAAGTTTATAATGTGTATTGGGTTTTCAAGAAAATGTCGGCAACATTTTCCCGCTGTTCTCCAAGTACATATGTACTTAGAGAATAAACAGGGAAATGTTGCCGAAATTTTCTTGAAAACCCAATACACATTATACACTTACATCCTAAGTGAGATTAGGTGTTCAAGAACAGTCCCAAACTCGGGACTATAATGAGTAAATATTGGATGGGTTTCTAGGTTAATGAGTACATATCCACTACATGTATTTGCTCACTTACATTGCATCACTCACAATTAGAACATTATTAAATAATAAATCAAGAATTCAACAGTTTCAAACATGCAATAATTCACAATTAGAGCGATAAGATTCACTTTGTACAAACATACATGGCATAATTTAGGCACAATAGTAGGTGTTCATTGACCGGTCGGATTCAAAATTATAAAAATAATTTTAGAAGAGTAATAATATTTCCTAATTGAGAGTATATGAATTGTCCAACAATTGGAACAAGCGCAAGGTATTGTAAAAATTGCCTCATTATGGGAAAAAATAGTCATAATAATGCCCAATCATGTTTAAATCAAACAAAATATCACCTGGGTCTGAGCAAAATTTATATCTCAAAGATTAATATCACCTACACATGAGATTATGCTAGAGTTAATATTATGTCTTCTGCAGTCATTTAATCTAAAAAACCACTCCTTTTATAAAAAAACAACCACACAAATACACACAAATGTAGATGCATGTTCATCATCAAGATAATCATTACACACAAATGTAGCTATCCGATTATAATTGAGCAATATAGCACAAAATCAGCCAACACGGCCGTACTATGCAGCACGGCCGTGCTACTAACATGGCCGTGCTACCAACACGGTCGTGCTGCCCAGCATGGCCGTGCCAACCTGCGATTTCACACGGTCGCGGAGCAGGGTACCTGCTTGAGGGTGGAGGAAGAAGAGGACGAAGAAGACAAGAGAAGGTACCTTCGGCGGCGGGGGCGGGGAGAGTAGCAATAGCGAGCAGCGGCGGTACGGGGAGAGCAGGCCGCCAGAGCAGCAGAGAAGGTTGGCAGTGCAGGGAGAGCAGGCCACCAGAGTAGGAGGAGAAGGCCAATGGAGCAGCGAGCTGGGGGCAAAGGGCAAGCGGTGCAGGAGGTGGGCAGAGGACCAGCAACCGAGCAGAGCAACACACGGTTGGAGCAAGTGACGACGGAGGTGGGGGCAGAGGAGAAATTGCCAGACCAAACCCTGGTAGCGCGAGAATGAATAAAACAGAGAAAGGGGAAGAGTCGGGCTCGCACGGGTGTTGTTAAGTTAACATTAGGTGTCAATTCTTAAATAAAACCGACACCTAAAACTAAAGGTGTCAGTTTTTAAATAAAACCGACGTCCAATTGGACATTCCTTTACCCTAATTTGTTCGGCGGGGACGGCGCGCACACCCTTATCACGTTGGTTATTCTAAGAAAACCGATGCCCATATTGGAACTTTTGGCGCAAATTTTATCTTCATTCAGTGTCGGTTATTAGGTAAAACACCGACGTTGTATCTGATACTTTGGTGCAATTTGTTTTTGCTCGAAAAAATTGGATTTTGCGGGCTACTTTAGGCGTCAGTTTCGTTTCTTCAACCGACACTGAATGAAAAGCGATATCCGTGTCTGGCTTGTCTTCAAATATAGACGTCGTATGTCCTTATTAACTTACGTTTAATGTTAACAGCATCAGTTTTACTAAAAAAACCGAGGCCTCTAAAAGCGACGTTGAACGTTGTTTCTGTAGTAGTGACTACAAATATGTTTAAGGATCTACAGAGGTATTTCTGGTGGCCAAGAATGAAGAGAGACATTGTGACATATGTGGCCAGCTGTCTTATGTGCAAGATGGTGAAGGATGAACACCAATGACCCGGTGGAATTTTACAGTCGATAGAGATTCCAGAATGGAAATGGGAACAGAGCACCATGGATTTTTTTGGTGGGTTTACCCCAGACCAAGAGAGGCCATGATGTGATATGGGTTGTGGTATATCACCTTACCAAGTCAGCACACTTCCTTGCTCTAAATACCACTGCTAAGGTGTCATACCTAGCCGAGTTTTACATTAGAGAGATAGTACGGTTGCATGGTGTATCGGGTTTGATCATCTCTGACCGAGACCCAAAGTTCACCTCCAAACTATGGAAGAAGGTACAAGAAGAACTTGGTTCAAGGTTGAAGTTTAGTACTGCTTATTACCCCCATATTCATGGTCAGTCAGAGAGGACAATTCATACATTAGAGGATCTGTTGAGAGCTTGTGTGTGCAATTGGGGTGGATCATGGGAGCAGTACTTACCTTTAGCTGAGTTTGCCTACAACAACAGCTACCAAACCAGTATCAGGATGCCTCCGTATGAAGCTTTATATGGGAGACTGTGTCGGTCACCGCTTCACTGGGATGATGTCGATGAGAGGACCTTATTGAGGTCAGATGAGGTCCAAGTGTATGAAGATAAAGTCACTTTGATCAAGTAGAAGCTGAAGAGAGCCCATGATCAACAAAAGTCATATGTTGATGTGAAGCAGACTCACATGCAGTTCAATGTGGGAGAGCATATGTTTTTGAAAATCTGACCACTCCGAGCTATAGCTAAGAACAGAGGAAAGCTGAGTCCTCGATGTGTGGGTCCATTTGAGGTGTTAGAATGGATTGGTGAAGCTGCATACTGTTTGGTGTTACCCCCTCAGTATAGTATGATGCATGATGTTTTCCATGTGTCCAACCTGAAGTGATATGTGCACGATCTGAGCCATGTGCTGAGCATTGAACCAATAGAGCTTCAAGGGAAGCTGACATATCTTGAGTCACCTTTGTGGATTCTAGATACCAAGGTGAAAGAACTCATATGTAAGAATATAGATATGGTAAAGGTTCTTTGGAAGCATCATGGAGAGGATGAGGCCACATGGGAGCTGAAGTCGGATATGGAAAAGGCATATCCTGACTTGTTTGTTTGATTGTTGAATTTTGTGGGAAAAATTCTTATAAGGAGGGGAGGATGTTATAAACTCAATTTTCATAAGTTTGGGTTGAAATGTAATTTCTCCATTAAATATATATGACTATGAAAATTGCATGATTTGAATTCTTTGTATGGATTTCTCTACTAAATATCTTCTATATGTGTGGCTTCGTGGGCCTTGTTGTTTAATGATCCCAATACCAAAAAGGGAACAAAAGATGAAAAGAAATCCCTAATAAAGGAAATTGAAATAAAATTAATGAAGGTGGTAGAGACACCTAGAAGACTAAGAGTTTTTTCTTCATGAGAGGATTTTGAATCCCTAAGGATTCTTGAATTATAAGGAACCGAGATAAAGAAGATAAAAGAGGAAGAAAGAGAAAATATGAATAAACTATGCCTAAGTAAGTGTTGACTTGTATATTAAGAAAGCCCCTCTTTCCTTTCGAGTTTGGGACTAAAATTTTATGTTCTAGTGGATAATGTCAATACAAAGTTTCCTTTAAAATTTGGATGAAAAAGGATTAAAGAATAAAGAGTTATGAATTTTATAAGATTCTTAAAGTGAAAGGATTATCCTTTGAATAAATCAAATTTCACAATTTAATATTTTGATTTATTGGCAACATGGGAATTATGAGCCCTAGATCACACGACCTGGCTAGATCTGATGGCGCTGGGTCATCATCAAGGTCCCAGTCTGAGAGGGAAATCTGTTAGATTACTTGATCATCAAGTTTGGGAGCCTTTCTCGAATCAAACAACCCCAAGTTTGGGGGGCTCTTGTGAGCAGACCACGGTTTCCCTAATTGGGACACCATCATCGAGCCTGCCTATATATAGGGGGGGGGTATTCCATGATACCAATGTATGTGCAAACCTAACCCACATGTTCGGAAGGAGTGGGAAAACTACCTGACACCCTCGGGAAGGCAAGAAGGAGGATTTGGCGAGCCGACCGAATTTGGGAGAGGAAGACGAAGCCAACAAAGGTCCTAGTTTGTGCACAGAGGCCATAGATTGTGAAGTCAACTAGTGAGTTTACCACCTATTCGCACGAGCAAAGTACCAGAGGTTGAAGACGATAACCTGAGATATTACAACTTCACCCCCGCATCCCCAATGTTAAGGTAAGGGCCTTTTGGTTGTTTTGGTGGTTCTTTTAGTTCACGAGCACGTACCTATGTAAGGCCCGACTGTCCAGGTGGCGTGAGACTACTGGCTTCGTCCCAACTTGTTGGCGAGGGTTTAATAAACCTCAAATTCCACGTGTTTATTCCGGATTGGTGGAAAAAGGGCTATCTTGTAAAAATCGTAGTAATTTACAGGAATATTGGATGGAAGCCAGCTATATATGAAAGTTCATCAGAAAAATGTGTAGAGTCCATTAAAAATAATATTGAATCATGATATTGGTTGTAGTTCTAAAAGTGCATTAAGTTACCCATGTTAATGTCTATGATAAAATCCTAATTGTCATAGAAAATCATATTTAATGTCTTGATTAGGTTATTTTGTGTTATGGTAACCTGTTGAGAATAAGAAGAAGAACTAAATCTGAAAGGATGACAATATGTTTGTTTTAGGGTTTTGTATACACATGAATATGCAATAATGAACATAGAAACCCTAATTTAGGGTTAATGGTTTCTAATGTGGTATAATTCGAAATTCATCATAGGGAAATGATACTAAATTGATCCTAAGCCTATTAGGAAGATGTTAATAAGATAATTAGGGTTTGCACTAAACCCTAGGAATAAGTTTCAACTCAAATAGATAAATTATTGATAAAGTGTGTGTAGTGAATAGGTTATATATGCTTTTCGGGAATTCTGTGATTGTTGAATTGCGTGCTTGGACTGCTTTCTTTCTTGGAATTGCTATTTGGTTGTGAAATCTACTGATCATGTATGTGGTTAAATTATGAGTAACTGCATTATGTTTCACAACGTTTCTTGAGAATTTATCAATTGTAATGAAAACTATACTGCTTGGATGTTTTATTACTGCAATATTTAAAGTGACTATGTGTATAAAAATTTAAGTATAAGTGTGTCTATCTCGAACCTACATACCATCTCGGGATGTATGATGTAAGACAAAGCCCTGGAGGGAAGGTTTAGAGTGGTCAAGACCTAGAGAGAAGACCCATGGGCACCCAAAGAGGTGACCCTAGGCACCAAGCTCAGGATGGAGTAGGTGGACTTAATGTCACTTGCACGGACTAAACCCTAAGAGAGAGTATCCCAGAGTATGAGTAAAAGAAGTTGGGAAGTCATATTGAAAATGTCATTCACTACTAAAAAAAAGGTCTTTAACTATAAAAAAAAATTGTAGCGAAAACCCCATATTTTGTAGCGAAAGGCTTTGACTACATATTTCTTTACACATACAAATTGTAGTATATGATCGTATAGCTAAAGCCTTTAACTATATTTTTCAAATATGTAGTTAGATAATCCATTCACTACAAATTCATATGTATCCAGAAGCGTAGCTAGATATTGTCCTTACATATTTAAATATAGGTATAATTATAGCTAAATATATGCCTACAATTGTATATATAGTCAGTATGTAGTAAAAACATGAAGTTAATACAAATTATATGTAGTTAATGTGTAGGGAAAGGCAACATCTACTGCACACATATATATGTAGTTGGATTATGCACTAGCTACATATGTAGTGCCACATATACATATATGTATAGTTTGATTATTCATGTATTGTGTAATTAGTCCAGAAGCTCTTTTAGTAACAAATTTGTAGTAGTTAGACCAAGTTATGCTCTTTATGCCAACAAACTTCTTTCATTTATACTGAAACGTCAAATGTACATGGGGAGGACGTATACCTTGCCCCTATTACATAATGTGTACAAAGAAAAGGATATACATATACTAATAAATTCGGTGAGGTCTACACGCATCTTGGAAAAAGAGTATGTATCTTTCTTGACCAGTTTTAGAATCGTTGTTGTCTTCTCCTTTTGTTCAATGATTGGCGATAGCATGGGTTCTTGTGTTGCACAAAGTTGTCTGATTTCCTTGATGAGTGGGTTGATTTTGTTGAATGGAAGAAGTCTTGATTTGAAGATTGTAGCATCGCCCGTCATAGTGACATCTTTCTATTACAACTTGGACCATCCATAGATGTTCTAGGAATCTTCTTTGTACTCTGTTTTGTTGGACTTGATCTAGACCCAAGAGGGATTCTTGTTTAGCAGTAAGTTGACATTGAGGCCTTTTTTTATCCTGCATCATATATAGTTTGCTTCATTAGAACTTAATACACGACCTCTTAAACTGTTAATATTGACAATGTCTGACTAGATAAATCATTATAGTGAGACACATGCACATATATACATGGGAAGAGGAGTACATACAACAACCTTTGTTCACCAAGATCTACCTTGTACTTGGACAACATAAAAAACTCTCTAGTAGCCTCTGTTCACCAGGATGTTCACCTGTATATCAAGGATGTTCATGGTGAGGGATAAATTGACATGAGATTTCCTTTCTAGGAACTAATAACAAGGAAGGTTTACCTCCATTTCTACACATATAGCAACGAGAAAAAAATGCAGAAAGACTTGTCAAGCCCTTCAAGAATTCCTATTAAGCAACATGATCATAGCTGCCCCTACATTGGTCGAAACTCTACTGGAGATGAGATTCAAAAACACCTTAAGAAGCCATCTGAAACTGCAAAAGATCCAAAAAGACAAAAAAAATCCATTAAACAACTTCTGAAGAAAATTCAAATCATTACCAGTGTGTTTGAGCAGCACTGTGAAGAAAATTCAAATCATTACCAGTGTGTTCGAGAAGCACTATGAACAAAATTCAACTTATGAAGAAAATTCAAAGAGGTGAGATTCAAATCATTACCATACATTGTGATTCAAGTGAAATGCTGATTTTTCAGCAGAAAGAAGTAATTCTGAAAGGGAATGGATCTCACAAGAGAAAGTTTGAGCCATGTCATAATCATCTTCAAAAACTGTGGTTTCACATAAACCCTTAGAAGGAGCATTCAACAACCAATAACAACCTGAATAGACCAAGCTTTTTCAGATAGATTCCAGCAGCTGTAACATTAAAACTGAAGAGGGCAACCAAAATAGATCCAAGAACTCAACCTAAAAACAAGCATGGTCTACTTCAATGTTTACAAATAAAAGACTGTTCAAAGGAGAGTAGGAAATAGAAAGAGTCCAAAACTTTAGTCTGTAGCAAGCAATAAAATTAAGTAGCAGCAGCATGCAATAAAAGTTGAATTCATAACAACCAATCTAGTCACATAATATTTGGACTTCTTGTAGGCCCAATCCTTTGTACGTTGCCAGGAGGAAACTTGCTCATCTTCTGCTTCTTAGACCCAACAAAGTGGATTAAAAAGGGCTCTCACCAGCCTTAGATGGGGTTATGATGGAGTCGCACGGGGAAGATACAAGGAATTCCTTATTGTCTGTGCTGATTATATCGATGAAGAGGATGTAAGTTCAGATTCTGGTGTTGAATCTAAAAACTTTGAATGAAGGATTTTTATTATGATGTTGGGCAAGATTGCCGCTCTACGGCCATTTCCATTTTGAAGCATACTGAGGGCGGATTGGCTATGGACATTTTTTGCAACAGTGCTTGGTATACTATAGTTAATCTATCCTAAATCACACGAAAATGCCAACACCTCACACCTCTTTTATCCAGATTGAACTGTATGTCTTTGAAAGTTGTAACTTGATGATGCAAATGTCATTCTCAATTTGCTAAAAAATTAGGAATGAGGAATATAGTAGACCTTAACTGCTTGTTGCTACAAATACAACTGGATGCAGATAAAAACGAGAGGTGCAGTTTGTAATTCAGATTTGGCTTAATTGGGTAAATCTGGAAGGTTTTTGAAGCAAAAGTAAATGGGTTAGCCTATCTGTCCAATAACCACACAAACCCCGGGATCTGTAGCAGGGAGGTAAGCCTGCTACATTAGTATCTCCACCATTGTGATGATAAAGCTATGCTTAATACATGAGTAATACTCTCCAGGTTCTTCTTAATTTGTGTTTATATTTTACGGTGTGACTTGGTCAATGCTTACACATTTTGTTCGTTTATAACTCACAATATTTCTATCAGGTGTCAATGTTATACCCAAGTACACTATGTTTGTAATGGTTTTATTTCTCCATTAGTATCTAGCTAGCGGAGATCATGTTTCCTTATCTTTGGGCAACACCCCAAATTCTGCGAAGAACTGAAGTATTTCTTTATTACACTATGAGAACATATTATTCCATGACAAGCCTCTTGAACCTTCACTCGGTATATCCCTTATATCCACAAGTTGACAGAAATTTCAGTATTTATAATGAGGTTGTCCAGTTGCTTTTTGTTTGTTCTATTGCTAGTGCAATACTAGCACATATATGGTTTCTGTTCTCAGATCTATGCATTATTCTTAATGGAGGCACTGCACATGTTTGCCGTAGTTCAGATAGCTAGCCAGACCTATGAAACTCACTGCGTATTTCTTACCTATGGGTATTGTTTCCTCCCTTTTGTTGTTTTTCAATCAATTTTTCTTTGGGCAATTTCTTACACATTCCTATGCATCGATTTCCTTGACATCTTCGGTGTTCATCATGATCCCCTTGTGTCTTAAAGAGGCTGGCAAACTATAAACTACTTTTATATAAAAACATAAGGGAACAGTGATTTATATATTGTGTTTCTGCCGAATTTGTAACCTAGGTTTTTTATACTTAGCCCCAATCTAACTAGTTTTTAAAGGTTTGTATTTCGTGAACTCTCATTCGAATTTCATTATTTAATGCAATAATGAGTGCATCATATTTTATAGTAGTTAATTGATGAAAAGAGTGAATGAAGTGGGGTGTATAGGGTTGATTCTCGTCGCAGTACAGCAGGGGATACGATTTCAATTTAAGTGTACTTGGGAGTAGAGAAAGTGGGAAATGGATAGAGAGTGACTGATAGACTGCACAGATATTGAATCTCTAATCTTACCCACCTGATAGCTTTTTTCTTTAGAACTCCATAAGAAAAAGGAAACAAAAATAAAAAGACAATACCATTCACATCAAAGCCTTGCACAGTCCAGCATCATCGCTCTATGAAAGACTTGAGCTCAAACTAAAGTCATTCAGCAGATCAGTGAGGTAGGTACTCATCTTTCCTACTGCATATTGAAATACTATCTTCAATTATTATATAAGGAATTAGCAACTTCCAGGCTAATGAGATAAAGATTATTTTAAAAGACAAGAAGTGGATAAAGGTAGAAGGTCAGAGTAAATGTACCTCTTTCCCAAGAACAGGCTCATTCTAGCCTCGCATCTCCGACGTTTGTGGAGTGCGAAGCCTCTATATTTGGAACTATCCCTAGGGATACTACTACTTTGTCGATGAAGGACATGAACAAATTCATATTTGGCAACATTAGCCATCTATAACACCTTATCAACATAATGTAAAATACAATCAACAAATATGGTTAAAGTGAAATATGACGGGATAGGTATATTGAGTAGAAAATGTCATGTAATAATACTCCAGCTTGCTCCCCAAGACACTACAATAGCAAACAGAGCCTAACAACTCCTTTTAGAGCTGTTTACTGACTGAGCAAGACCAAGAGCACAATATATAGTATGATGTTCTGCTATATGGTACCAGCAGATAAAATCACGCATGGTACCTTTTTCATGGTGACTTTTGGTGATCATGGCATTGTATAGAAGGTGACGTCCATAATGGATTCTTCAAGCAGACCCTGAGGTATGAAGTAGAAGGAGCATTTAGAAGACTGAAATTCAGCACAACATAGTATCAGCCAAGTTCTACATATGTACTTAAACTTAATAACAAAATATAATAGTTAGTAGAGATCAGATAAGAACAAAAATATAATCTACTATGTTGTCAAACTGAATAACAATAATAGAACAAATTGCAAAGTACTCCTATAAGAAAATCTTTGAAACAAACTGGGGGGAGAGCTTACATGAATCATTCTTGCTGTGCCACACAATTTAGTTCTAATTAACCCTAGGATACATTGACCCAAATGATCCATGTTCGAGCAATTCATACCTACAACACAATATAGAACACTCAAACTAGATAATAAATCAAAAAGCAAATTGCAGCGAAATCACACGCTGCTTAAGAGGATGCTTAGGGGCTGAATTAAGCAGATGAGTGGCTTGGCTGCTCAGACCATTTTTAACACAGTGGGGAGAGTTTGGTTTTAGTGTCAAAGATATGTGATTATCAAGAAAGTCATTAGAGAAGTGACTTTGAGTTCTGAGCAATTAAAGCAATGGAGAAGGGTAGAAGATCCATTACTTCTCACCTCCACCTTAGGGAATGTGCTTCCTACAAAAGGATAGGTGATGACAACCGCAGGAGGTGTGCCTTCTCATTACTCTATTCACATATATTTTCACGAAGTGAAAAATCTTGTGGAACAAAAGGTAGTGTCCAAGTTCTGCGAGGCCAAACTAAGCCTAAGGACACCTTCTCCATATGGGATTAATTATTTAATTTATTTTCATAGGCAAAAATACCCAACTGAAGCAGTACATCAGTTCCTTTTTTGGTCATCATATTGTGCTAGAATAACGCCAAGAGAGTCTTCTATAGAACCAATGAGCCTCTACATTGTAGGTTTGAAGCATTGAACGGGCAATAGATATCATGAATTGATATGGTAGAACCTTCAAGTAGAAAAACAATGTCTCCAAAACAAAAATTGCACCGACACGAGATCCCTCCCAAACAGAAGATAATAGGGGATGTGCTTGAGCTATCACTTCAAACTTCAAAAAGGGCTTCCTATACATGAGGATTTCTAGGTGTGCATGGCCAATGAAACATTAACTCAGTATAGAGAACCAACCTCATGGGACTCTAATTTCCAGCACTAAATTTTCAGTCTGCTCATTGACCTTAGACATAACAACACTTATCTCATGTATCATTGGTTGAAGTTGACTTAAAATTGTCAAGCTGCAATTTACTAGAATTATAAGCCATAACCACATAATAAAGATCAAGTAAAGTATTTCATAAATGTTGTCCCTTAAAAAGCCTCACAACATCATGACCAAACAATCTCAGACTCAATATTTGTGTTGTTCTATCCTAACACTGAAAGACAACCTTACAAATATGCCCAACACAAGCTTTGCATCAAAGGATGTTATTATTATAGTCAAATCTAAAAAATAATTGATGGTAATGGAAGCTTCTCACTAGGATTCCTTTCTAATCCCAGGATTCCAAATCACAATATGTAGTTCCAGAAGCCTTTCCCACTTATGTTACAACTATACTATATTCTCTTACGTGTATCATGAAGTTGGAGATCATTTAGATACTTATTTTAGAAAGTATCCTCATCCATGAAGCAATGGATGGGCAGGGATCAACTATGATTACTTAAGCTAAACACAAATATCATAGATGCATATGATGACTAAAGCACAACTGAAGTCTTTAGTGCAAGACCATCCAGAATACATAACATTTAGGGGTGGAAATCTTTGCTTCAACTAAATAGGAGAAACAAACATCCATCCATGGAAATCATTAGTGTAAGACCATCTCCGAGCAAAAAAAAATTTCCAAGGTTGGGAGAGCTAATTAATTTACAATTCAACATAACCACTATGTAATAAAAAAGTAGCAATCAGCACCAAACAAAAGAAAGAAACTGTCCCATACCAGTTCCTTTACTAGTTTGGATTCAAATAATAGGAAAAAAGTCTCTTAGGGATTAAGGTGTAGGACATATATCATAAGCGCTATTTATTAGTGTATATACTTTTGTACATTATTAGGCTCATGGATAAAGAAACAACAAAACACTCACCTTGCCAATAGATTTTTCTTGAACCAGATGAAATTCTTATATCAGATTGAATCAATGGACCATAGTATCTGCAAGAAAGAGAAAATTTAAAATCTGTGAAAGTGATGGTGTCCAGAGTCCATTCTAATTTGTAATCATTAGTTAGCATTCAAAGTTTTGCAGGGCATCATAGATGCAAGTCACACAATAGTTCTCATGGACCACCATGATTCCTAACAGGGTCAAATGAAGGAGTTGGACTTTGTTCCACCAAGTTCATGTTGCTGTTTCTTGTCTGGCTGTCTAACCAGTCTATTGTCCAATGCTTCACTTACCTTTCGAACAAATACTTTCTAGGTATATGATAGATTTTTATGTAGGTTGATCTATAAGCTTTGATTTCTCTAGACATTGTACTTTAACAAGATTTTGGGGTTAATAACAGGCATGACCGAGACTAATACTATTAGGTGGCCTGGATTAAGATGTGGAAGTCTTCGATTATGTAATGCATTGTCGGTCTAAAATGTATTATGATAGTATCCAACGTCTTAGACAGTAGTGCTTCTTTCAGGTATAAAACCTTTGTGATCATTGAATCCCTTGAACATGCTATATTGCTGTGGGACTTCTAATTGTGCAGATTATAAATTATAAGTTCATTTTTTAGTCTTGAGCATTTAAACATTTCCTAGATGATCTGGGTGTTGTTAATGTGGCTAAACTATTACAGTAATATACCTGAATAGAGGGCTTAAGTAGGATTATGTTTTAATATCCACTTGATATCCACTCTATTTTTATGACAACTAAGTAGAGAATACTTGCTCTGGAAAGTAATATCATCCCTAAAATGCTCATGCATAGATGCATAGTACATACCAATCACCACACTAGATCTACATAATTACTTATAGCAAAATTATTTGAGATGCAGTAAATGTTATAGAATATAATGAATATTTCTCACCTCCATAAGAATGAGACCTTGTAGCTACTGTCTTTAGAAGTAGAGGCACATTTTTCTAACTTGTCTTGGAATATCACTTACCTAATCTAAAGAATTGTAGTACCATTACTGAGCAGTGCAATAATAAGCCATCTAAGATAATAAAAAAGTCTATACTTAATAGGTATCAGAATAAAAATTAGTACCGTGTCACCGCTTCAAATATAAGAACATTATAAACAAGTATGAACATGAAAAGTCATTTGACTAAACTGGCCCTTTCACAAGGAGTGCAGACCCTGCAAGACTCCAAATATAAACTCTAAAGTCATAAAACAGACAAGGGTAAACACCACTTTTTAGACCATCCACGTTAAAAGAAGGAAGTATATTCCCTCCAGAACTCCAAAAGTTATAGCAGAGAATGACAAACAAAACCGTGCATGTAGGTAAGTGATACATCATGAATCAATGATTTTCATAACACACACTACAAGACTTGATTTCTTCATAAGGTGTGTATCTCCATCTACCACATAATTTCATATTTATATGAGTTCTCAGGACATTCAACAAGAACTGACCTCTTCACAAAACCTTGAAATCTCCAAGATCAATCATTAAGGGTGCTAATCTTTCCATGCTTCAGACACAGGCTCCATTACCTTATATATACTAGAAACATGAAAACACAATTAGGTAGAACTTGATTTTATTGTCACGTCACTTACCTGATAAAGCACTCTAGAATAATGTTCCAAGTTCCATTGCATTGTACATAGCATGCATATCCAAAATAAAACTCCTCTGAAGATAATACAAATTAAAAATGCCACACTAAGTAAGACAAGCTCTCCTCCATCTGACCTCCAACAAACCCAACACTAGGGGATCTAATTTAAAATGAAACAGACTTGGAAAAGGAAAAGAATTGTCTTGTCTCCTTCTCACTCTCAGCAAAGAGATATTACCGAGTTCCATAGTTATTTTATTAACAAGCGATGTTAAGTTTTAGCAGTAACAAAATTCTGGTTCTTGTACTCTGTAAAATAGAGAGAAACCAACAAATAAAAAAATTTGAAAGCACGTTTTGCACAACATAGCAGGCACCTCAAATTATAATAGAACATAATATATACTTCCATATAAGATAGTATGCTTGATAGTGTATTGCTAAAAATAGATGCATTCAGATAGCATGTACCTTCGTCTAAGTTCATGTCTGAGACTAGGATGCCACAGTTTTCTATACCGCATTGTAGGTCACGCACCTGAATTCAAAGGAGGAAAAGGAGAAGCAAGGTGGTGATTAGAGCCTTGGTACCAATATCATAAGACTATGTAGCTGCAAGCACCGCCTGCTGAGAAGTTAAAGCATTTGAAATATAATTATCACAACTTTCGGAAGGAAAATGAAAAAAACTACTAGATTTGTATTACTTGTTTGCCTTTTGTACACGAGGCTCATACACATGATAGAAAGGGGTGTTCTCCTACTTCGTGAATCGATCTTAGCATGGATTCCCTGAAAATGTTGCTCTTGTTATCCTGTTCCTTCTATACTTTCGCTTCCAGCCAACTGCCTTATCGCATCACAGTAGGTTGTGCCTCTTTTTCATCTTATCTTACTCCACCGGAAATGGATCAGCCTCAAACCTTGAAACAAATCATACATCTCGAACTAAAAATCAAGGAAACAGTCAGCCAAGGACCTTATATATAGCGCCCAATCTGGATGATGAGGAGGAGGGCACTCATCTCAACCTCACAAATATAAAAGTGGAACCCGAGGGAAGGGAGGTTTCAGAGAATCAAGATCTCTGATATGGGGAGTTCTCCGTCAAATGCTACATATGCTGGTTCTAAACGGTTCATTGCTCGAACTGAGGCAATGACGAGGGTGACAATGTGTGTGGGGGGGGGGGGTGGGCAGACGGTTCCCAAACCACCATTCTAGATTTTGGGCATCGTATGTGAACATCATAGTCACATGCGAGGTCTCATTTTGGTGATGGAATAAAGTGGCTATCAAGTTATTTGCAATGGCTATCAAGTTAATTGCAATGGCTATCAAGTTATCGTATGTGAACATCATAGTCACTTCTTATCCATTTCCCTATCAAGTTTTATTTCTAGCAATCCAACATATAATGGACTCATGGCATGAGTGCATATATTGTTTCACTCTGATCCCAATTGTTGATTAGTCTTTGATAAGAAGTTGGACTGGAACCATCTAGATCCTTGATCTCAGTGGCAGTAGATGGGATCTAGTAGTGAGAAATCTACCAACAAAACCCAGCTAGAAAGCATGTGAACTTCTAGAATTAGTTATCCTGGTTTTGGACATACATGTTACAAGGATATACAATGATATTTGATGAAGGAGAACACATACGGGATAGTTGTAGTTGATGTTCATGATGATATGACTACCTTCAAATTCTACAACACCTATCCTAAATTCTGTAATTGGCTGCTTGCAATTCAATTTTCATTGTCTCCATCAGCCAAGTGTTTTTCATATCATTTTTCCTACATGTGTATTCTAAACACAATAAACTTGTAGGTTGAATGATAAAACTTATGTTAACAAATCTGATTTCATATCCATAAGCATCACATTTTTCATGCATTGCAGACCTAATTCCACTACCTAAATATGTAACAAATCTAATTTCGTATGTAGATTTTCAAATAGTGGAAACCCAAGGAAACAATACTCAAAGAAAAGTCCTCAAATCCATCCTGAACAATGATACTTTTAGTAGTTCATGAAGTCAAAGGTAAGAATACAACATTCATAGTTATAAAATTATGGCACCTTCTTGTTACCCTCACCACTCATGATAGTGAGTTGAACTCTTACACCATAGGAAACATGAAACAACAACAACTGGGTTGATGCTCTTACAGAGATCCTTCCCATTGAAGAAGTCCTACAATAACTGTTGTACCTTTGGAATATAGAGCTCCTTCCCAGTACAATCTGCATCATAATCATGTTGGCCATGTGTCTCTTCACCCATATCGCTGTTCCCAAGCCTCCTTTCTAGATTTTCTGCAAGCATACTCCATGCAATTCACTTTCTCTGTTCTAAAATATACATATTACTTAGCCTAACCTATTATCTAATAATCAAATTTATGACAAATTATCTACATCAATATGATGATACTCAGTTTATAGTGAAGTTGGTCTTTATATGCCAACTTGAGGAACTTTTTCATGCTAGAATGACCATCGATTTGGCACCTCATATGATAAAGAAAAAGCAAAGAGATAATAGTTTATTGCTTAATCTTCCTCAGCCATAGCTGCCACCCTCTCTGGACCACCCTCATAATCACCATTGCAGAAATCCTTCCACCTCCCCTCCCCCATCACTGGTGTCCACCCACCACACACCCGACTCCATCCTATCTGCTCCCTTTTCCCATGCACCTTGGAGGGACCAGAAGATTGTAACCCTAAAGGAAGATTGAGCGGTGGGTAGTGAGGGAACATAAGGAGCACGAAAGGAGTAAAGTGGTACATCAACAACAAAGTGCCCCCTACACGTAGCTAACAAGTTAAGTTTTGGATAAATAAGACCTGACTTAATGATAGGTAGGGTGCTGATATGTGAAGCTAGATAGACTGGGAGACATCTGAATTGGGGTGATTGTCCCTTGCCTAAAGGGAATGTGGGGCATGTTCAAGTTGACATACATCATGAAATTAGCTGCTATGCCCTACAGGTGATGAAAGCTGCTTCATACAACAGAATTGATGTGCTCCTATTTTATTCAGGAACAATGACCAGAGAATAATCAAAGAAAGAGACATGTGTCAAGTAGGAAGCTCATAACAGAGGATTAGAGAGGCACAAGTCTATTATGTGTCATAATTCTTCGAAGCACATATTCCATAGGTGCAAAAGTTGAAGATGGTCTCTCTCCTAAGATCTAGTTATCGGAAATAGAAAAATAAACACATAAATAAGTCCACCGCCCTAACCCATTTAATAATATACATAGAATAGTCAACAGGAAGAGGACATATGTATCAAGTTTTGAGTTAATAGATGAGATTTGTTGAAAGACGGTCAACAATAGCACCTATTTTTCTTACATCTATTCAAATAAAAGTAAAAACAAGACATAATAATTTAATTGTAAGATATACAAAATAATAGGGGTGAATCAAAATGAATCTATAGCTAATGAAATAAGAGTTTGTATTTTCCATCCTTTAGTTACCTGAGTAATGAAGTTTGAATATGGCTTATATGTTTTACCACCTAGAAACTAGCTATAACTCAACTATCAAAGCAGCTGGTCCTACTCCGTCACAACCTTACTTGAGAGAGAGAGAATAGTGCCTCCATTTGCGGGTGGGTGGCCTCTTCCCCTTGGCTGCCTGCAAGGATGCCAAGCCCCTACATCTTTTAGGATTAGTTATCAAGGTGCCCGCCTAGGCATTAGGGAAGGTGCCTCAAAGTAGGCGCCCAGCCTATTAAGTGCATTAAGTGGCGTCTAAAGCCTTTAGACCCAAATTAAGCCATTTAAAGGCTAATTTAGCATGAATTGAGTTTAGATCTGGTCAAATTAGATCACCTTGAGTCATGTAATGGTTGAAATATGGTCTGATTTAGGCCAACTTCAGGTGAAATTTTGGCAAATTATGTCTGATCTGGGGGAAAATAGGTCTAATTTGGGAAAATTAGGTTTGATATGTGCTCTGACCTTACGTGGATCCAACTCTGCGATGAGTTGGTTGGGAGTTGTAGGGGGGCAGTGGCCCCTTGCTTGGGGGTTCGGGGGGTTGCTTACTAGCGGCTCGGGGGCCAGTTGTCGACGGAGTAGTAGAGGGCTGACGAAAGGGCGACGACAGCGGCGGCAGCGGTAGCAACATGCAGCGACGGCGGCCTGGGGCCAGTTGTCGACGAAGTAGTGGATGGACGACCAAAGGGCGGCAGTGGCAGTGACAGAGTAAGCAACAGACAGCGACTGCGGTGGCAGTAGGCTACGACGGTAGTGGATAGAGGCTACGATGACAGCGGACAGAGGCAACAGCCGGTGGACGAGGGTGGCGACTGTAGACAGAAGCAGTGGCTGCAGTGGTAGCGGTGGTAGGCAGCGGACAAGGGGGTGGCGGTGGTGGGTATGGTTGGAACGGGTTGGGATGGAGAACGGCGGCTGGGTAGGACCTAACCCTAATGTTTTTGGGGTTAGGCTCTGATACCACTTAATGTAAAACTACATGCCAACTTAAGATAAATGAAGCAATGGCTAAAAAATAATTTGTATTCATCAATTGTGTCCCTACATTGACGCAAATAGAGCCTTTATATAGGCTTTTAAAAGAAAGACTAAGGGGGCGTAGCCAATGTGGGACTACACCACTTGACTTTACAAAAGCCCAAAAATGAGAAATAAAGGAAAAATAAAATAAAGCCTGCTAATGAAACCTAACTAGTGACACGACTCCATCTATGATCATAAGTGCGTAAAGGTGGGGCATCACCATGGTTTTAGAAAGAAGTATGCGGTGTACTGGTAGAGAGGGTACAAAATAGAGTATATGCAGGAGTATATGCCGGTATGCGTGCAATATTACATTTTTTAATAAATTATTTAATATAGCATAGAAATATATATTAAGCATACAAATTATATACATAGTTCGTAGAACAAAAAATATGCTATATTTTAAGTGCCAATATGAATTTAGATGAATGGTATATTGAAATATTTATATATATGACATATGTAGCATATTTGATGTGTATTCGTATTATGTACAAATATATGCATATTGACATGTAAATATGAGTTTTTAGTTTATTTTGTAGTTGAGCTCAAATCTATTTGGCACATTACTGTTTGGACTCCTAGTCTATTAGGCTTTTGTTGTGTCCTCTACTATATACAAGAGGGGTTTGCCCATCTAATAATACAAAACATATAAGGGAATATCTCATTATCTCATTTCTTTACAATAGTTTTCACTAGTCTCCCGTCCCCTTACACTTCATGCCCAATCTGATTGAGACCTTGGTAGGAGTGCGACCATTGAGCACAATAGGAAAAGGAAACCAATGGCCTTTTGTGATTTCTTTCAGCTTTCATTAATATAATAAATGTGGGAAAATATATCATGAGATAAGTATTGGAAGAAACATAGAAAAACCACATAAGCAAATGAAGTAGTAGCAGCCCAGTAACATCTCTGCTAATATCGATAATCCTTGATCTACATAAAGACTAGCACATTAGACTATATGGTGGTTATCAAGATATATTATAGTCCTATTAGTCCCTTATTGTATTTACATCTTATCTTGTTACTTACCATGTCCTCTCTCTTTTTTAGTTCAAATCATGTACCCGGGGTTTGCACTCTTTCCCCTACCTGTGGAAATAAGCTTACACTCATCCAATACAAAGCATCAAAGTTTTGCTCTCAAAATGGTATCAAAGCAAATACCGTAGGCCCCCTTCGCATATCCTAGACATCAACCCTCTTTTTTCTCCTCTAAATTTGAGATCCGTGCAGCTTTGTGACGGCATAACAAGATAGCAAGGTCATGAGTAGGTCCAGTATTGAGATGGAATATAGGGTCGCAGCGCATGCCATCTGAGCAATGTGGGTGAAAGCTCTTCTGTGAGTGTTACAAATTTGGGAACCACTATTCCTATGCTCGGGCTATCGGATAATGAATTCATTTTTCTCAATGCTAGCTACCTAGTCATTAACTAAAGAACACCTTAAGAGAGAAGGTTCTGATGAGAAATGAAGTTAGTGCTCTCCTTCCATCTTTATTTTATTTTATTTGTTCAAATGGAATGAAACATCACACCTTGTTTGATAAAATGAAGAGGACTCTTTCCTATTTTCATGACTAGAAAATTGTACCTGTACAAACATGATCGACATATTGATCTGTAACAGTGTTTCATCTCGCACTTTGCCATTCATACCCTGCAACACAGAAAAAAAATAGCACTGTCATGGAGAACTAAGAATAATTACATGGTAATACAAGAACTATAGGGATGAATTTTACAAACTATGTAGGTTACAATAAGGAAAATTTTATGGTATATCACTGCCATTCTTCAAAACAAGGATAGCTCTGTATTGAGGCCCATGGACTAGATGACCAGAGAGGAATTTCGTGATCAACACATAACAGTTTTGATGAGCCATTTAAAAGCCCAGATGATGGATATTTTACCATTTTTTGTTATACGAGCACTTTATGATATCCAGTAATCATTATATGCTACAGATATGCATGGATATTTCACCATTTTGTTTGGATGATAATATCAAACCAAAAAAAATGATATGCATGGAACAGTAAAATTTCTATAAAAGTCACTCTGGCATATATATTATGAATGTCGATCAGTTTGTGCCCTAGTGGCAAAGCAGAGAGCCACATTTCAATTAAATGCCAACTGCTAAAATACATGACTCCCGATTAACAACTTGTTATAGTGTCCAGCTTCCATCATAGAAGTCAAGTGCAATATTGTACACAATAGCTAAATGTACGCCTCCGTGGAAGTTACAATGGAGGCCACAAAATAATTTTAAACAAATGGATTTTCTCTCTGTAGCGTGTTCTTGGGGATCTTACAACGAAGTACCACTAATTACCTGTCACAAGTTAACTAGTGGGACCTGTCCAAAAGATAAATATCTATAAGAAGAGCCAAAGTTCTCGTAAGATGATATATTTATAATTTAGACGAGATATGGTGACCAACTTTACACATTGCGCCACCATAAAAGAAGTAACAAAAAAGGAGAAATACCTTGAATGGATATACCAAACAAACAATCGTAGTGGCATTAACTTCTTCTTCAAGAGCTACCATACAACTTACTCTACACATAAAAGTATCATACAAAAAGAGTAACATTAATCAAATTTAAGACAACTTAGTGATATCCGAAAGTAAAAGGTATGTGTATTACCTTGAACCCATTGACATTCCTACAAGTATCAAAGGATGCCCTGAGATGTTATGCCTAATTTTAGGAAATCAATGAGGGTGTAAAAGGTGCAAGGAAGAAGTAGTCGTATGGAACATAACCTCTAAAGCCTGTGAGACTGGATGAAGATCAAGCCAAACAAAAGCACAGGTGAGTTGACAAGCAGAATAGGTTGAACAAGTCAAGAAGGTTTCCTAATGAGTATGACCCTTTTGCTACTGAATTCACTAATGGATGTATTTTGCTGGAACATTATAGGCATTGGAAATGACAATGCAGTCAATGCCCTAAAGAGATGATATGCAAGTATGCTCCCAAAGTTGTTGCAGTTCAGAATCAAGAATCAGTAAGGAGACCTCGCTAATAACTATTCCCTGCCTGCATGTGGAATTCATGCACCAAAACACTTCAAGACTAAATATTTGTCCGAGAACCAAATAAAGAGTTATCTACTATCACTATTTACTTATGCCTAACTTAGTATGTAATGAAATCACATGCCTTTGCTTACCTGTGGGTATATTTTACCATCTTGCAGTGAATATGGATGAACATGGGAAGCCACTGTCGATTTAGGCCCAGTTTGGTTGGACCAAAAACTAAACCATTCAGTTCTAACTACACGATTATCTGCAACTCATCTGGTTGGTTTCTTGGAGATGCAACCCGCAACAGGAAAATGAACTGCACATCCCACTCCGTTTATGTAGCACTTTTTGGAAAACGAACTGCACCCGATTTGGACGCAGTTGGTTTTCTTCCTCACGCTCAGCAAGTAATTCCCGCAGATGATGTCGTCAATCGTGCCTATCTCCAGCAGTTCTCTGACATCATCACATCTGAATAACGTAATCCCATATGGCAACTGCACTATACCAGATAATAACAATCTATATCAACGAAGTCGATCCACACAGAACCAAATAGAAGATTTGCAATTCCAACTCATCGCCTTTCAATTCCTATTATAAAACTCGTACCGTGAGTTGCAATTACATACAGCCAGACGAGTCCTTAAATGGTATCCTATATCCAGATGAAGAATTGGGAATTCCTTTCAACTACTCATCGATAATGGTTGTGGAGAAGATACAAGTCAAGCATGCATAAATGAGGTTGAAATTACTGAACCTACTTTACTTACAAGCATGAACGACTGCCGAAAAAACTAGATAGGCTTCTTAATATTTTCAAGACAAAATTTCAAATGAATAAGACATCACTATTGTACTACATTATAGAATTAACAATGCAAAATCGAAAATGGATCGAGTCTGCATACCAAAGATTCAGCCTCAAAGATTTGGTCTCTTTCTCGATTTAAACCCAGTTTTCCATGCCTTCAAATGTCAGGCTCCTTTTTAAAAGACGTCTCAGTGGAATATCTTCTACGTTTCCTCGCATGCCGTCCTTCAATGCCTCCCTTTGGTGGTCTGAGGGTCGGGTGCTACTAGAGGGAAGATGGGGATGGGTGCGAAGAAGACGGTGGGATTGTGACCGAATCAGGGGCTCCGGCTGTGAGGAGAGGGGAATAGGGGTGTGCGGAAGAGAGTGTGGTGGTGGGTGGGGTACGGAGGGTTCTGGCGGAGTAGACGAGGGAGTTTGAGGAGTCAAACCTCAATGGAGAGTCACGCGTAAATGGGGGAGGAGAAGGACCGCGCCGATAGGGAGGAGAGGGGGTGGGCGCGGCAAACTGAAATTTTGATATGTATTGGTTATTTCAGATGGTGAGGGAGAGTCTGGAAAGTGTATTCTCAATTTATGGTCAATTAATATGTGTAGTCAAATTGTAGCTATTATAAGTAACTATATTTTTTTTACTTATATTTTTTATATTTGTAAAGACAAATAAGTTTTAACTATAAATATGATATATGTAGTTAGAATAATTGTAGCCAAATCATACTTTTTTTGTAGTGATTATGCATTGTTAACAACTACTTGATGTTATTAGGTTGTTAGAAATTATGTTCAAATCTTGTTTGTCCCCACATACCAGTATATTCATTTATACCAATTGCATTTTGTTTGCTGCCATTTTAGGTAATACCTAAAATTGGACAAACAGTAAAGTGGCACCTGTGAAGAATACAATTAAAATAACAAAGGATGATTTTGGTACATAGAAGTCTACTTTGGGTAAAAATTCCAGTTGCCTAATTTTTTAAGGTATGTTGAAAGAAACTTTTTATTCCAGTTTTCAATTTTGTCTTTAGAAGAATTTACTGATTATTTCTGATTAATTGCAAAACCACTGATCCTATTGGGGATAATGCCTCTGACTTCTTGGTCTCCCTTAATTGGGGGTTACTGGGAAGTGGGGTCATTACACGTAGCCAACTAGATTATAGGTATTATATTTCTTCTTATTACTCTTATATCCTATTTAACCCTTATGCCTAGGGTCAGAGCGTTGTACACACAAGTCAAAGATTTCTTTACTAACGAGCCTATCCAATACTACAACTTCCTTATGGTGGTGACTTGGTTCCAAAATCAATAATAAAATGTAATAAACTTTTTTTCTATTAATATAATTTAATAATGAAAATACGTTTGATAATAAAAACCTTGTGATGGAAATCGAAAATGGCACTAAAATCGATCCAAGAACCAAGTCGGCCACTTTCTACCACATAAAACATATATTGTGACCCTAACATCACTCTCTACACACCTCATCAAGGAATACAACAAGAATATCCAAATTCTAGATTAGAAGGGATGCAAGTTTCTTCAAGTATGTAGTAAATTTCCAGTAGGTCCTACTAGGAATGACCTCCATCATTCTGCTATTCTCTTCATTGTGATTTACGCCACCACACCCCAAAACATCATCGTTTTGTATAGGAATGTGTAATCATGATAATAAGAGATTAGGGTCTTTATTTCCCTAGTTTGTTTACATCCATGGTGTCATTACAATCACAAATGGACTAGATAATCAAACTACCCTCATCTTGCACATTAGTTAAACTAATTACTCAGTGGCAACGAGAGTGTGATCAACCACTTATAGATCAACTCTAGATGTAGCTGCCTCACATAACTTTGGTGTAGGCGTATGTCCAAATTTTCAAGAAAAAGAGAATCCACCATATCTTCTAAACATGAATCTACCTCCATATGTCCTCAGGGAAAAATAACATAGCACAAAGTTTTATTATTTGATCCAACTACATGGTCAATCCTTTATAGGACAAGGGAGATAGCATATCCCTACCTTATGGGTATGTCAGGGATGAAATACCAAGGATAGTTACTTGAAGACTATATATTCCTTCAACAAACCCTCATTTATGAGATATCACACATTTAGCTAGGATAGTATCCAACCATGGATGGCAAGTCTCAAGAAAAACTATTTTGAGATTATTGTATGTTGTAGGCAAGACAAACCTAACCTGAAGGGATCTAGTTCATATCATCATATACTATCATAGAACATCTAAAAATCTAAATCTCAAGTCAATATTCCAATTTGTATTCATGCATGCTCTATCCACATAATGTGTATATCATAGTCATGTAAGAAAACAACAAAAGTAAAAGGTTTAATGACTTGCACTAGGGCTATGCACAATTATGTGAGTTCAAGTCAACATACTATTTATAGTAGACAAATTACCCTCCCTAATGTGAGAGGTATAGGCTACTTCCTAGGAGAGTCAACCATTACATATAGAAAGATATACCTATAAAGAGGGCGTAGGATTGACAAGAGTATACCAAAAACTAGGTCATCCACATACTTTGTTTGGGGTACACATGTAGAATCAAATTCGATAGTGGGTGAACCCTAATTGGTGAACATGATTCAGGTTTAGATATGATAACAACATCTAAATGGTAACATATCTACTAAGCAACAATATATGATAACTTGAAATAGTCAAATCACTAGATGCTTAGGCTCTAATACCATTATTTAAGGAGTGGGACCCGATAGTGGGCCCACTCAATGGTACAAACATGAGCCATGAAACATTTAAGCAACTAAAAACATAACTATTTACAAAGTTACAAAATGTTTCCATGTACATAACTTTCTCACTCTAAGGGTGTTACATAAAATGAAAAGGTTACATCTATATTAAATAATCCCATATGTAGAGGGTAACAAGGCTATCTCAAGTTGTCCTTAAGTTCACCAATGAGTTTGCAATCATTTTGAGTCTCTATCCTATAAAGCACCTACACTTGGGTGAGGGAACACCCAAAAACATAGGAAACAAAAGAGTATGTGTCAACAAAAGCTGAGTATGTACATTTAAAAATGTTTTGGGCATTTAAATGGTTTAAAAGAGTAAAAGAGATGTTCCCAAAAATCCCAACTCTCTTATCTGGTGCAGAACCTACCTTAGAGTTATTGCCAAATTTCATCTCAAATTGAGTTGCAGTTCTTCTTTAAAACGGAGTTAGATTTTTCTCTAACAATTCCATCACTCTTATCTACAAGTGCAACAAACTCCACTTTTCAAAACAAGATAAAAAATCATATCGACACCAACAAGTTTAGTCTGAAATGCCTCAGAAGCAAGTCTCGTCTTAGCTGCACTAAAAGGAGGGTGATCAAAAGAAAATAAGTTCCAATAAGAGATCAAGAAAATGATTTTAAAAAGAACGAGGAATATAAATAAACAAGTGAGATAACACATCTTGCAATTACAATCCACAATATAACAATAATCATAACCATTCAAGTGCATTTATAGTGGACTAAAGTAACTATAGTAGGGCCATGACACCATTGATTCATTAGCCTAAGTAAAACGGTTGGAAAAGCACACCCTAGGGGGAAAAGCATGGCTCTGTAAATATATAAAGGTTGAAGAGTATACCCCAGATGGAAAAGCATGCCCTAATGGTTACACATAAGTGTCTATGATAGTTATCTAGTCAAATTATCTAACATGCATAAATAGAGTGGAAGATAGTAGCATTCACCATTAACATTTCCATATACAAACAACAAAGAAGGTGGGGATATACACCTGAGGAAATAAGGTATTCATCAAGTATTGCAGAAGTAAAACATTCAATATCAGGAAATGAAGAATTGAGGACATGGTTGAATAAAAGGAGACAAAATTCAAAGGTTTCCTCATTGTAAGAAGATTTAAGTCAAATTATTCCTAAAACTAAATAGGGAAGGTACATACCTAATCTTCATAAATAACATTATTTCTAGGTGTCAACATCACAAGTTGTCCTTCTTGACATGAAAGTAGTTTGCATACATGAGTCCACAATCATCCATTCATATTAGGAAGTATATCTAAACCTAGTATTTTTTGCCTAATGTCGATTTAGGGTTTAGGAACACTTGATGTGTGTTGTTATTACCTAAGGTTATAAATTGATTTTTCAAGTTTTTCTTTGTCAATACCCATAGTTTTTAATTGTAGTTTCTTTCCCTTTTTTAAAATGAATCTGATTAATGAGAGTATAGTTAAATGTACTTTCTACATACTATATTATAAATCTCTATATCATCTACATACACATTTAGGTTTTGATTTACCACAAGGCTAAAAGTTATAGTTCTTAATGATTTGTTCAAGTACTCATTATCTCAAAATATTACTATACTAACTATGTATCAATAGGATAATTATCCTTTAGATATATAATTTAATCTAATGTATCAAAATAACTATGTTTAGAAGATATTTCTAGTACATGAGCTAACATAGTGTTTCATCATTAATCAATTTATAGAATGAAAAGTTGTAGTAGACCAATAATGTTATTCTTTTATAAATTTTCAACATAGTGGTGTATAAACTCATATGCTACCTAGACTTTATTCCCTCATATATATTATTATCCTTTTTGTTATCAATTGTCTCTTGATGAACACACCTACATGGTTACTGATTTCTTATACAAGTACCCTTACATGGTTATTCCATTAGACTGCAATTATTAAATAATTTTTTTGGATGATGTGGGAACCACCCCTAAGGAAGCACCACGATTGTGACCCCCTGGCAGCATAAAGCCCCAACTTTCCCCAACTACTCACACATTGGGGCCAGCAAGGTAAACTCACAGAGGATGAGGTGCATGACACGACGAAGGATCACTGAAACTACACAACTGGGGATTAGAACCTGGGTCCCTACTCTGAGGAGCACAAACCTTCTCCATCGAACTACAACCCCCTCTGCCAATTATGTGAAATAAGTAATCTCATTTGATGTACGAATATGGTCATGTTGTGGATTCTTATATTTTGGTTATCACTTAACCCATTATGCAAATTAACACAATTTATACTATTGTAATATCATTTGAGTTTTGTGTAATTTGGCTACTAGTTTTCTGAAAATATGAGTTACTATTAGAATTTACTTACCATGACTGACTTTCCAGCATTTTCCGAAGGTCTATACTTGCATCATGATGCATGTAGAGGCTAATAATGTAAGACCCCTAAACTTGCTTAATGAGTTGAACATGCTTAATTATCATAATTGAATTATTATAACCCTAATATAACCTTGTGATATACTTTTAAATCATAATACAAGCTTAACTTTCAAATTTGGTCCAATTTCAACATTGTTTGAGCAAGTTATGCAATTTTATGCACATTTTGGACTTTTCTACAATTTATCCAATTGAAAGGTTTTCCTTGCAAGTTATAACTTGCATTACGTTCCTTGGATATTCTTTCATCATCATTGAGCTTGTTGATCCATGGGGTGCCTATTTAAACCTTGGTTTGAAGGTGTTTTCTCCAAGGGTATTTTAGGGTTTACCCCTTCATGGATGAGATACCTTTAGTAGCTATCAACTAATGAGTTATTTGTTTTTCTTGGAAATTCAAGAAATGAGGGATAATTATGTATCTATGGATGGTGGGGGAGCTGCTTTTGTGTGTGCTTGTATATTATTATTAGTTTAAGGCCATGGACACTTGGAAAGATACTAGAACTTCAACTTTTTCTTTTTCTTTATCTTAAAGTTTCATATACTTATCCCTAAGCACCAAAACGATAAATTTGCTCTCCACAACTTCCCTCCTTCTACAAACCTCGTCCTCCCTCTGCGCGTCCATGAATTTGTTGTCCAAGAAAGAAGAAAGAGGGGATCTTCTTGGAAAAAGAATCTCGGGTTGCAATTGACTTCCTTTTAGGGTTCGAAAAGCTTCCTTCAAGTGATCTTTACCTAAAAGAGTAAGAATCACCTTATTTCCTCCATTTATTTCTTTTTATCCTTTCTCGTACCATTCTCCAGGTCAGAACCTTGTTGTTTCATGGTAGAAATTTCTCTAAACATCTAAAACCCTACCTTTCTTGCTCCTTATGCTTAGGGTTTGCTCATTTGATGAAGAAAGGTGCTAGATGGACGAGTTCATAGCTTATGCTTGGATTTTATACCCTACCTGGTCGAGTTTTCTTCTATTTTGGGTTTCATCCTCTCATTAGAGGAAAGTTTTATAACTTTCTCCACGTTTATTGCTTACCATAAGCTTTCTAGATCATGTTCTTGCTTGAAAATGATGATTCATGCACTAAAACACTATGCTTGACTTGGATTTCGATTTTGATAATGTTCCCTGTTCTGATTTCAGTTCTAGATAAGCCTATGATCATGTGTATGTTATTCCTAAGGTATAATATGACTTGGATCAGGTTGGTTTGACAACTTATGGTGCTAAGAACCTATCAACCAATGGTCAATTTTAGGGGTTTAAGCGGATTTCTTCTATAAACCCATGACTCGATGATGGTACCACTTCAACAACCCTATGGTGTTGTCTTCATTGGTGGTTTATCCTAGGTGTTTACTTATGTAAACAACCAATGGTCTTACCTTTTAAACATCCAATCGTTTTGGGTGACATTTTGGTATGGTGATATGGGTTAAATGATGATGGAACAAATGGAGGGTTACCCTTAACAAGCTAGTCTTACCCATACACTCATATGAATAGAAGGGATGATAACCATATTGTGTTGATATGTAACCCTAATGAGGTATAGTTTGTTATACCTAGATTTAATATAAATAAATGATGGTAATTGGGTATGAATAGTCCTTGAATGACTAATACAATCATGGAGTACTCTGTTACTGTTGTTGAAACCCTAGTATGCTATAACTCGATGGTTACACCTTGATTTATGTGTGGGTTCATACTTGAGAATATTATGGAATATGATGATGATGCTTCACCTTTTGCATCCATGATCCAATGGGGATGTTGTGAGTTAGGGTTTGGGTATAAGTGTTGATTAGTAACATTGATGTAATTTATCATTTTGAACCTAACTCTAATGCAAATAGTTAAAGATGAGTATTCATGTTTAACATTGTTATATTATGGAATGATGGTGGAATAACCTCCTTAATATGATCATAACCTTAATGTGTTAATTGATGGTTATCATAGCCACATGGTTGATACTTTTTTATGCTAAACATGTGCATTATGAATATGATGAGGGTTAATCATATCTAGATTCCTTGCCTGTTGATGTGATGAAGGAATGTTCTTAATGTTAATATAAACCTGCGATGATTGTTTATGAATATTTCCCAACTTATTAATGCAATATTGTGCTGATACGGTGTAATATATGTGAGTAATGTTGTTGAGCCTTGTTATAAGGCATGAAAAGATAATGATGATCTTGTAGGGAATAGTATGATGGTATCAATGACCTTTGGGCATGGTTGAGCCCTGAATGAGATGTAATCCTCTTGTGTTGATAAGGGTTGATACCCTATGATATTGTGAAAAGGATTTATATCTTGTGATAGTATGATGATCTTAAATACCTTTAGGCACGGTTGAGCCGTGAATGAGGTGTAATCCTCTTGTGTTGATAAGGGTCGATACCCTGTGATATTGTGAAAAGGATTTATATCATGTGATAGTATGATGACTAGTGTAGTATCATGAATGGCAAGTGAATAGTGCCATGTGGTGATGAGATGAAAACTTATATTCCATATGTTTTATATCTTTTAAAGTTTTGATATTTATATGCTTGCTGGAAGTGAATTTGTGTTTGTATGTCCACTTGTTTGATGCAACCTTAATTCACCCAATTGGCGTAACTAATCAAGTGCAACTCTAATCATGTATTACCTTGTGTCGTAGAGCCATCTTCAGTGTCAGAACTTGTTGGATGGCGAAATGAGTATTCCTATGGGAAACTGGGAGTGCATATTGTTTAGTATGTGGTGTTGGTTGGTTGAGGATGTATCCTTGTCATCCACAATGTAGATTTTGGAGGTTGACTATGGTCATGCCTCATACATCTGATGTGATTGAGAATGGCTACAGTCATGCCTCATACATCTGATGTATTGGAGGTTATATAACTTGTTGGGACATGGGTCTCATGCTTGTGGTTCGCCACATCTTTTTAGGTAATTGATAGCGATGGAAAAAGAGTCATGGAAGTAAAGAGGAGATATAGTAATGAATATTTGAGAAAGTTTATTAGATGTATAGCGTGTCCTAGAGTCATCCCTGTACTCTCAGGTCCGGGCAGGAAAAGTTTATATATGGTATTTCAAACGAATCAGATTTTGTTAGCATGTTAATGTTTGTTGTGTGGCATATTTAAATATTGATCTCTTATGTATATATGTTGTAGCTAAGGTGATAGAATAATTTGTATCAAATTCTTGGCATAGTATGGATAAAATAAAGATGTTGGGCTCTTATGCAAATGCTTCTGAGCAGGTGCTGACGTTGAAATCGGTTTTAATTTCCCATATTTTTGGGTATGTGGTTAATTGGTGATTGATTGTGTTTTATGTTTTGAGTAATCTTGTTTAGAGTAACGGGTTCTCACAAGTTGTCATCTGAGATTTAGGTTCACTGAGTCTACAAGGACAATAGGACATAATACTAGGATGATGTCTAAGTTAGGAACGTGACACAAAAACATTGTGCATACTGCCTAATCTCAGTACTTGGATGCCCTGGCCAGGTATTCAATTATTGAAGAAAGGTAAGTATGGAACTCTTAGATTGTTATCTTTTTGATTACTCTGATCAAGTAGTCATTTTGAGACAATCTAAATAGCATAATGAATAAGAAATCATGGTGTGAATATCTCAATCCTACCTTTAAGAAGATGTGAATTGCATAATAATCTATCAAAACTTGAATGTTTGGTAGCTAAAGAGAAAGACACAACACCAAGAAATCTAAATCTGAATACAAATAAGCAAAAGAAAATTTCTTGAAGATGTGATTCAAGAAGATAATAAAGTAAAAGACATATAAGTCTATTCTTATAAAGTGATTCAAGGTATAAAATCCACATAAGATGGAGAGAACTCCAATGATAAGTATATAATGAGAAGATAAATGAGAACAATGGCAAAGGAATAAGGTGGAATCTGAGTTAATCTCAGACCAACCTATGTGTGTAAGAAAGTGATAATGTAAAATTAGCATGGCATGTGAAAGAAATTAAGGGAGATGATCCATGTTTAATGAAGAAAATGAAGAATATGATTATTTACCTATTGATAAGCGGTTGAAAAACATAATAAAATAAGAAAACATACACTAGTGGGATAAATAGTCATCAAGGATGGAGTAATGAGATATGTTAATCATGATGATCCCTATGCTAATGGCAAGGAACCCAAAATGAAAAAAAGGTAAAATGATTCATAAGAAGTTATAACCTGCATGATGAAAATAGAATTGGTTACCTTTTTGCTAGTGACCCTTGAAAAATACTACTATGGGAAGTGTGTTTCACTTTGTGTCTTTCCTTTCTAGGGAACATCTTTCAAGTGGATCATTACCACTTGGTACGTGTGGATCCACTATAAACATGAGGGTGGATAGCTTATTATAGCATAAGGTTTCTTGGACTATGGTTCCAAGATCATAAAGTTTGTGATGAGTTTGCTTTTGAGCCTTCTAATAATTTGGGAGACTCCTCTTATATGTTTTGAAATTTACTATGTTGGTAAAAGTTGATAAGATAAGGATGTGAGTTCCTTATAGCACATGAGGTGGATACCAAGGTAATGAATCCTAGTATCCAAGATGTATCAACAGTATGGAAAGTATGTGAAGGTTGGAGATGTTTATTAAATGAACATTCCAAGTATTCCTTTCCCTTAGAGAGAGAAAGAGAGTTGATGATGACCCTCTAAATGTTGTTTGGAAGGAAAAACAAAACTGATTTGTTAATGTTGTGTATGGTTCAGTGATAGTTGGACAAGACCACTATCAAGGATAGATGGTTTATTAATCAGTAGACATATGCGACCATGTTCCTTTAAGATAAACCTATGATCAAATATTAAGGCATACGAGTTAGAGTGGATGAAATAACTTACATGACCATGATGAGTTTAGGGTTATGTCCTATAGACTAACCAATGTACCAATAGAATTTATGAATAGGAGGAACAGAGTGTTCAGGTCATGCCTTAAAAGTTGTAGAAAGCTTTGAATGATGACATCTCAGCGTATTTCAGAGATGGTCATTAACATGGTTAACATCTTTGCTAAACTTTAAGAATGTTGAAGCAACTGTACTCATGTGTGACAAGTCTAGCAAGAATGAATTGAGGGTTGACTAAAGTATCATCTTGGAGTTATGATACCTTTGTTAAGCATATTATGTGAATCATGATAAGATGAAGACAATGTCATTTCTCTACCCCTAACAATGTCCATCGAGAAGTTATATTTGTTAACAATTATAGACAAGTGTATGATTCTTCAACCAAACAGATGGGAAGTACACCATTGAGATGATTGGAGAATCCTCTAAAAACATATTCCTCATAGTTCTTGAAAACTAGGAGATGCCTACATGGTTGATGGAGTTGTTAATTACAACAACCATTAAAGGAGCATAGTGATGAAACCTTGTAAAGTTACATATGACAAGAGATACATACTGTTATATGTTTAATAAGAGCCAATGAGTATGAGTTTGAGTAATGTGTTGATACAATAGATATAATTTTAGGATGATAGCCAGAATTTAAAGTTGAAAGTTACTATTAGATTTGTATAGGTGACACGACAAATTTCTATGTTCCATATTTGCAAATGTCTTCTTATGTGGGGGTTTTTGTGCTGACCCAAGATGAGATATGTATGAATGATGTGACATCACCATGATATGCAAGTAACCATGTGAAGGTAATAGGATGAGGTCCAAAGGATGTAACCATCTTTGTTTACCTTGGATTTTGGGGGCGAAATCCCTGTTAGGGGTTTATAGTTATAAGGCCCCTAAACTTTCTTAATGAGTTGAACAACTTAATTATCATAATTGAATTCTTATAAACCTCATATAACCTTGTGATATTCTTTGAAATCATAAGACAGTCTTAAGTTTCAAGTTTGGTCCAATTTGGACACTGTTTGAGCAAGTTATGCATTTTTATGCACATTTTGGACTTTTCTACAATTTACCCAATTGAGAGGTTTTCTTTGCAATTTATCACATGAATTATGTTCCTTAGATATTATTTCATCATTCTTGAGATTTTTTATCCATGGGTATACTATTTAAACCTTGGTTTGAAGGTGTTTTCTCCAAGGGTATTTTAGGGTTTACCCCTTCATGGATGAGCTACCTTTAGTAGCTATCAACTAATGAGTTATTTGTTTTTCTTGGAAATTCAAGAAACGAGGGATAAGCATGTCTCTATGGATTTTGGGGGAGCTGCTTGTGTGTTTTCTTGTATATTATTAATAGTTTAAGGCCATGGACACATGAAAGGTACTAGAACTTCAACTATTTCTTTTTCTTTATCTTAAAGTTTCATATACTTATCCCTAAGCACCAAAATGAGCCATTTTATCTCCACAACTTCCCTCCTTATACAAACCTTGTCCTCCCTCTGTGCTTCTGTGAATTTTTTGTCCAAGTAAGAAGAAAGAGGGGCTCTTCTGGGAAAAAGTATCTAGGGTTGCAATTGCTTCCTTTTAGGGTTTGAAAAGCTTCCTTCGAGTGATCTTGACCTAAATGAGTAAGAATCCCCTTATTTCCACATTTATTTCTTTGTTATCCTTTCTCCTACCTTTTTTCACGTTGTAACCTTGCTGTTCCATGGCAGAAATTGCTCTAAATCTCTAAAACCCTACCTTTCTTGCTCCTTATGCTTAGGGTTTGCTCATTTGATGAAGAAAGGTGCTAGATGGATGAGTTCATAGCTTATTCTTGGATTTTCTACCATACCTGCTCGAGTTTTCTTATGTTTTGGGCTTCATACTCTCATTAGAGGCAAGTTTTTTTTTAACTTGCTCTACGTTTATTGCTTACCATAAGCTTTCTAGATCATGTTCTTGCTTGAAAATGATGATTCATGCACTAAAAAGCTATGCTTGACTTGGAATTCGATTTTTATAATGTTCCATATTCTGATTTCAGTTCTAGATGAACATGTAATCATGTGTATGTTATTCCTAAGGTATAATCTGACTTGAATCAGGTTGGTTTGAGAACTTATGGTGCTAAGCACCTATCAACCAATGGTCAATTTTAGGGTTTTAAGCTGATTTCTGTTATAAACCCATGACCCGATGACGGTACCATTGCAACAACCCTATGTTTTTGTCTTCATGACAACTGATGGTGGGGATCAAAGGTGTCACATGATGGTGACAACCTACGGTGAACTCCTAAGGTCAGGTTTTGGATGAATTAGAAGTTTAATGATCAACCATTAAGTACCAAACTAATGTTATCAATCAATGATGACATTAGCTTAATATTTGATGTTGATTAATGAATATAGTGATGATCTAACAACCTATGGTGACTTAATGATTACTAATGATCGTGTAACAGGTCTCGACAACCTATGGTGAGTTCATCATATAGTTGTAGCATCAATTAAGCCTTAGACCAATGGTTTCTTGGGTCACTTGATGCAATGGTCGGACCTATACTGTAATTGATGGTTTTAACATATGAACTTGACCCAATGGTCAAGATCTAATGCTTATTCCTATAATAAAGAGGAATGATGGTTAATGTTATATGTTGGTCCTAATAATGTGATTTATATGGTTTCCATTATATGATCAACTTAAGAAGCTTACTTGTTGACAATGGATGGCTTGTTTTAAATGAATAGTCGATAGTGGGTTTTACCCTACTCTCAATGGAACTTTTTGGTGTTGTTAATCAAGGGGTGTTGTTACAACCCCAATTTTTGGGTTCATTTGCGGAGAAATGTTTACCCTACTCTCAATCGAACTTTTTGGTGTTGTTAATCAAGGGATGTTGTTACAACCCCAATTTTTGGGTTCATTTGCGGAGAAATGCAATTTCTCATTTTAGGACAAATAATGATACAATTTGTTTTGAGTGGATGAATTTCGTTTACAATAGCCTTGTTGATTGTTTGGTGGTCTTGATTGGCTATTGGGCCCAATAACAAGGAAATTCAATTAGTAAATGAATAATTGAGTTTTTGAGAAAAGAAAGGTGTAGAAACCTATAGAAGGCAAAAGAACTTAATCCAATGGTGGATTTCGTGCCACATGGGTTCCTTGGGTCCCAAGGAGTCCAAAATTGTAAAGATAAAGTAATAAGAAAAGAGAAGATCAATTAGATATTTCTTTATTAAGAAAGAAATTGAGAATAATGATAAGATGTGGAAAACATGGGAAAAAGGTATAATTGAGTTATCTTGGTGGATTTTCGTATCCAGAGGATTCCCAATGTTAAAAGAAACCCCAAATAAGGATATAAAAGATAGATAAAGAGAAATTCTCAAAAAGAGATATTTTAATAAAGCAAAAGTAAGATAATAAGAAAAGGGATGAAAGATAAGGAAAGAGGCTAAGGAAATATTCCCCAGAGGGGATTTCGAGCCATTAATGTTCCTTGAGGTTCAAGGAAATCAAAATAATAATTTAATAGCAAAGGAAAGAGAAAATAGGTGATATATATATATATATATATAATTAAGAGATATTTTACACTTAAAGAAAAGTAACGTTTTCTTTGAGATAATGAGTCCAATTTTAGTAGAGAGATTTATTAAGTCATTATGGACTTTCCCTCCAAATTCGGTATTAATTGGATACTTGGTTTGGGAGTTATAGCTTTTACAAGATTCGCTAAAGTGTTGGGTTTATAATAAATGTCACGATTTCTCTGATTTAAATGGAAATAGAAGGAACAATGCCAGCCGTCAGATCGAGATCCGAGGCAAGCTATGCGTCGCCTTCCTTGAGTCCAAGAAGGACTGAACCGCAAGAACAGAGGGTTATTTCCCTCAATTTTCCACGCAAACCAACTCATGTGCAAACTTAGAAATCTCTTTGTTAGATTCAGGGTGGAATTCTGAGTTGGTTATACCCTACTTTCTCGTGATGTGGATGCATCTAGAAGGAACGCCCAATTGGGCTATGAGCAAGGGTGGTAGTGGGTTTGGAAAACCCTAAAAATGATCATAGATCCTATAAATAGGACCCTAATCGACTCATGCAGACCCTCACGAGTTCGATCGACCACTTGAGTTGTTCTCCCGGGCCCTGGAGTCATGGATTGCACCTGCTCCTGTGAGCTCTCCATGTGGCGGCGCCACGTAGCGTCATGTTGGATCAAGCAAGAACGAAGAGCAGCAGCCCTTCGATCAAGATCTATCATGGATCAAGGGCGAGGATCAACGACCCTGGCTAATTCGCGATTTCCATAAGTTAGTAGTGGGTGCAAGTCCTATGAGCCGCACGCTCAGGTGCAGTCTATATAGACCCGCGATACGACAGATGTTTTTCTAAACAACTCAGGTAATTCGCCTCTCTAACTAGAAAATCCAGAAAATGCCTTTTTCTTGCAAAAAGTGTAGTAATTAGTAGGAAGGTTAGATGAAGGAACTTAATCCATGAAAGTTGATCAGAAAAACATGAAGAACCCAATAAAAATATAATTAGAGCCTGATTCTGCTTACAATTCAAAAAGTATATAAAGATGCTATCTTTAATAGTTTAATCAATGAAAAACCCTAACCATTGATGATTAATGAATTATAAAGGGTTAAATGAGTGTTTAAAGTTGATATTAGCCTGTTAATGATAAAGGGAACATTAGGAACAAAAAGGATTAATTTTGCATGTAATTAGTTAAGTTAGAGTTTCATGTGCATAAATATACTTTAATGGGCCTTGAAACCATAATGTTGGCAAATTCGACTGTTAATAGCTTTAATTATTCAAAGTGGTGGATAAAGATGAGATATAATGATTCTAAGCTATTTCAAGCGCTAAATTTCCTAATTTGTGGATAAATAACCTTAATATAGAAATTAGGGTTTTTCAATGAATCAAGTTAGAATTAATGATAAATAGTGTTCATATGAGTATTGGAGCATAATGAACTACAAATTGATGATAAAAAAGCATAATGACTTTGTCATAATTTAAAGAGGATAAAAAGGGCAGCTTTAATGAAAAGAGGCTTAATGGACTTATATAATGGTTAATTATGCCTTAAATCTGAAACTGAGGATTAAATGTTGAAATAATTAAGGGTTTATGTTCAATTGCGTTAAATTAGGGTTTAAAATAGTAAAAGATGAAGGGAAACCCTAATTGCAATGGAAACCCTAAAAGTGGACTAGAAACCCTAGGAAGTGAGCTAGATTTAATAGATCTTAATGACATGAGTAATAAAAGGAAATTGTATAATTGTTTCAGGATCTTATTGAATGCTTGATTGTCTATTGGTTGATTGGATTATTTCTGTCTCACATCAACTTGATAGGTATTTGGTTATGCTTATGATTATCATGCATTAGTTTTCTAAGGAATTTATCGATGTTTACATTGTGGTTTGAATTAATTGTTGGATGAATTTAATTCATGCAAATTATAATGTGAATATAACTATCACATAAGAGATGTGCCTACTAGCTCAGATCCTAGTCCCCTCTATAGCTTCATGGGTTGACCTAGTACATGGCTACTAATGGGGTAGGTCCATCAGGTCATCGAATGACTTAGTATATGGCTACCAATGGGGTAGGACCATCAAGTCACTTGGAGTCCGAGATTGGACTACCTATGGGTAGTGCCATGTGACTCAACCCTAGATATTGATCTACCTGTTAGGTAGGATCATGCAGGGTTTAATAAGGATCTACCTAGAGAGAGGTAGTATCTCAGTCCATTGCAGGGACAACACAGAGATAGGGGATAGGAAATGATTGAGTAGTATGGTTTAAAATGTAATCTTAGTTGTTAAATCATAATTGGATGATTACTTTGTTACTATAGTTGAACGATTATTGTTTCTCCCACATACCAGCTTCTTGCCGACCGACGTTTTGTTTGTCGGAGTTTTAGGTACAATGAAAAGAACCAAAAGTAAAGTGGCATATGTGGAATTAAATGAGAATTAACGCGCACATGAGGATTAGTTAGATCAGTATCTTCATGGTTAGAAGTTTAGAAATCCCAATTTTAAAAATGTAAGCAAAGTTTTTATTTTTTTACCATATTTTAGTATAGTTGGTAGAATTTAATAATTGTTAATGATTATTTGTCGAACCTTTGATTCGGGTTATTGTATAACGGCTCTGATCTCTTTGCCTCCCTTAAGTGGGGGTTACTGGGAGACAGGGTCGTTACAATTGGTATCAGAGCGAAGGTTCCTCACTTAATCTTTAATAATTATTAAATTTTGCAAATTCCGTAGAACCCAAGGGATTTATTAGAGGATTATCAGAAAGATAGAGGTGTCTAAAAAAGGATCACGACAGGGGGCTGGCAATATTTTCCTCCACACCGCTAGTCGGAATACGAGGACTCCTGGATCTGTGTGACTTCCTGGCCAAAGTATTAGGGTATGAATTAAAATAAGATACCTTTAGGACTCTCTCATCTTGTTCATCTCTTCTCAACTAAAATTCTATTAAGGACCTTAAGGATTAGGGTTTTCTCTCTTTTCCTCACCCTCTTGAGGTATGGGTAAGGTTGATAAGGATTAAGGAATCCTCCACCAAATTAATAAAAAGCATGTAAATAAGATGTCATGGACATAAGCTTAATAGAGTAAGTGTAAAGGAACAGATACATGGTTAGGTCGTATGACACGAGTTGTCATTGCCCTTAGGAGAGACCTGAGGCTAGACCTACTTATCAGGAGGATGAGTAGAGAAATTTAGTCTTGGAGGTAGAGATCTCCATTAAAAGTAGAGACCTAGCACATCCTCTAAGGATGATGTTAACCCTAACCCTAAGTGAAGGTTAGAGAGAGAGATGAAATGATGAGTTAGAGGTAATGGTTGACTGGGTGTTTGGTCGGATATGCCTTGGGATGCCATATGATCCATGAGAAGTTGATGACCAAGTACCTTTGGCAGCCTAACCCTGGGAAGGGTCGTGCATGTTTGAGCGAAGGATAGCTCCTTCATGGATGAGGTTAGAGAAGAACCTATAGAAACCTTATGGGTTGTTGCAAGTAGGATATAGCTTGCACCCAAATTACGTCAGTAGTATGAGTAGTAAGTTAAAACCGAGGTCAAAAGGACATGATGAATGGCTTATGAGATAAGCATAAGGGGTTATGGATAATCACGAGCAATCATAAGTTTGAACATAGGCTTCACCCACGTAGAGGTATGCTTGTAAGCTTGACCCACCTTCAAGGAGAGAGGACCTCTAGTAGTAAGGCTGGATGTGGAGTTAGCTCTAGAGAGAGAGTGTAGGACCCAAGCAAGAGGGTTGGAAGCATTCTGAGACATGAGGAACAGTGGAAGGTTGAGGATGATGCGACATTAGTGGATGATAGTGGTTTCCTCGTACCTGATCCATGGAGTATGATAATATATTAGTGGCCTTTAGAGGAACCAACCCTAAACAGAGGATGATGCTTCTGGAACCTATGTGCCTATGGTATAAGTGGTTACCTGCTGAGATGAGACAAAGAGTGCCTTAGACCCTGAGGAGGTTTAAGTAACTAGTTGTGAGGCATTATACCTAGTTGTTTGTCCTTGAGGAGGACTCAACTCTGAGGTATTGCTCATATAAAAGGATCATGGGAGTACATGACATACCTTAGACGTGCTTGATTCGTGGTTAAGAGTTTGAGCATGCAGTTGTATATCCAAACGAGAACCTAGGGTTCCTAGGCCTAAGAGGGGAAGAAGTGTATCTGATGCTCAAGATGAGAATTGAGTCTCTATAGTTTCGAGCATGGTACTCCTCATGTATAGAGGAAAAGGAAACCCCTTAAAGTTAAAGGTACGTTTGATGAATCCCTCACAGTTAGGTTGGTCTTATGTTTAGGATGAGAACAAGTGTGACCTAGCATGGTTTTGTAGGTGTCTGTTTGTGCCTTAGTAGCTTGCTAGGGCTAAGCATGACCATGTGGAGGCAGACCCTAAACATAAGGATGCTTGTAACCTTTGTTATCAAGGTGTAGTTTCCTCCCATCCTCGGAGAGGGACCCTTTTGTAGGGTGTATACCAGTTTTGTTAGTTTTGAGGTAACCTAAAGGGTTTCATAGGATCTTGAGAAGCTAAGTGAAGAGTACATGACATGAGAATGAACCTATAGACCAATAGATAACCATCTCGAGGTTCATGTGGGTGTGATACCATGGAGGTAATCAGTTTGGGGCCTAACCAAGGTTGGTAGGTTTCCATGACCTCTATGAAAGGATGAAAGTCAGCCCATGAATGTAGAAATAGAGATGATGAAGGCTTTGGTAAGGTTCTAAGTTGAACATGTACTATAAGACATCCTAAGTCTGTCCTAGGGTCAGGTAGGGATAAGACCGATGGAAGTAGGAGTTGCCTAATTCCCTAGTTGCACATGACCATAGGGTCGGGAGGTAACGACTATCATTGTATGAGGGCCATGGGTTAGGAGATTAAACACCCTCATGAACTCATGGGACCCAAAGGGCAGATGAGTAGGGAACTCTCGGGATGCATAAGGAAGAGGGATGACCCCTAAAGTGTCGGCACCCTATAGACCTAGAGGAGATGACCAAAGAATGGGTGTGGACCCAAGAAAGTTTGAGACTAGTTTTTCGTGGAAATAACTTTGATATCAAGATGATTGTGAAGTAGAGACATAAGTTGCATGTTTCAACTTAGATTTGAAGGTGTACTGGTGATGTGGGATATATCATCTCTACTCTTGGAATAGGAAGAACTTTGTGTTTGGACGGCCGCCAAATGCATATTTCCTCTTGTTATGAGAAGGAGAGATGGGATAGTATGCATGCCATACACCAAGGATAAAAGATATTGCGAGTTGGAACATTGCTACAAGGTATGACGACAGAGATGATAACATACCTTGGTGGAGTGAATGATACACGGATGGTTTGCAAACAATAAAAGGAATAAAGTAGTCATCTTATAAGGATGCTTTTATCATGAGCTATGAGTCATACAAGGTTGAATTCAAAAACCAAGAGGATGAGCTTAGAGTTTTCTCGATGAAGATAGACTTAGAGCTGAGATAAGATAATAAGTGGAATACATGGAGGTGCATGTCTTCAACACTACCTAGTACCTAAGGATGTGAAGTAGTAATGGATGCTTTGGTTGAGATGTAGATGCCTAGTTTGGCTAGTGGCTAGAAGAGGTTATTAGGCTAACCCTAAGTTTAGAAAGGAGGAAAGTGTGTCTAACACATAGATGTAACAATAATGATTGATCAAGTTGATTGGTTAGCCAGCCTAGTCTTTGATACAATGGAAGGATGGTTTGGAAAGGAAGGTGATGAAACCCTGACTAAAGTGGTTCAGGGTTTCTGAGGAATCATGACATACATGAGATCATAATTCTAAGATCACCATTTACTGTATTACGAAGATAGTAAGTGATGGTAGTACTATATATGCTTAAGAGGAAGTTGCACGTGGCATGTAGCCATGCAAGCCAGGGGTGAAGGATGAACGCTAGTAACCCAGTGCATGGATATAAAGTATAAAGAGTTCCCGAGAGGGAATGGGAGTTCATCACTATGGATGTTGTGAGTCTCCCCTAGACCAAGGAAGGTCAAGGTGCAATATGGGTTATGGTATATCGCCTTACCTAGAGGACATGAGCAAGGAAGAATATTGTCACGGGACTGATTCGGTTGAGCTACTTAAGAGAGAAAGATGGTTCAACCACACCATGATGCGAGTTCAAAAGTTCTTGAGTATGACCAAGGTTTACTTCCATGAGGTGGAAGTGGGTACATGAAGAACTCGATAATAGTACAGTTTATCACCCCATACTAATGGACAATATGATCCAGACTAGAGGGTCTGATGAGAGCATGTGTGCTCATTCAGGGTGATACATAGAGACAGTTCTTAAGATATGATGCTAACCACCATAGCCTTTATCGGGATGCAAGAAGTTCCATAAGGAGGTTGTGTCGGTCACCACTTCATTAAGATGATGTTGGTGAAGGAGGCCTCGTGAAGGTCAGAAAAGAACCACAGTGTGTGCAGATGAAGCTGCTTTGATCATGCAATGGCTGAGGGAGAGCCCCGTGGTGACATGAGTCACGAGCTGATGCAAAGTAGACTGACATGCAGTTCACTATGGGAGAATATGTGATGTGAAAATCCAACCCCTCTAAGCTACAACTGAGAAAGCTGAGTCCCCGATATATGGGTCCATTTGAGATGGATTGGTGGAGATGGATGTGTTTAGCCTTGCCCTCAGGATAACATGATGTATAATGTGTTCCATGAGTCCGGTCTGGAGCACTATGTGAGGTACCCAAGCCATGTGTTGAGCCTTGAACCTATTCAGCTTTTAGGAGGCTAAAATGTCCTGAGTCACCTATGAGGGTACGATATACCAAGGTAAGAAAGAACTCAGATGGAAGAATATGAGATGATGAAGGTTCTTGGGAAGCACCATGGAAAGGGTGAAGCCACATGGGAGCCATGATGGACATATGAAAGGCTTATCCTGAACTGTTTGTTTGCTTGATGGAATTTTGAGGACAAAATTCTTATAAGAGGGGAAGGATGTTACAACCCCAATTTTTGGGTTCATTTGTAGAGAAATGCAATTTCTCATTTTTGGAAAAATAATGATAAAATTTGTTTTGAGTGGATGCATTTCATTTACAATAGCCTTGTTGATTGTTTGGTGGGTTTGATTGGCTATTGGGCTCAATAACAAGGAAATTCAATTAGTAAATGAATAATTGAGTTTTTGAGAAAAGAAATGTGTAGAAACCTCTAGAAGGCAAAAGAACTTAATCCAGAGGTGGATTTCGTGCCACGTGGGTTACTTGGATCCCAAGGAGTCCAAAATTGTAAATATAAAGCAATAAGAAAGGAGAAGATCAATTAGATATTTCTTTATTAAGAAAGAAATTGAGAATAATGATAAGATGTGGAAAACATGGGAAAAAGGTATAATTGAGTTATCATGGTGGATTTTCGTATCCAAAGGATTCCTATTGTTAAAAGAAACTCCAAATAACGAAATAAAAGAGAGATAAAGAGAAATTCTCAAAAAGAGATATTTTAATAAAGAAAAAGTAAGATAATAAGAAAAGGGATGAAAGATAAGGAAAGAGGCTAAGGAAATATTCCCAAGAGGGGATTTCAAGTCATTAAGGTTCCTTGAGGTTCAAGGAACTCAAAATAATAATTTAATAGCTAAGGAAAGAGAAAATAGGTGAAATATATATATATAATTAAGAGATATCTTGCACTTGATGAAAAGTAACATTTTCTTTGAGATAATGAGTTCAATTTTAGTAGAGAGATATATTAAGTTATTATGGACTTTCCCTCCAAATTTGGGATTAATTGGATACTTGGTTTGGGAGTTATAGCTTTTACAAGATTCCCTAAAGTGTTGGGTTTATAATAAATGTCACGATTTCTCTAATTTAAATAGAAATAGAAGGAACAATGTTAGCCGTCAGATTAAGATCTGAGACAAGCTGTGTGTCGCCTTCCTTGAGTCCGAGAAGGACTGAATAGCAAGAACAGAGGGTTATTTCTCTCAATTTTCCACGCAAACCAACGCATGTGCAAACTTAGAAACCTCTTTGTTGGATTCAGGGTGGAATTATGAGTTGGTTATACCCTACTTTCTCATGTTGTGGATGCATCTAGAAGGAATGCCCAATTGGGCTATGAGCAAGGGTGGCGGTGGGTTTGGAAAACCCTAAAAAGGACCCTAGATCCTATAAATAGGACCCTAATCAACTCATGCAGACCCTCGCGACTTCGATCAACCACTTGAGTTGTTCTCCCGGGCCCTAGAGTCATGGATTGCACTTGTTCTGGTGAGCTCTCCATGCGGATCCGCTGCGTAGCATCCTGTTGGATTAAGCAAGAACGAAGAGTAGCAGCCCTTCGATCGAGATCTACCATGGATCAAGGGCGAGGATCAACGGCCCTGGCTAATTTGCGATTTCCATAAGTTGGTAGTGGGTGCAAGTTCTGCGAGTCACATGATCGGGTGCGGTCTATATAGACCCACGATCTGACGGATGTCATTTTTCTGAACAACCAGGTAATTCGCTTCTCTAACTAGAAAATCCAAAAAATGCCTTATTCTTGCAAAAAGCGTAGTAATTAGTAGGAATGTTGGATGAAGGAACTTAATACATGAAAGTTGATCAGAAAAACATGAAGAACCTAGTAAAAATATAATAAGAGCCTGATTCTTCTTACAATTCAAAATTTATATAAAGATTATATCTTTAATAGTTTAATCAATGAAAAACCCTAACCTTTGATGATTAATGAATTAGAAAGGGTTAAATGAGTATTTAAAGTTGATATTAGCCTATTAATGATAAAAGGGAACATTAGGAACAAAAAGGATGAATTTTGCACGTAATTAGTTAATTTAGAGTTTCATGTCTATAAATATACTTTAATGGGCCTTGAAACCCTAATGTTGGCAAATTCGACTATTAATAGCTTTAATTATTCAAAGTGGTGGATAAAGATGAGATATAATGATTCTAAGATATTTTGAGCATTAAAGTTCCTAATTTGTGGATAAATAACCTTAATATAGAAATCAAGGTTTTTGAATGAATCAAGGTAGAATTAATGATAAATAGCGTGCATATGAGTATTGGAGCATAATGAACAACAAATTGATGATAAACGAGCAGAATGACTTTGTCATAGTTTAAAGAGGATAAAAAGGGTAGCTTTAATGAAAAGAGGCTTAATTGACTTATATAATGGTTAATTATGCCTTAAATCTAAAACTGAGGATTAAATGTTGAAATAATTAAGGGTTTGTGATCAATTGTGTTAAATTAGGGTTTAAAATAGTAAAAGATGAAGGGAAACCCTAATTGCAATGGAAACCCTAAAAGTGGACTAGAAACCCTAGGAAGCGAGATAGATTTAATAGATCTTAATGACATGAGTAATAAAAGGAAATTGTATAATTGTTTCACGATCTTATTGAATGCTTGATTGCCTATTGGTTGATTGGATTATTTCTGTCTCACATCAACTTGATAGGTATGTGGTTACTGTAAGGACCCTGACCGCTGTTTAGGGCTTATCCTATTTTCTTTGCCTAACCGTAGTGCTTAGTTGCTTTCTAATCACCTTTAGTGGTGATTAGGGTTTGTTTGTGCTTTGTTGAGAGCTGGAGGTGCTACTTGCAATTAACCCAAGTCTAGGGTTGTTGAGGAAGTTTGTCACCTTGAGAAGTGTTCCTCTCTCTCCTTGCTTCCTCTAGTGTTGAGAGGAAAGGTTGGGCTTGTTGCTTGAGTTCCTTTGGGCTTGGATGAGCTTGTTGGGCCTTGAGATGCCTTGCTTGAACCTTGCCCTTGCCTTGTTGACCTTGTCTCGGGTAGGAGTGCCTTGTATCAGCCATAGGTGTGTCGCCCAGGGAGTGATGTCGGGCATGGAGGTGAGGTGTATCGGCCATGGACCTCCCTTTGACCCTTTGACCTCATTTGTGTCACCACTAGTGGACACTTGGGGCTTGATGCTTGCATGTGGCAATGGCCTTGGACATGTGTTTAAGGCAAGTTAGAGTGGTGGCATTGCCAATGGACAAGTGTCCCTAGGTGGGTGACACCTTGCCTTGTCTTACCTTGGTTTATCCTCCAACCTCTCATATATATGTACCTTCTTTCTCTTGCTAAGAATCCCTTTAGTTCCTTAGTTCCCCTCTCCCTTGGTGCACGACACCTCTTCCTTTGCAAAGCTTGGTGGCCGATCCTTATCTTGGAGTCTTCCTCTGCTTCCTCTAGTGGTGGCCGAACCCTAGAGTGCTTTGTTCTCCTTCTTGTGGTGGAGATAGGAGCTTGGAGCTTGCTTAAGGCAGGTTACATAACTCCTAACCCTAATCATATTACCTTCTTCTATGTTCTTGTATGTTTTCTTATCATCATAATCAGCCAAGTATGTTCTAAGATAAGCTTCTTGCTTAGTTACACCTAGTTGGCCGAACCATGTTTTTAGGGTTTCCTTGTTAAGCAACACACCTTTACCTCCTTGGTCTAGAGAAGTGAGCTTGAGCTTTAGTAATATGAGCAATACCCCTCTCTCGTTTAAGTTGAGAGGTGAGCTTGTGTTCTAGTTGCTTGAGAAACACCCTCCTCTCACCATGGATCCGAGAGGTGAGCTTTTTGGTAGATGTAGACCTATGTGGGGGTTGATCCTTGTAGTTGCCCGAGTTGTGATTGAGGTTGTGCAAAACCCCTCTCTCTTGGTTGTTGAGAGGTGAGCCGATCTTCTTGATCAATCTAGGGTTTGGTGCCCTTGTGCTTGAGGTTGATGATGATCTTATTGGGTTGTATCTTGCACGATATGGCTTTGGGTTGGTGCTGCCTGATACCCTCCCTTGATCTAGAGTTTTGGGTTGTTGTGATGAGGTTGTGTTGGGCAATACACCTTAATTGGTCTTTACCTTTGTGTGTTGGAAGTTATGCCTTGTTGAGTGCCCTGCCCGATACACCTAGCTTGGGTAGTGACTTGGTGCCTGTTATACCTTGAACATCAGGGAGCTCTGTGGGCTAGCCTTGTGTTGGGCAACATGGTGTGGTGGTGATGCTCGATATAGTGATATATGGTAACCCTAGCCCGACACACATGGATGCCCGACATCCATGGATGCACGATACCTATAGTTGCACGACATGCCTTGAGGTGGTAGCCTGACACCCATGCTGTGATGGGCCGATATGATGTTTGAGAGGAAAGTTACCCTGATCGATACCATCTCTAGTGGGGGCACCCTTCCCATCACACTTCTTGTGAGGGTAGTGGACACTTCTAGTGAGGGTCATGTTCCACCCGAAAGCCCATATAATAGTTCTTTATCATGTGATCACATTCTTGTTGTTAAGAGTTATGGTTATGGTTCGTGAACCTTTGAAATGTTTGATAGTAGTGAGGTACTTGATATGGTAGAACGCACCTATGTAAACATGACATATCTGAACTCTAATGCCATGATATTACATGTGTTTATGATCATCTTGAAATCATATATATAATGATAAGTTTGGAAGTATATGAGTTGCTTCACATGATGATATGACCCATGTCTATGGTCACAGGTTGAGGCATGAATGATAAAGCATGCAATCATCAATGTTGCCCTATATTGACAATATAATCATTTTGTTAATCTATGAGGGTTTCAGTTATCTCTATGATTGTGTCTACTAACCATGCAGGTGTTTCATGTGGATGCATATCCAGGTAAAGGGCTATGAGATATATATGTTTGAATAATACTGCTTTGATGGTCATTCTGGATGATGAGATAGCATGCATCACTAGTCTTATGTGTTTTGGTATGAGGATTTGGGTTTGGCTTAAGTGCCTAGTTGAGGTGTTATCCTCTGATGATGAGATCTGGGATTGTTATTTCCAGTGATGAGAATGCCTTAAGAGGCAGTGGTTTCTTGTGATGAGGGATTGAGATCCTGGGATATTGTGATGGTGGTGATAACAAGGTAACTTAATGTTATGAATGTGTTACAAGCTGGTTCCCTCAACAATTCACTTAAAATATACTAATTAATTGCAGTGAAATATTTCATGTAGTTTGCCCTGTCCATAGATCCATCATCGTCAGTAACTGGTGATGGTGAAATGGGTTCTCCTGTGGGTTACCTCGGAGCGCATATTGTTGAATATGCGAGGTTTCTCCTAGCCTAAAATAGTGAGGATTTGAGTGCAGCTGTGGTTGCAGACTCAGGACAAATAGAGCATGGTTAATAGGCCCATGGCTCAGTGTGATAGAGCATGAATGTGTTCATGGCTCAGGGAGCACGGTGAACTGGCCCGTGGCTCAGATAGACTAGCGCTAAGACCTGTACCAAGGTGGGCTAGAGAAAGGGTAGCCTACGGGAGCTGACCCTGTGGCTGAGGCCACTTAAGCATGAGACTGTGGTCCTGCTTTGGTTCTCGTGCACTGACCACGAGGTGGGAGGTCGTGGAGTCTGGTTATTCCATTGACCTTATATGGCACCAGCTCCAGGTTTTGGAGTCGTCGGTTGGATTTGATCGGTACAGCTCACTTCCTCAGGGGATAACAATATGTAATCCAGCCGAATAGTATTTACTGCTTAAAGCAGAACATTGAACATTGATTGAGGCCTTGCTTTTGTAGTTGATCTTGTTATACGTTGCAGTTACTTATATGTTCCTTATATTATGTGGTAAGATCTTATAAATCGTATCTTGTCAATCATGTTCCATAAAGAAATACTTGGTTATATGCCTTCCGTACATCTTGGTAAGCTCGATGGTAGTAATAACCTTGCTCTATAGACTGCTCTTATTGTACATTTTATCAGTTATCTATTGTTGTTGCTTTAATCTTTTTAAGGTTTTATGGTTCTAGAGGGGAGTTATGTTTCTCGCTGGGACTGTGTGTCTCACCCCATTGGTTTACAACCTTTTTAGGTGTTCGTGCTAGACGTGGTGGTGGTCGCGGGGTTGTGGTCGAGTAGCAAGACGAGCAGTAGAAGACAAGAGATGGATATGTTGTCGTTTTGGTTGTTTTGTAGTAGAGTCTTAGAGTCATCCCTGTACTCTCAGGTCCTCAGATGCGTTTTGACATTGTTTCATGATGTATAGCTGATGAAGCTTTGTATATCCTACTGTTGGCTGGATGTGGCCCATTATGTATATAAATAGGTGATGATCTCATGTGATGACAAGACAACTGATCTTCTAAGATGTGAACACTTATCAAGACTTGTAAATGTTTTTATAACCTATTTTCTTGTAGGATGAGGATCTGAATGTAATAGTTTCTTGGTTTATCTATTTGTCGAAATCAGTTTTAATTAATCCGTGTTTTTGTTAATAAGTGGTTTATGGTGTTTTCCGCACATTTTCACGTGACACCTTGTTGTCTGTGTGATAGCGGGATGTGTCGCCACAAGTTTTTGTATCAGAGCTCTAGGTTCGCTGAGTCTACATGGATCTAGGACTAGGTTGTGTCTGTTCTTGTGAGTCCTCCAAATTTTCTTATGATTATCTTCTGCCGTCAGCGGAAGAAAAAGCCAAGATGTCTGGAAATCATGAAGAGCATGCTGGCGAGAGCAGCGATGCTACATCAGTTGATGGAGCTGAAGGGCAGGCACATGGAGATCGGGTGCCTGAGGTTCCCCAACTTGACCCAGCCATTCTCGAAAACCCTGCCTACCAACCGCTTATGGGGTAGATAATGGCTACGATGAATCTCATGGTAGAGAGATTGCCAGTTCCTCCGCCAAGAGCATAGGCTCCCCATGGTGAAACATCGGGTATTGGGAAGATCTTTGAGCGGCTTCGCCGAGTTAGAGCTTCGGACTATGCTGGGACAGCTGATCTAACGGATGTAGATATGTGGCTGACAGGTCTTGAAAAGGCCTTCTGGATCCTCGACATCCCCAAAGTAGACAAAGTCAAGCACGCTGTCTACCTTCTGAAGGGTAGTGCTGGTCATTGGTTGACCGTCGAGGAGGAGAAGCGACCCGATGAGGTGATCGGTTGGGAGGTTTTCCGGTGTGAGTTCGTCAGCAGATACTTTCCAAAAACGTATATGGACGAGAAGATCAGCCAGTTTGAGCGCTTGCATCAAGGAGCGATGAATATCACCGAGTATGAAGCCAAGTTTATGGACATGTTGAGGTTTTGTTCTCACATGGCAGTGACAGATGATGAGTGAATCAGATGTTTTGAGAAAGGCTTGAGTGTTGAGCTGACAACACCTGCTTCTGCATTGGACAACCGAGAGCGGTTTGCTACATTTGTGGAATCTGTCTGGAGGATTAAATGGTCAGTTAGGGAGAAAAGAGAATCTAAGAAGAGGCCTAATCAGTACCAGGGACAGAGGTTTGGTGGCTTCAAGAAGCTGAGGTTTTCAGCACCTTCTGGGATAAGAGGTTCCAGTGCACCATCACAGTGGTCTCCGAGTAAGGGAAGAGGATATGGTTCTTCACTGTCAAAGGCACATAGTACAACTTCAGTGGTAGTTATAGGGCCATCTAGGCCACAGTTTGAGGATAGGGCATGCTATATCTGCGGACAGACAGGGCATTTCAAGTTGAATTGCCCAAGTAAAGATGTTGAAGTGACACAACAGCTGAGGCAGAATCAACAAGGGTAAGACCGACAGCCACCCAGAAGTAGCAGAGGGTGAGGACGTGGTCAAGCGTCACAAGTAGGATCGTATGCTCAAGGAAGTAGAGGACGTGGACACCAAGCAACGACTTGATTCTATGCTATGAGTCAGCCGGAGGCAATAGTCAACCCGCGAGTGGTGGTAGGTCAGATGGAGTTATCTCATCTTGATTTGTCTTCTTCTTGCTTTATATCTGTTTTGGTTGACCCGGGTGCTACACACTCTTTTATCGCACGTCCTATGCTTGATAACTGTCTGTTACCTATTAGATGTAAGAAAGATAGCTTGTTGTTAGAAACCCCTCTTGATGGTTCCTCGATGCTTCGAGAGGAGTGCCCATCTTGTGTCTTATCTTTTTCAGGACACAACATACAAGTGAATCTTATACCACTTGATATGCATGGATTCGATGTGATCCTTGGGATGGATACCTTAGAGAAGTATAAGGTTGTGTTGGACTGTGGTTCCAAGCAAGAAATGTTTGAGGTTTGTGGAGAGAAGTGGATCTTCCAAGGAGATAGGAAGATTCTTCCGACATGTCTAGTATCAGTGTTGATGACAGAAAAGTTGTTACGGCAAGGATGTAAGGCATTCTTAGCTCACTTTGTCGATACCTAGACAAAGGGACCTAGCCTTGAGGAGGTGACGGTTGTCTGAGAGTTTGCATATGTGTTTCCTGATGAGTTCCCCGGTGTTCCTCCACCCCGAGAGATTGATTTCGAGATCAATCTGGTTCCAGGAACACAACCAATTGCACAGACACCGTATAGGATGGCTCCAGTAGAGATGGCAAAACTAAAGAAGCAGTTACAAGAGTTGTTGGAGAAAGGTTGCATCCGAACGAGTACGTCACCTTGGGGTGCTCCAGTGTTGTTCGTTAAGAAAAAGGACGGATCGATGCAGCTATGCATAGATTATCGACAGTTGAAGAAAGTCACAATCAAGAACAAATACCCGTTACCGAGGATAGACGATCTGTCCGATCAGTTGTGTGGTGCTATAGTATTTTCAAAGATCGATCTACGGTCTGGATATCATCAGTTGAGGATTAAGGCAGATGACATACAAAAGCCAGCTTTTAGAACAAGGTATGGTCACTATGAGTTTGTGTTTATGCCATTTGGGCTAACCAATGCACCTGCTACTTTCATGGACCTGATGAATCGAGTGTTCCATCTGTTTCTAGATCAGTTTGTTGTAGTCTTTGTAGATGACATCTTGATCTATAGTCAAGACAGTCAGGAGCATGAACAACATCTTCGACAAGCGTTGACCCTCCTTCGCCAACACCAGTTGTATGCCAAGTTTGGTAAGTGTGAGTTCTGGTTGAAAGAAGTAACTTTCTTGGGTCATGTGATATCCGCAGAAGGAGTTAAAGTGGACCCGAGGAAGGTGGATTCGGTTGTAGAATGGGAACAGCCGAAGACGCCGACTGAAGTTCACTGTTTCCTGGGATTAGCAGAATACTACTAGAGGTTTATCAAGGACTTTAGTGTGATTGCATTGTCGATGACAAAGTTGACTAGAAAGGATGTACCTTTTGTCTGGAATGGTCGTTGCCAACAAGATTTCTCGAGTCTGAACGAGAAGCTAACTAGTGCTCCAGTATTAGTCCTACCAGAGCCTAAGAAAGGCTATGTTATTTTCTACGATGCTTCCAAGAAGGGCTTAGGATGCGTGTTGATGCAGGAAGACCATGTGGTTTCTTTTGCTTCGCGACAGCTTAAGAAACATGAGGAGAACTATCTGACTCATGACTTGGAGTTGGCAGCAGTGGTTCATGCGTTAAAGATTTGGAGACACTATCTTTACAGGGAAGTGTGTCAGATCTTTACGGATCATAAGAACTTGAAGTACATCTTCTCGCAGAATGAGCTAAACATGTGATAGCATCGTTGGATGGAGCTAATCAATGATTATGACTGCACCATCGAGTATCACCCTGGTAAGGCAAACGTGGTAGCTGACACGCTTAGCCGAAAGTCTTCTTCTCTTCCTACAAAGAAGGCACAGTTGAGTCCCATGGTATGCCATAGACAGGATATGTTTGTTTCCTTGCGACAGATGAATGTGCAGATGGAAGTTTCCTTGTTAGAGGGACTTTTGGTGCAAATGCAAGTCAAGCCTATGCTGAGACAGCAAATCAAAGATGTACAACAAAGAGATGATACAGTGTAGTTGATCAGGTCATAGCTCGGCAGCAAAAAGTGTGATGGGTTCCATGAGTCTGAGGATGGATTAGTTTTCTATCATGATAGGATGGTGGTCCCCGATGCTGATGATCTGAGGACGCTAGTGCTCGAGGAAGCACACACATCGATGTATGCTATGCATCCAGGAGTCACCAAGATGTATCACAATCTGAAGTACTTGTATTGGTGGCCTGGCTTGAAGAAAGATGTAGCCAAGTTTGTGGCTAGATGTGCAGTATGCCAGCAAATCAAGGCTGAGCATCAGAAGCCGGCAGGTACATTACAACCCATGCCGATACCACAGTGGAAATGGGATCAGATAACCATGGATTTTGTAGTTGGTCTGCCTAGGACAACTAAGAATCATGATTCCATTTGGGTGATAGTGGACAGATTGACAAAGTCTTCCCATTTCATACCTGTAAAGACAACGTATACAGCTGAAAATCTCACTTAGGTATATGTAGATGAGATAGTACGCTTGCATGGCGTACCAGCAATGATAGTTTCTGACAGAGGTCCTAAGTTCACGAGTCATTTTTGGGAGCAGTTGCACAAAGCGTTGGGAACATAGTTGAGGTTCAGCATCGCTTTCCACCCGCAGACAGATGGACAGTCTGAAAGGACTATTCAGACTTTGGAGGATCTGCTCTGAGCCCGTGTGTTGCAGTTCCTAGGAAGCTGGGATGTGTATCTCAGTTTGATGGAGTTCGCATATAACAATAGTTACCAACGGAGCATTGACATGGCTCCTTATGAGGCCCTATATGGTAGGAAGTGCAGATCTCCTTTATGTTGGTATGAGTCTGGTGAGTATCATATTTTGGGTCCTGAGTTAGTACAATAGACAACAAAAAAGATCAAAGTGATACAACAACAACTAAAAGTGGCACAAGACAGGCAGAATTCTTATGCAGACAATCGTCGATGACCTTTAGAGTTCCAGGTGGGAGACAAAGTGTATCTTAAGGTCTTGACATGGAAAGGTATGCTAAGGTTTGGCTAGAAGGGTAAACTAGCACCCAGATATATGGGGTCATACCCGGTCATAGCACGTGCTGGCAAGGTAGCTTATAAGTTAGAGCTGCCGCCAGAGTTGCACAGGTTGCATCCAGTGTTCCACGTCAGCATGCTAAAGAAAGGTCACCCAGATACAGGGACAATGATACAACCATTTGAGGTTGAGCTTGATGAAGATGTGACCTATGAGGAAGCTCTTGTTATGATCCTTGACAGAAGAGTAAGGAAGTTGAAGAGGAAGGACCTGGTTCTGGTAAAGGTTCTTTGGCATCATCGTGGCGTTGAGGAAGCCACGTGGGAGCTTGAGGAAGAGATGAGGAGGAAGTATCCCTCACTTTTCTCTTTGTATTTCGAGGACAAAATCCCTTTATAGAGGGTTATAGCTTGTAAGGACCCTGACCTTCGTTTAGGGCTTATCCTATTTTCTTTGCCTAACCCTGGTGCTTAGTTGCTTGCTAATCACCTTTAGTGGTGATTAGGGTTTGTTTGTGCTTTGTTGAGAGCTGATGGTGCTACTTGCAATTAACCCAAGTCTAGGGTTGTTGAGCAAGTTTGTCACCTTGAGAAGTGTTCCTCTCTCTCCTTTCTTCCTCTAGTGTTGAGAGGAAAGGTTGGGCTCATTGCTTGAGTTGCTTTGGGCTTGGATGAGCTTGTTGGGCCTTGAGATGCCTTGCTTGAACCTTGCCCTTGCCTTGTTGACCTTGTGTCAGGCAGGAGTGCCTTGTATCGGCCATAGGTGTGTCACCCAAGGAGTGATGTCGGGCATGGAGGTGAGGTGTATCGGCCATGCACCTCCCTTTGACCCTTTGACCTCGTTTGTGTCACCACTAGTGGACACTTGGTGCTTGATGCTTGTATGTGTTTAAGGCAAGTTAGAGTGGTGGCATTGCCAATGGATAAGTGTCCCTAGCTGGGCGACACCTTGCCTTGTCTTACCTTGGTTTCTCCTCCATCCTCTCATATATATGTACCTTCTTTCTCTTGCTAAGAATCCCTTTAGTTCCTTAGTTCCCCTCTCCCTTGGTGCATGACACCTCTTCCTTTGCAAAGCTTGGTGGCTGATCCTTATCTTGGAGTCTTCTTCTTCTTCCTCTAGTGGTGGATGAACCCTAGAGTGCTTTGTTCTCCTTCTTGTGGTGGAGCTAGGAGCTTGGAGCTTTCTTAAGGTAGGTTACATAACTCCTAACCCTAATCATATTACCTTCTTCTATGTTCCTGTATGTTTTCTTATGATCATAATCAGCCAAGTATGTTCTAAGATAAGCTTCTTGCTTAGTTGCACCTAGTTGGCCGAACCATGTTTTTAGGGTTTTTTTGTTAAGCAACACTCCTTTCCCCCCTTGGTCTGGAGAAGTGAGCTTGAGATTTAGTAATATGAGCAATACCCCTCTCTCGTTTAAGTTGAGAGGTGAGCTTGTGTTCTAGTTGCTTGAGCAACACCCTCCTCTCACCATAGATTCGAGAGGTGAGGTTTTTGGTAGATGTAGACCTATGTGGGGGTTGATCATTGTAGTTGCCCGAGTTGTGATTGAGGTTGTGCAAAACCCCTCTCTCTTGGTTGTTGAGAGGTGAGCCGATCTTCTTGATCAATCTAGGGTTTGGTTCCCTTGTGCTTGAGGTTGATGATGATCTTGTTGGGTTGTATCTTGCATGATATGGATTTGGGTTGGTGCTGCTCGATACCCTCCCTTGATCTAGAGTTTTGGGTTGTAGTGATGAGGTTGGGTTGGGCGATACACCTTGGTCTTTACCTTTGTGTGTTGGGTGTTATGCCTTCTTGAGTGCCCTTCCCAATACACCTAGCTTGGGTAGTGGCTTGGTGCCCGTTATACCTTGAACGTCAGGGAGCTCTGTGGGCTAGCCTTGTGTTGGGCGACATGGTGTCATGGTGATGCTCGATATAGTAATATATGGTATCCCTAGCCTGACACACATGGATGTTCGACATCCATGGATGCACGATACCTATAGTTGCACGACATGCCTTGAGGTGGTAGCCCGACACCCTTGCTGTGATGGGCCGATATGCTGTTTGAGAGGAAAGTTACCATGCCCGATACCATCTTTAGTGGGGGAACCCTGCCCGTCACACTTCTTGTCAGGGTAGTGGACACTTTTAGTGAGGGTCCTGGTCCAGCCGAAAGCCCATCTGATAGTTCTTTATCGTGTGATCACATTCTTGTTGTTAAGAGTTATGGTTATGGTTCGTTAACCTTTGAAATGTTTGATAGTAGTGAGGTACTTGATATGGCAGAATGCACCTATGTAAATATGACATATCTGTACTCTAATGCCATGATATTACATGTGTTTATGATCATCTTGAAATCATATATATATAATGATAAGTTTGGAAGTATATGAGTTTCTTCACATGATGATATGACCCATGTCTATGGTCACAGGTTGAGGCATGAATGATAAAGCATGCAATCATCAATGTTGCCCTATATTGACAATATAATCATTCTATAAATCTATGAGGGTTTTAGTTATCTCTATGATTGTGTATACTAACCATGCAGGTTTTTCATGTGGATGCATAACCAGGTAAAGAGCTATGAGATATATATGTTTGAATAATTCTACTTTGATGGTCATTCTGGATGATGAGATAACATGCATCACTAGTCTTATGTGTTTTGGTCTGAGGACCTGGGTTTGGCTTAAGTGCCTAGTTGAGGTGTTATCCTCTGATGATGAGATCTGGGATTGTTACTTCCAGTGATGAGAATGCCTTAAGAGGCAGTGGTTTCTTATGATGAGGGATTGAGATCATGGGATATTGTGATGGTGGTGATAACAAGGTAACTTAATGTTATGAATGTGTTACAAGCTGGTTGCCTCAACAATTCACTTAAAATATACTAATTAATTGCAGTGAAATATTTCATGTAGTTTGCCCTGGCCATAGATCCATCATCATCACTAGCTGGTGATGGTAAAACGGGTTCTCCTACGGGTTAACCCGAAGCACATATTGTTGAATATGTGAGGTTTCTCCAAGCCTAAAATAGTGAGGATTCAAGTGCAGCTGTGGTTGCAGACTCGGGATAGATAGAGCATGGTGAACAGGCCCATGGCTCAGTGTGATAGAGCATGAATGTGTTCATGGCTTAGGGAGCACAGAGAATTGGCCTGTGGCTCAGATATACTAGTGCCGAGACCTGTACCAAGGCAGGATAGAGAAAGGGTAGCCTGCGGGAGCTGACCCTATGGTTGAGGCCACTTAAGCATGAGATTGTGATCCTACTTTGGTTCTCGTGCACTGACTACGAGGTGGGAGGTCGTGGAGTCCGGTTCATCCATTGACCTTATATGGAACCAGCTGCGGGTTTCGCAGCCGTCGGCTGGATTTGAGTGGTACGGCTCACTTCCTCAGGGGATAACAATACGTAATCCAGCCGAATAGTATTTATTGCTTTAGGAAGAACATGGGACATTGATTGAGGCCTTGCTTTTGTAGTTGATCTTGTTATACATTGCAGTTACTTATACATTCCTTATATTATGTGGTAATATCTTATAAATCTTATCTTGTCAATCATGTTCCATAAAGAAATACTTGGTTATATGCCTTCCGTACATCTTGGTAAGCTCAATGGTAGTAATAACCTTGCTCTATAGACTACTCTTATTGTACATTCTATCAGTTATCTGTTGTTGTTTCTTTAATCTTTTTAAGGTTTTATGGTTCTGGCGGGGAGTTATGTTTCTCGCTGGGACTGTGTGTCTCACCCCGTTAGTTTACAACCTTTTTAGGTGTTCGTTCTAGATGTGGTGGTGGTCGCGGGGTTGCGGCCAAGCAGCAAGACGAGCGGTAGAAGACAAGAGATGGATATGCTGCCATTTTGGTTGTTTTATAGTAGAGTCTTAGAGTCATCCCTCTACTCTCAGGTCCTCGGGGGCATTTTGACGTTATTTCACGATGTATAGCTGATGAAGCTTTGTATAACTTGTTGCTAGACAGATGTGGCCCGTTATGTATATAAACAGGTGATGATCTCATGTGATGACAAGACAGCTGATCTTCTAAGTGGTGAACATGTATCAAGACTTGTAAATGTTTTTATAATGTGTTTTCTTACACGATGAGGATCTGAATGTAATAGTTTCTTGGTTTATTTGTTTGTCGAAATCGGTTTTAATTAATCCGTGTTTTTGGTAATAAGTGGTTTATGGTGTTTTCCACACGTTTTCACGTGGCACCTCGTTGTCTGTTTGATAGCGGGATGTGTCGCCACAATTACGATTATGATTATCCCGTGTTAGTTTTCCGAGGAATTTATTGATGTTTACATCGTGGTTTGAATTAATTGTTGGATGAATTTGATTCATGCAAATTATAATGTGAATATGACTATCACATAAGAGATGTGCCTACTAGCTCAGATCCTAGTCCCCTCTGTAGCTTAATGGGTTGACCTAGTACATGGCTACCAATGGGGTAGGCCCATCAGGTCATCGAATGACTTAGTATATGGCTACTAATGGGGTAGGACCATCAAGTCACTTGGAGTCAGAGATTGGACTACCTATGGGTAATGCCATGCGACTCAACCCTAGATATTGATCTACCTGTTATGTGGGATCTGATCTCCAAAGTCTGAGATAAACACATAAACTTTGAAGTAAACATAGCAGAAGCGATTCGTTTAGCAGCGGAATACCAAAAATCAACGGAAATTAAAACTTTTTGAGATAAGACATTGAAACCATAAAAATTCCTTTCATAGATTCAAGATAAACTGTTTACATCTCTGTTAATTACTTCTTGAGTAATTAGACACAGCATGCTACAAGATCTCAAGAGACGAATCAAAACTCAGACCATGACTCCAAGGACCTGAGAGTACAGAGGACGCATAGGACTGACTATCTATCTATATAACTCTGTAGTCTGAATCTCCACCTGGGATTTACTGCTGCTCCGGGTATTACTGCTGCTGATACTAGTCACATGGAGATTGGTCCCTTCGTCCTTGACGACCACCTAAAAAGTTGAAATCTGCGGGGTGAGACAATTTTAAAAAAATTTGTCCCAGCGGGAGTTATAACTCTTCGCCAGAAACATGATTATTACAGAATAAGAGAATAACAGTACACAAAGAAGTCATATATATATTTTAAGAGTAGTTAGAACAATGTTTCACAGATTGTAATCTATTCCTCCTACTAGAAGCAAAGCATCTCTAAGTCAACCCACATATCTCTTTTCTTTTAGAAATAAAAGGACATGTATAACATTTATTTATTATAAATCCATCATCACCACACTGGATCTCTTTAGGCTTAGATCATATATCCATCACCTGGCATTATAATAAGGGATATCATGGCCTGTAGCCATACCCTTTTCTACAAGGTGTTAGGATTCCAAAACCACAACATAACTGTATGGTTAGTACACATGAAATCATACTTAACCATACTCAAGTGACACAAGGGTTATTTACATTCATCACCCCTAAGTCTGCAGTTAAGCCTTTCATAGGATTATCTTGTAATATAATTTCACATAGTGACACTCTATATTAGGATCACATTTCATAATTTAACATAGGGATATCAATCCCTAAACATATTATCACAAAGAATCCGGAAAGTGAGAGTCCAAACCCCTGGACTAATTATAACATTTATTACCAAGAACATCTTATTTTATCTGGTCATCTAAATAATATGACCTTTGATAATCATCAGCACATATTACTCATGACTCATTCAACCTATCAAACTCATAAGTTATCACTTATCAGATAACATACATGTTCTTGAACATTTAAACATTAGCATAGTAGCTAAGAAGGAAGGATACTAAATGTAACAAGTCTAACTTACATCAATTACCATTTTCTCAATTCTCTCATCACAAGTCATCTGTTAAGCATGACCTTGATGATACTCATGGCTCTCACAGCCCATCAATCTCATAAGATGCCACTATCAAGGCACCAGGATATATCACTATTCATAAAGCGGACAACATGCTTTCAATGAATATAGCATCATCATCCATACCTGGATATGATCATCCTCATATAGGAACCTGCATGGTCAATTCAACTGATAACAGTAAATAACTCATTTAAATAAGTTGTATCTCCCTACTCTTACAAGAGCTAGGTTTCCCTGAATCTCATCAATTAGGGTTTACTATTCACCTATTGGTGAATTGATCTCATAACATCATCATGTATGAGATACATCATCATTAAAGCTCCTAGATAAGATTAAGATTCACTAAACATCATAATTAGGGTTTCCATGATCTCACATAGGTGGATCATACCCTAATCATGCACATTCATGTGTATTGAAGGTACTTTACTTAAGTTTCCACTATAAAAGGGTACTTTCTCTCTCTTATGATACTTTCTCTCTCCTCTTACTAGTAAATGGTGATAACACCACTCTAGATCAGGTTGGGTTAAGTCCTCCTTGATTAGTAAGCCAAAACATCATTAACATGTGATTAGGGTTTCATTAGAAAAAGGTATTGCTCAATTAAACACCTCAAGGGTATTTTGGTAATTTACCTCATGATCACCATCATGGGTCAATTCATTAATCACTTAGTCCCTTAATGTTCTAAGTTACAATTAGGGTTTAGATTAGATTACCATTGAACCAATTACAACTTCAAGTGATTAAGTATAAAAAAACCTTGAAAACCTCCAAACGGTTTCAACCTTCAACCACCAAACGGTTTGAAACCGTTTGGGTGCGTTGACCGTTTGCTAGGTTTGACTCCAAGACCGTATGAACTCAAGGTCGTTTGCCCAAACCGTTTTGTTGCGTTGACCGTATGCTAGGTTTGACTTTCCAAACCGTTTGAGCTTATACGGTTTGAAACTGTTTGATCAACTTGTCTTGAGATAGATTGGTCCAAACGACCTTGAGATCGTTTGAGCCCAAACGGTCTTGAGACCGTTTGGACCCAAATGGTCTTGAGACCGTTTGGATCCAAACGGTCTTGAGACCTTTTGGTCCAAATGGGCTCAAACCGTTTGGACCTCCAACATGGTTCAAAAGTTATAAAAGTTTATGATTAAGTATGTTGAAGCCCTCAATTGGCCTAAGCCATGTTAACCACTTATAAATTGATTCAATTAGAATGAGCCTCAATCAATTGGACACCAAATTAACCCTCAATTGAAAGCCAATTAGGGTTAAGTCCATCTCAATTAGAGTTTCAAATCGGATGGTCATCAATATTTAACAATGTGAATCAATTCAAGGTTGAACCTATCAATTGACCTCCAATTGGGCCCAAACTTGGCCCAAACGGTCTTGGGATCGTTTGGATAACCTCCAAACGGTCTTGAGACCGTTTTCCCAAGAATTAATCAAAATCTAAGTTGATTTGATAGGGGTTGAACCTTCATTAAGTCATAAATCAGCAATTTAATTATTTCAACAACCCACTATAATTGGGCCCTCAATTGATCAAATTACCTTAACCCTAGACCTCCAAACGGTCTTGGGTTGACACCAAACGGTCTTGAGACCGTTTGGATGAGTTCCAAACGGTCTTGAGACCGTTTGCCCATCCATCCTTTGGACTCTAGTGAAAAATCATCAAGGTTTGATCTATTGAGTTGATCATCACATCAATACTTAATTGCAATATGATTTGGTACCTTTGGACCTTCAATTGGTCAACTATACTTGACCCCAGACCTCTAAAAGGTCTTGGGTGATCCCCAAACGGTCTTGAGACCGTTTGGATGATTCCCCAAACGGTCTTGAGACCGTTTGGGCTAATCAACCCAAAATCACTAATTAACTCATTGGAAATTCAGCACTGATTACAATTAGGGTTTGCCCTATTAATCATCCTTCAACTCATGACTCGTTTGGAATTACTCCATCAAATTTGGTGAGTCGTTAATTAAAATCATTATGAACAGTAATCCCAAACGGTCAACGTTTGGTCAACCATCTTAAACGGTCTTGAGACCGTTTGCCCAAAAAGGGCAAATTAAACAGATTGAAAATCAGAACTTAATTCAATTGGATTTGCTAATTGATTTGCTTATATCTCACGATTGCTTTGGAGTTAACCTCTCAAATTTTGTGGTTGATTAACCTAAATAATTATAAACAAGATTCCCATACGGTATTTGCTTGGTCAACGCGACCAAATGGTCTTGAAGACCGTTTGCCTTCATACGACCCTGAAACCGTTTGCCCACCAAACGGTTGTGTAAACCGTATGGGCAATTGGTTAGGACCGTTTAGTAAAGTGGAAATCCGTGGATAAGCATAGGAATTAATGCCCTTATCTTCTACCTTAAGAACAGTAGCAGTTCTTCAGGATTTTGATTGCAAGGATGCAAGGGAAGATAGGGAAGAAGAAGAACTAGCAACTATATGCATAGAAAAAGATGTATAATCAAAGCATAAGGTTTAGAGTTATAAAACCCGCCTAAAGGTTGTTCCTTGAGCTCCAAGCTTCCAAGCTTCAGGTCTTTAATGGCATCTTTGAGCTCCACAGGTCGGCCAAGGTGAATTATCCAAGGAGAAGTTGGAAAGGAATGGCTAGAAAGATAAAGCTAGGTGAGCTAGCCATGCATTCAACCTTGAGAACGAGTTTTCACCATGAATTCAAGCGAAAAGGATGATCCAAACTTACCTTGAACTCTCTGGTCGTTCTCCTATGTTCCAGAGCTCTGCCTTAGTTGGTTTGAGCAAGGGGGATAAGAAATGAAAAGAAGAGGATCGTTCCCTTGCTAAGTGGGGAAGGTAGTATATATACTTAGGTGAAATTTCAACATAAGAACATATGTTTTCCTCATTTCTCATCTAAGTCCTCCCTTTCTTCTTTTCACGTCCCCAAATCTTATTTCTAAGGACAAACTCCTTCTAAGGTCAAGAATTGAGGGCAAAGAGGATCAACCCATCACTAAAGCATACACATAAAAGGGCTATTATACATACACCTTGATTATTCAATCACAAAGGTGTTCTTTATTATATGATTATTCAAATGAAGTGACCTTTTCATCATTTCTCTTCTAAATGATGCCAAGAGTCATAAAAGATATTTTAGATGATGTATTTTACAAGTTGCACCCCTCAAATTGGGTAAATTGCACTTTACACTAATTTAGGGTTTTCAAGTACAGGGGGTTGCTTCCACAGCTGCACTTTGGTGCTCAAGCTTGGGAAATCCCTCAAACTTCATCATAAACATCCTCATGATGTCTCAACATCAGAGGAACATCTCAACATGTGCAATTTGCAAGTTAATCCCTTAACTGGGTAATTTGCACATAGATCCTTGTATTGCAAAACAATGCTACAACTTTATATATAAAGGAGCAAAATTGAAATATATGTTTCTGAGGAACTTAATTACATGTCCAAAGTTAATCACAAGGATTTAATTACATATTTAGGCAAAACTTCTAGGGTTAGGTTATAACCCAGGTCAGGGATGTTACAAATTATAAACCCCTAACAAGGATTTCTTCCTCGAAATCCCAGGGAAAGGAAGAACAGATTAGTCATTATGATGATATTATGGGTCTATAATTCACACAAAGTCCCTTTCATTAATTATCCCTTATCACTATTTATGCTTGTGTAAATCATAAACCCCTAACATAATGTGTCCATACTTTTGAAAGGAGAAAGCATAAAAGAACATTCTTCTCATATCACTCAAGAATTCTTACCAACAGAGGAATATACATACCTTAACACTGATAATTTACTCTGTATATTGTCTCAAGGGCTTCACTGAAGGAGTTCATTGAGAAAGGCTTACTAAGTAGTTACTGAGGAAATTCACCAAGTATATTCACTAAGTTTGTTCACTAAGTATTCACTGAGTATGTTCACTGAGTATTTTCACTAAGCATTCACTGAGTATGTTCACTGAGCATATTCACTAAGTATTCACTGAGTATATTCATTGAGCATATTCACTAAGTATTCACTGAGTCTATTCACTGATCATATTCACTAAGTATTCACTGAGTATATTTACTGAGCATATTCACTGAGTATATTCACTGAGCATATTCACTAAGTATTCACTGAGTATATTCACTAAATATTCACTGAGTATATTCACTAAGTATTCACTGAGTATATTCACTGAGCATATTCACTAAGTATTCACTGAGTATATTCACTGAGCATATTCACTAAGTATTCACTGAGTATATTCACTGAGCATATTCACTAAGTATTCACTGAGTATATTCACTGAGCATATTCACTAAGTATTCACTGAGTATATTCACTGAGCATATTCACCAAGTATTCACTGAGTATATTCACTAAGCATATTCACTAAGTATTCACTGAGTATTCACTGAGTATATTCACTAAGTATTCACTGAGTATATTCACTAAGTATTCACTGAGTATATTCACTGAGCATATTCACTAAGTATTCACTGAGTATATTCACTGAGCATATTCACTAAGTATTCACTAAGTATATTCACTAAGTATTCACTGAGTATATTCACTAAGTATTCACTGAATATATTCACTGAGCATATTCACTAAGTATTCACTGAGTATATTCACTAAGTATTCACTGAGTATATTCACTGAGCATATTCACTAAGTATTCACTTAGCTTTTCTCCTTTAATTTTTCCTTATACTCTCTAGATTGTTTTAGAATAATTACCTGATCAGAGTAATCAAAAGATAACAATCTAGGAGTTTCATACTTGCCTTATCTACAATAACCATATACCTGGCCAGGGTATATGAGCATTGAGATTAGGTAGTATGTATTTTGCTTATCATCATATTTCTCATTCTTCATATCATTATACACACAGAATTTACCATACATGATTATTCTTCAGGTATCACATCTATATTTCATCCTTTTCATACACAGTTAAGGGAGATTATAAATTATTTTAAAGAATACTGATTAAGATACAAGTTCTTATCTCCCTTGTGTTCTCCCGGGACTTAGACAAGGAATTCAAAAGTAGCAAAGTTTACATATCTTCTACACATAGAATCCCGATATGTAATATTAAAACAAAACTTATGTCATCTGACCTATATGGGACGTTTGTCCACGTCCTCTAATATTATAGAGCCTCCCTTGTGAGCCTTGCAGAATCTGTCCTTGGGGCTGAGTCATTATTGTATTCCTGTCTGGACAATTCCTTGCCAGGTTTCCCGACTGTCTACATAGGTAACAGATCATGGGTGCAAAGTGTCTATACGATCCAGTTACCGATGCTGCTGCTATGTCGGAGGGTCCTCTTGGAATACTACTATGATCCCTACTTCCACTTGACACCCATTGTGTCTGGGTAGGAAATCCTGACAAAGTTGATGGTGTAGAAAATCTTGGTTTCTTAAAACTTTCAGGCCCTTGTTCTTGAGGCTGGGTGTACATCTTCTTACTACTTGTGTGTTGTTTCATGGTTTCTGACCTCTCTATCCTTCTTACTGACTCCACAAAGGTGGCAAACCTTTCTCTATTCTCTAGAGCAGACACATGAGTGGCTAGTTCAGAGTTCAAGCCCTTTTCAAAACGTCGAATTCTTTCTTCATCAGTAACTGCCATTTGTGGACAAAACCGTAGTAACTCCATGAACTTAGCTTCATACTCGCTAACGTTCATGTGTCCTTGTGTGATCTTCTCAAATTGAAAGATCTTCTCATCTAGATACGTGTTAGGGAAGTATCTATTGATGAATTCTCATCGAAAAACCTCCCATCCTATTTCTTCGCATGGTCTCTTATCCTCCTCTATCATCCACCAATTACCAGCACCCCCTTTTAGGAGGTATACCACATGTTTTACCTTTTCAGCTTCAGGAATATCAAGGATCCTGAAAGCCTTTTCCAGCTCTGTCAACCATAGATCAGCATCTGCTGGGTCAGATGTACCAGCATAGTCTATGGCTCCCACCCGGCGAAGTCTCTCAAAAGTCTTGCCAGCTCCATAACCTTCCTGATGGGCTGGTACCCTAGGTGCAGACGGTGGCACCCTATCTGCTATGTGTGTTATGGCTGTCAGAAACTTATCAAATAAGGCATGGACAGCTGGGTTTTCTATCTCAGTTGGGTCAAACTGGGGTGGCTCCCTGGGTTGCTCAGGTAAGGGTTGCTCCATTTCTGGGTGCCTTGCACCTCCCTGTGGTGCAGCAACGCTACTTTACGCCATGTACTCTTCATGTGGGTCAGACATCCTTATATATCTTCTCCTCCTGAGGAGCAGAAGGTTCTATTAGATAAGGAAGGAACACTAAGGATAGACTCGACATCCTAAGTCCTATGTCTCTGTAGACTCAGCGAACCTAGAGCTCTGATACCACTAATTGTGGGCTCTACTCTCCAAAGTCCGAGATAAACACATAAACTTCAAAGTAAACATAGCAGAAGCGATTCGTTTAGCAGCGGAATACCAAAAATCAGCGGAATTTAAAACTTTTTGAGATAAGACATTGAAACCATAAAAATTCCTTTCATAGATTCAAGATAAATTGTTTACATCTCTGTTAATTACTTCTTGAGTAATTAGACACAGCATGCTACAAGATCTTAAGAGACGAATCAAAACTCAGACCATGACTCCAAGGACATGAGAGTACAGAGGACGCATAGGACTGACTATCTATCTATATAACTCAACAGTCTGAATCTCCACCTGGGATTTACTGCTGCTGCGGGTATTACTGCAGCTGATACTAGTCACCTGGAGATTGGTCCCTTTGTCCTTGACGACCACCTAAAAAGTTGAAATCTGTGGGGTGAGACAATTTAAAAAAAAATTGTCCCAGCGGGAGTTATAACTCTTCGCCAGAAACATGATTATTACAGAATAAGAGAATAACAGTACACAAAGAAGTCATATATATATATATTTTAAGAGTAGTTAGAACAATGTTTCACAGATTGTAATCTATTCCTCCTACTAGAAGCAAAGCATCTCTAAGTCAACCCACATATCTCTTTTCTTTTAGAAATAAAAGGACATGTATAACATTTATTTATTATAAATCCATCATCACCACACTGGCTCTCTTCAGGCTTAGATCATATATCCATCACCTGGCATTATAATAAGGGATATAATGGCCTGTAGCCATACCCTTTTCTACAAGGTGTTAGGATTCCAAAACCACAACATAACTGTATGGTTAGTACACATGAAATCATACTTAACCATACTCAAGTGACACAAGGGTTATTTACATTCATCACCCCTAAGTCTGCAGTTAAGCCTTTCATAGGATTATCTTGTAATAGAATTTCACATAGTGACACTCTATATTAGGATCACATTTCATAATTTAACATAGGGATATCAATCCCTAAACATCTTATCACTAAGAATCTGGAAAGTGAGAGTCCAAACCCCTGGACTAATTATAACATTTATTACCAAGAACATCTTATTTTATCTGGTCATCTAAATAATATGACCTTTGATAATCATCAACACATATTACTCATGACTCATTCAACCTATCAAACTCATAAGTTATCACTTACCAGATAACATACATGTTCTTGAACATTTAAACTTTAGCATAGCAGCTAAGAAGGAAGGATACTAAATGTAACAAGTCTAACTTACATCAATTACCATTTTCTCAATTCTCTCATCACAAGTCATCTGTTAAGCATGACCGTGATGATACTCATGGCTCTCACATCCCATCAATCTCATAAGATGCCACTATCAAGGCACCAGGATATATCACTATTCATAAAGCGGACAACATGCTTTCAATGAATATAGCATCATCATCCATACCTGGATATGATCATCCTCATATAGGAACCTGCATGGTCAATTCAACTGATAATAGTAAATAACTCATTTAAATAAGTTGTATCTCCCTACTCTTACAAGAGCTAGGTTTCCCTGAATCTCATCAATTAGGGTTTACTATTCACCTATTGGTGAATTGATCTCATAACATCATCATGTATGAGATACATCATCATTAAAGCTCCTAGATAAGATTAAGATTCACTAAACATCATAATTAGGGTTTCCATGATCTCACATAGGTGGATCATACCCTAATCATGCACATTCATGTGTATTGAAGGTACTTTACTTAAGTTTCCACTATAAAAGGGTACTTTCTCTCTCTTATGATACTTTCTCTCTCCTCTTACTAGTAAAAATGGTGATAACACCACTCTAGATCAGGTTGGGTTAAGTCCTCCTTGATTAGCATAAGCCAAAACATCATTAACATGTGATTAGGGTTTCATTAGAAAAAGGTATTACTCAATTAAACCCCTCAAGGGTATTTTGGTAATTTACCTCATGATCACCATCATGGGTCAATTCATTAATCACTTAGTCCCTTAATGTTCTAAGTTACCATGAGGGTTTAAATTAGATCACCATTGAACCAATTACAACTTCAAGTGACTAAGTATAAAAAAACCTTGAAAACCTCCAAACGGTTTCAACCTTCAACCACCAAACGGTTTGAAACCGTTTGGGTGTCTTGAACGTTTGCTAGGTTTGACTCCAAGACCGTATGACCTCAAGGTCGTTTGCCCAAACCGTTTGGGTGCGTTGACCGTATGCTAGGTTTGACTTTCCAAACCGTTTGAGCTTATACGGTTTGAAACCGTTTGATCAACTTGTCTTGAGATCGATTGGTCCAAACGACCTTGAGATCGTTTGAGCCCAAACGGTCTTGAGACCGTTTGGACCCAAACGGTCTTGATACCATTTGGCCTCAAACGGTCTTGAGACCGTTTGGATCCAAACGGTCTTGAGACCGTTTGGTCCAAATGGGGTCAAACCGTTTGGACCTCCAACATGGTTCAAAAGTTACAAAAGTTTATGATTAAGTATGTTGAAGCCCTCAATTGGCCTAAGCCATGTTAACCACTTATAAATTGAGTCAATTAGGATGAGCCTCAATCAATTGGACACCAAATTAACCCTCAATTGAAAGCCAATTAGGGTTAAGTCCATCTCAATTAGAGTTTCAAATCGGATGGTCATCAATATTTAACAATGTGAATCAATTCAAGGTTGAACCTATCAATTGACCTCCAATTGGGCCCAAACTTGGCCCAAACGGTCTTTCGATCGTTTGGATAACCTCCAAATGGTCTTGAGACCGTTTTCCCAAGAATTCATCAAAATTTAAGTTGATTTGATAGGGGTTGAACCTTCATTAAGTCATAAATCAGCAATTTAATTATTTCAACAACCCACTATAATTGGGCCCTCAATTGATCAAATTACCTTAACCCTAGACCTCCAAACGGTCTTGGGTTGACACCAAACTGTCTTGAGACCGTTTGGATGAGTTCCAAACGGTCTTGAGACCGTTTTCCCATCCATCCTTTGGACTCTAGTGAAAAATCATCAAGGTTTGATCTATTGAGTTGATCATCACATCAATACTTAATTGCAATATGATTTGGTACCTTTGGACCTTCAATTGGTCAACTATATTTGACCCCAGACCTCTAAACGGTCTTGGGTGATCCCCAAACGGTCTTGAGACCGTTTGGATGATTCCCCAAACAGTCTTGAGACCGTTTGGTCTAATCAACCCAAAATCACTAATTAACTCATTGGAAATTCAGCACTGATTACAATTAGGGTTTGCCCTATTAATCATCCTTCAACTCATGACTCGTTTGGAATTAATCCATAAAATTTGGTGAGTCGTTAACTAACATCATTATGAACAGTAATCCCAAACGGTCAACGTTTGGTCAACCATCTTAAACGGTCTTGAGACCGTTTTCCCAAAAAGGGCAAATTAAACAGATTGAAAATCAGAACTTAATTCAATTGGATTTGCTAATTGATTTGCTTATATATCACGATTCCTTTGGAGTTAACCTCTCAAATGTTGTGGGTGATTAACCTACATAAATATAAAAAAGATTCCCATACGGTCTTTGCTTGGTCAACACGAACAAACGGTCTTGAAGACCGTTTTCCTTCATACGACCCTGAAACCGTTTGCCCACCAAACGGTTGTGTAAACCGTATGGGCAATTGGTTAGGACCGTTTAGTAAAGTGGAAATCCGTGGATAAGCATAGGAATTAGCGCCCTTATCTTCTACCATAATAACAGTAGCAGTTCTTCACGATTTTGCTTGCAAGGATGCAAGGGAAGATAGGGAAGAAGAAGAACTAGCAACTATATGCATAGAAAAAGATGTATAATCAAAGCATAAGGTTTAGAGTTATAAAATCCACCTAAAGGTTGTTCCTTGAGCTCCAAGCTTCCAAGCTTCAGGTCTTTAATGGCGTCTTTGAGCTCCACAGGTCGGCCAAGGTGAATTCTCCAAGGAGAAGTTGGAAAGGAATGGCTAGAAAGATAAAGCTAGGTGAGCTAGCCATGAATTCAACCTTGAGAACGAGTTTTCTCCATGAATTCAAGCGAAAGGGATGATCCAAACTTACCTTGAACTCTCTGGTCGTTCTCCTATGTTCTAGAGCTCTGCCTTAGTCGGTTTGAGCAAGGGGGATAAGAAATGAAAATAAGAGGATCGTTCCCTTGCTAAGTGGGGAAGGTAGTATATATACTTAGGTGAAATTTCAACATAAGAACATATGTTTTCCTCATTTCTCATCTAAGTCATTCCTTTCTTCTTTGCACGTCCCCAAATCTTATTTCTAAGTACAAACTCCTTCTAAGGTCAATAATTGAGGGAAAAGAGGATCAACCCATCACTAAAGCATACACATAAAAGGGCTATTATACATACACCTTGATTATTCAATCACAAAGGTGTTCTTTATTATATGATTATTCAAATGAAGTGACCTTTTCATCATTTCTCTTCTAAATGATGCCAAGAGTCATAAAAGATATTTTAGATGATGTATTTTACAAGTTGCACCCCTCAAATTGGGTAAATTGCACTTTACACCAATTTAGGGTTTTCAAGTACAGGGGGTTGCTTCCACAGCTGCACCTTGGTGCTCAAGCTTGGGAAATCCCTCAAACTTCATCATAAACATCCTCATGATGTCTCAACATCAGAGGAACATCTCAACATGTGCAATTTTCAAGTTAATCCCTTAACTGGGTAATTTGCACATAGATCCCTGTATTGCAAAACAATGCTACAACTTTATATATAAAGGAGAAAAATTGAAATATATGTTTCTGAGGAACTTAATTACATGTCCAAAGTTAATCACAAGGATTTAATTACATATTTAGGCAAAACTTCTAGGGTTAGGTTATAACCCAGGTCAGGGATGTTACATGTTAGGTAGGATCATGCAGGGTTTAATAAGGACCTACCTAGAGAGAGGTAGTATCTTAGTCCACTACAGGGACATCACAGATATAGGGGATAGGAAAGGATTGAGTAGTATGGTTTAAAATGTAATCTTGGCTGATTACTTTGTTACTATAGTTGCACGATTATTGTTTCTCCCACATACCAGCTTCTTGCTGACCGACGTTTTGTTTGTCGACGTTTTAGGTACAATGAAAAGAACAAACAATAAAGTGGCATATGTGGAATTAAACGAGAATTAACACGTACAGGAGGATTAGTTAGATCATTATCTTCATGGTTATAAGTTTAGAAATCCTAGTTTTAAAAAGGTAAGCAAAGTTTTTATTTTTTACCTTATTTCAGTATAGTTGGTAGAATTTAATAATTGTTAATGATTATTTGTCGAACCTTTGATCTGGGTTATTGGATAACGGCTCTGATCTCTTGGTCTCCCTTAAGTGGGGGTTACTGGGAGACAGGGTCATTACAGATGTTTAGGGTTAAATTCTGACTCTTAATAGAGAACAAATCAAGGACTTCATTGGTGGTTTATCCAAGGTGTTTACTTATGTAAACAACCAATGGTCTTACCTTTTAAACATCCAATGGTTCTCGGTGACATCATGGTATGGTGATATGGGTTGAATGATGATGGAACAAATGGAGGGTTACCCTTAATAAGGTAGTCTTACCTATTCACTCATATGAATAGAAGGGATGATAACCATATTGTGTTGATATGTAACCCTAATGAGGTATAACTTGTTATACCTAGCTTTAATATAACTAAATGATGGTAATTGGGTATGAATAGTCCTTGAATGACTAATACGATCATGGAGTATTCTGTTACTATTGTTGAAACCCTAGTATGCTATAACCCGATGGTTACACCTTGATTTATATGTGGGTTCATACTTTAGATAGTATGGAATGTGATGGTGATGCTTCACCTTATGCATCCATGATCCAATGGGGATGAAGTTAGTTAGGGTTTTGGTATAAGTGTTGATTAGTAACATTGATGTAATTTGTCATGTTGAACCTAACACTAATGCAAATAGATAAAGATGAGTATTCATGTTTAACATTATTATATGATGGAATGATGGTGGAATAACCTCCTTAATATGATCATAATTTTAATGTGTTAATTGAAGGTTATCATAGGAACATGGTTAATACTTTCTTATGCTAAACATGTGCATTATGAATATTATGATGGTTAATCATATCTAGATTCCTTGCATGTTGATGTGATAAAGGAATGCACTTAATGTTAATATAACCCTGCTATGATTGTTTATGAATATCTCCCAATTTATTAATGCAATATTGTGGTGATACAGTGTAATATATGTAAGTAATGTTGTTGAGCCTTGTTATAAGGCATGCAAAGATAATGATGATCTTACAGGGAATAGTATGATGGTCTTCATGACCTTTGGGCATGGTGGAGCCCTAAATGTGGTGTTATCCTCTTGTGTTGATAAGGCTTGATACCCTGTGATATTGTCAAAAGGATTTATATCATGTGATAGTATGATGGTCTTAATGACCTTTATGCACGGTTGAGCCCTGAATGAGGTGTAATCCTCTTCTGTTGATAAGGGTTGATACCCTGTGAAATTGTGAAAAAGATTTATATCTTGTGATGGTATGATGACTAGTATAGTCTCATGAATGGCAAGTGAATAGCATCATGTGATGATGAGATGATAAATTATGTTCCATATGTTTTATATCTTTTCAAGTTTTGATATTTATATGCTTTCTATAAGTGAATTATGGTTTGTATGTCCACTTGTTTGATTCATCCTTAATTCACCAATTGGCATAACTAATCAAGTGCAACTCTAATCATGTAGTGCTCTGTGCTGTAGAGCCATCTTCAGTGTCAGAACTTGATGGATAATGAAACGAGTATTCCTAAGGGAAACTCAGAGCGCATATTGTTGAGTATGTAGGGGTGGCAGGTTGAGGATATATCATTGTCATCCACAATGCAGATTGTGGAGGTTGATTGTGATCATGCCTCATACATCTAATGTGATTGAGAACATCTACAATTGTATCTCGACTATTATAACATGATGTGATTAGAGGACAAATGCAGTAGTACCTTGGATTAGAGGGTTTTGTATACCCTGGTTTCTAGTGCTATGACCTATACCAAGGGCGAACTAGTGGTTAGCAGCTTGACTATATGTCACTGTGGTGGCAACTTTGACTAATATGTCACTGCCATTTTACTCGTACTGACCGAGGGGAAGAGATCTTATGATAGAGACACTCCTAGATCTTGTACAAAATTGAATATCCCTTCGCAGGGGTCGGTTGGACTTTGATTGGTACGATTCGAATTCCCTAGGGCATAATAAAAGGTGTACTACAACTGTGTAGCATATTTGTTTAGGGTTATTCACGGCTTTTCACATTGGATGATAACCCTTATTTGTTATCTTTACATAAAGATGATGTTAACTGAAATTAAGAGATAGTAGATATACTCATGTTGTGGATATGCTTAAGATTGTAGATGCATACATACAATAGCCATGTTTATGTTGATAACTATACTACTACTACTTATTATAATCATAATGCTGGATATCTCATGTTGTTAGTTGCGTTAAGCATGCTAGCCATGCCTTTGTTACTAGAGATACATATACTGCTAATCATGCTTATGCATATAGTTGTGCTTATGTTGTTAGCTCTTCTTATGATGTTAATATGTTCGAACTATTAGACATGCTAATTTTGTTAGTTATGCTTATGTGGCTAGACTTATTCATAATGATAGAGATTCTATGTTACTAGACTTGCTCATGATGCTAGATATGCATATGCTACTGAATTGCTTATATTGTCAACAAGATAAAGGGTGATAGTATGGATAATGATGATAATTATTATCTGCTCCTTTATGTATTCTATCAATCATCCCTACTAATGAGCCTATTTGTTATATCTGATTAAACTGCTTAAACTATTTAATTACTTAAAATGTTGTAATCAATAAGCATTGTTGGAAGTTATATCTATTGCTAGGACATGGGTATCACCCTTGTGGTTTGCCACATCTTTTAAGGTAATCGACAGTGATGGGAACATAGTCGTGGAAGTAAAGAGGAGCTATAGTAATGAATCTTTGAGAAAGTTGATCAGATGTCTAGTGTGTCCTAGAGTCGTCCCTATACTCTCAAGTCTGGGCAGGAAAAGTTTATATATGGTGTTTTAAACGAACCAGATTTTGTTAGCTTGTTAATGTTTGTTTTATGGCATATATAAATATTGTTCTCCTATGTATATATGTTGTAGATAAGGTGATAGAACAATTTGTATGAAATTCTTGGCATAGTATGGATTAAATAAAGATGTTGAGCTCTTATGCAAATGCTTCTGAGCAGGTGCTGACATTGAAATTGGTTTTAATTTACCCATTTTTTGGGTATGTGGTTAATTGGTGATTGATTGTGTTTTATGTTTTGAGTAATCTCATTTAGAGTAATGGGTTCTCATAAATAGAGACTAAACCATGGATTATCTCTCTCCCAAGGTAGAATGATGTGGTAGAAGGGTTGAGGCAAGCAATGCATCTTGAATATTGTCCACACTCACCATGGATCTGGTCAGAGCTAGCTAGCAGTCACAGGGACAGGATGAGTAATCTCAACAACTACCATGATGATCATGGCAGTGGAGGATCTTATGGTAATGACTTCAAAGTCATAGCAGTTGTCATTTGAGAGGATGGAGGAGCATGATCCCTATGTTTACTTACAAACCTAAGAAAGATGGAGAAGAAAAGGAAAAGGAGAGACAGTTACACCTTCATGCTAGTGGAGTTGACAGAGCTAGTTGTGTCATCTTGGTCTGTTGGTAGTTGATGTAGCTGGCATGATGTCCTACACCTTAGTAGTAGGTGCATGATGGTAGAAGATGGTGGAGTTGGCAACACATGGGATGGGATCAACTCTGCCATCTTCCTGAAAGGAGGGATTTAAGGATTTCATTATGCGGTCTTGGTGGGGTGCAACAAGCAGTTTTGGTCTCATTGACGCCTTTTCAAGTCAACACTTGTAGGTGGTAGATGATGATGGTGTTGCAGGTGGTGGAGGTTGTTGATTGTCATGTCGGTGCTACACTTGCAGATGCACACTCTTAGTCCAAGAGGATATCAGGAGGCACCTTTTCTAGAGCCTTTAATTTCAAGACATGTGTAGGTAAAGGATCCTCTCTCTCTCAGATTGTAGGTTATGTGGTGTGAAGGGAGGTAGTGCTGGTAGGTGTCTAGGAGGTGCTACCATGGAGGAGAAGTTGGTATTCTAGCCCTTGGAGTCAACGACTATTGATTTTGGTTGTGTGTCCATGCCTTACGATAGAGTGATGGCAAGGAATGAAGGAAGCATGACTACTATGGGCGCCGCCATATCCTCTATCAGCCCTAGCAACTACTGGCGTTGGGATGCTCTATGCCAAATATTGGGTGTGTAACATACTAAAATCCAGGGTCTTTCCTACAATTTACCCAATTTTGACCTTTTCTTTGCCTTCTAGTCCGTGTGGACCTTTTTCATAAATTTCCCATCCTTTTGAGTCATTTTTGGACTCCTTGTGCAGTTTGAGCACATTTCAAGGTTGAAATTACCTTTTTCCCTCATTTATATAAATGGAGGGGTGTTTTCACAAATAACCCACACAATGAGATAATTAAGGACTAATAATGCAAATGGAGTTTTATGAGAGATAATTAGTGGATACTGTTAATTTGGATCTCTTACATCTTTTTGGATAATATATGAGCAAAAATATGTAATGTAATTAATTATGGGTGTAATTAACCTAATTTCCTTCTCTCTCCTCAAAAATGATAATAATATATATAAATAAAATATAATGGTGATATTTTGATACATATTTATGTATGTGAAGCCTATTTTGTATGTGACCCCTATGTATGTGAGAACCTATTGGTGTATGTGAAGCCTATTTGGTATGTGATTCCTATTATATATGTGGAATGTATATGTGCAAATTACCTATCCTTCAGTTGGGTCTTGTCCAACCCTACCTTCATTATGTGCTAGCCTTGTTATCCTTCTAATTGCATTTATTTGGATCTTTACTATGTGATGCTTCTATTACCCTATGTGTCTCATTTAATTGTAACTCTTAAATCTTTCTATGGCCAATGTTTGGGTCATCCATTTATTGAGATTATTTATTTGGGTTTTATTCACATTTTGCAATGTTGCAATCTTGTTATACTTCTCAATACTTCCAAGTGACTATTAAGCATGATGTATTTTAGGCCAAATGACAATGTAGTGTACATGAGTACAAACCACCCACAGGGCACTGAGGTTTTAGTCCTCCTGTCGGGCACTGGGGTTTTAGTCCCCCTGCCATTTTATATTAGGCACTGGGGTTTTAGTCCCCTTGCCACTTTATCTAGCCACTGGGGTTTTAGTCCCCCTGCCACTTGGTGAGGTCCGGTAGGTGCCTCACCCTACATTGAGATGACTTTGTGTCTTACTATATTCATTCTATGTGATTATTATTGTGGTGATTGATTATGGCAGTCTTCTCTCTCTTATTCTTATACTTGCATCATTTCTTTTAAAATCTTAGTTCTTTATTTACACAATGTAATTGAACCCTTTTAGATAATGATTATGCTAATGGAATTAGATGAGTTCAAATGACTGTTGCTTTATGTTTGGTTCCTTTTTGTTGGACAATTACTTTGCTTAGCATCTGAACTCTAGCTTGTACGCTTGGATCATGTTTTGACTAGCTATCGAATTGTGTTTTCCGCTGCAACTCCCTCGAGAGAGGTGTTGTGGCTCTAGTGTTTGGTCTGATCAGGGAGTACGAGAGTACCCAGGATCAAAGTTGCTTCAGTTGTCTTTCCACTCTGACCCAAGTCCAGCAACCTTGAGAGAGGTGTTGGTGCTTAGTTAGAGGTACCCTCTTTGAGAGAAGGGGTGATGGATGTTCATGTTGTCGCTTGTTATACTGAAGTTTTCCTCCATCGTTCCTTACCAAAGCAATAGTGTTATCTCCTCTGGTTCTGTTGCGCTAAAACCCTAAAAACCGATAAATGCCAAAAACCTTAATTTTCCTTGTAACTCCAGTTGGAGATAGTTTTCTTTATTTTATCGATCTTAGCCTGTTGTTCCCTTTGGGAACATTATCCTCTCACCTTACCCTTATCGGAGTGTAAAGTGTTGATTTCGTGTTCTTAACACTACCACCCTTGTCCCTGTGGTTCGAACCTGATTGCTACTTCGGACCCCATCATCGTTGCGGGGGCCTAAGAGTCGGGTTATTTAAAAGTTCGACTACTTCAAATCCACTCCTTTTGGACACGTGATTTAGGCCGGTCAAGGACTTGGACTTGATATGTCAATGAATGATGATTTGGGTTTAGTACATACACTTGATGCATTATATGAGGTTTGTGATAGATTTTAGCGTTCATATGCTTGATTAATGTTGTATCTTAAGTTTGAGTATTGTAGTACACCCTACTTGCTTCATGATAGATGAGTACATGATTAAATTATTCAAGTGAAACCTAAGAATGTAGTGCCATGTGACTATAGAACTATCCTTGTGTTCAGAATTCTGGATAGTGACATAGGTAGCCATGTAGCATGCTTGGATTTTGAGAAGGTGCTCCAGGTTGTATACTTTTGAGTATACACAAGTAAGATGAGATTTTTTCCTCGATAACCAAATGATGGTTATATGTATGAGTGTGGGTGAACCGTATCTCTAGTTATATGTGAGAATGTGAATGAGATATGTGACATAATGATATAAGTATATTTAGACGCATGCGATAGATGATGTGGAATGATTACCCAAGATAGACCTAATGTTGTGAGTTGCCTTTTAAGCCCCTACTAGTTGGTTTTTGATTGATATGCCCCTACTTGCTATGCTTGCACTGACCAAGGTGTGTTAGGATCTTATTGAGACCCAACAGTGAGCTAGAGAACTTCACAATAACTAGCTAGTGGTTTGAGTGATACACCTCAAACTACCCATGGCTTTAATTATAAAATAAATAACCAAACTATGTAGATATTTCTTCTTAAGTATCTTGACAATTCACATTGTATTGCTTTAGTTCCATTTCTTTCATTACAAAAATAGTTTTCCTTACTCTCGTATTGCACGTAATGTTGATTTGTACCATGGAACATTACTTTCATTAATTAATCTACGCTTATCATTTGTTAATAATAGGCTTGTATGCATAGAATGTGAGCAGTTATTATACCATATTGTTGGGACATTGGTTTCACTCTCATCGCTATCAACATTTTTTTAGGTGTTCAACCATATACCCATGGCTTTAGTGGATAGGGGACTCCCTTGAAACTATCAACAATAATTAGGTTGGTGTTAGCCTTCTCGAAGATGTATGTGGTCATCCTTGTACACTTACGTCCAGGCATGGTGGTTCATATCTATATGTATCGACAACTTGGTTATTGGCTTGCATGTCGGGTATACATTCTCATATTATAAACTTTGGAAGATATTCTTTTTTATGCAAAGATTGTAGTAATGGTCATGAAACGATACCAATGTACAAAGTTGCACATTGTTGAATGGAAGTAATGGCCCTTCTAGTGGATATGTTTTGTGGAATTTCATCTTAAGATTTTCATAATCTTCAGAATAATGATGATGGTTAGCATTGTTAGGCATTTTGTTTTGAGTAATTTTTTCTTTAATTGTGGTGGAGCATCACATGCAAGGTTAGATAGATGCATAAGGAGGTCACTTGATGTTTGATGTTTAGTGGGGGTGAAAACATGAGAAGAAGTGGGAATAGGTCAATATTTAAACAATATGATGTGATGCATGTGTTAGAGAATAGTCACAATTATAAAGGAACTGAGTATGAGGTCGTGTTAGGAAAAAGTTGACAATTATAAGGAGAAAGAATCTAAGTTTGGAAGGTTATATACTTAAAGAGAAATGGACATTGTCATATTTATGTTGCTTGTAGGGCATTTGCTAGTTAATGACTCATTTTCTTGCATTGTAAATTTAAGTGCAAAATGAAACAAAAAGGATTCATGTGAATGTAGTGGCTACATGCTTTTAAAATAAATTATTTGAATAAGGATTTATGCATCCAACTTATTTTATTTTATTAATTGGTATTGACCCTATATTATCATACTAATAAGATTTCAAGGAATGTCTAGTGTGTGATATAGGGGTTACTAGATTGAAGAAAGTGTTTCATAGATGATCATCCTACACAGAGAAGGTCAAGCATTTTTTTAATGATGTACTCATATATGGGATGACATATGATACAATACATAAGAGATAATCCTAGGACCCTTATTGTTAAAAGTTGTGAGTTGTATTCCGTAGAGCCAAGAGCTAGACCTTCATCTTCAAAGATATTTTGGTGGCGCCACCATATTCTTCACCCAGTGCAATAACCAAATTATGAATGATCATATCAATATTTTAAATAACTTGAGGTATGATAGAGGGTAAGAAATGCTGCATATGTCATCATAAATGAAGTGTTTCATCCAATCCAGTCAAAACAAAATGTTACACTGATTATGGAAAATCAAAAGCAGTCATAAATTTTTCCCAACAATCAATAAAAATTAGGAATATCTTCACCCTTTCTCTAGATTAGGGTTTGACAATAATCTCCCTCTAACCAACACGGAACAAAAATGGATTTTTTGAAGTATAAATGACCAAGATCACACCTACCTAGCATCATACAAAATCATATCATGCTAAAACAAAGTAGTACATGATGCTTAATCCTTCTTTATGAAAACCCTAAATTTTTGTGGGTAGTATCTCAAGATTCTATACTAATCCTACCAATGCATGCTTCACCACTTATTGACCTATATGACGTACTTGGTTATGAGTTTGATATGAAGGTGTCATGTCTATGTTACTTCCCATCTTAACCTATCAAAGAAGACATTATATTCCTGAAATAAATCCTAAAGGGTGTTTTTTTGTTGAAATAGAACATTTGTGAGTTAAAACCCTTTGATGGTAAAACATATATGCGTGCACATGCTTATGTAATGATGAATCACCAAAAAATTGGTTTTTATTCTTTCATTATATGGAACCTCTAAAATGTTTCAAGTAATTAAATTTTATTATGTCATGCCAAACACTAATATTTTTACATCCATATTATGTTCCACATGTTGATTTCTTGCAATTTAAAAATTGAAATTAATTAACACTTTTCTATAATTGTTTTCAAATGTCAAGATATATATCTTATATAAGAGAATTTTTTCACACCAAAACACCACATGGAGTGTGCCTTTTGCAATAAATAGTCGATTAAATTAAGAATAGAGTAGTTCTATTAGACATTATTAATAATTTAGTTTATTATGTAATCAACCTATGTGTCTTAGTCCATATAATTGTTTTGAGTCCAAGCATGCTTGAGTCACAAGTTTTTGAGTATCCTCCCTTTTCTATATATAATAATGGGGGATAATGCAAAAAAATGATTAACCTTCCATCTTATATATCTACATGGTACCAAATTAGTTGATCATGTGCCCCAAAACCCACATGAGAGAGATAGAGACAGCCAAATAGGAGTTCCCCCTTGCAGGAGGCCACCACCCATGGAGGTTCTTGGATACCCATGGAGACGCCTATCTCTTGCACATTCTAAGAGTGTCTCTATCACAAAACTAAAAATTTCAATGATGCCTCTATGTTACAGACATATCTAAGGGACGATCATCGGTTGTCATCCATGTTTCACAAGGAGGATTTGTTGTTATCATCCTATACTATTATAACTTCACCATCCTCTCCACCATTATTTTCCTTCTTGGAGCCAACACCACTATTCTCCCCCTCTTGACACATATCCTCATCTATTAAATCACAATCCAAGATGAATTTTTTAACTACTAAAATGATCTCTTAATGTGCAAATTCATCTTCTTCTACACTTTCACATAATTGAGGGCTTCCATACATGGTGTGCCCCTTTCCTATATGTAGAAGCAACATGTATATTTCATTTTTTAGTTCCCACCCCTTCCAGCCATGTGCATATCTTACTATCCTTAATCTATCTACTACTCCTCATATAAACCAAGATAGATCTTTATTGGATTGACTCGGGTTACCAGGTACCATCCTCCACATACTATCCTACACAACCATTAACTCTACTATGGTTTATGATTCTCTACCCCGACCACTCTCTTGATTCTCTTTATGAATTGTTTGAGGGGGAGAATAGAGGAAGAGATGAGATGAAGGATTATAGGAGATGAAAAGTGATAAAGGAATAATTTTATAGTACTCCTACTTTGCATCTTGAAGTTACTTGCTACCTGCTAATTTGTGCAAGAGGTTGTTCATTTCAGCTACATTTCTTCTACTCTCTCTCTCTCTCTCTTGATTGTATTTTTGCACGATGACTACCAATCTGCTTGTGACCTAGAACTCTCTAGACCTACATGTGTCCCAACACACTCTGGAATACTGATGTCACACTAGCAGTTAAGATTCATTATGGATATGTCAGCACTACTCTTTCTCTCTCTCTCTCTTATCCATGATTTTGCATGTTGACTACTACTTTTCTTATACTCCAACACTCTCTGGAGTGTCCATGCTTTTGTGCATTGACTACTACTTGTCATTCAACACTCTCCAGACTATTCAACACCACTAGCAACTGAGAATATGCCACTTGCACTGACTTATTTCTATGTATTCTAAATGCCACTTATTTCTTTTTATCAAGAATATCCTATAACCTTCTTGTTATCTTCTTGGAGTTATCTTCTTAAAGGGAGGGAACATTAGAATGTTTATTGTTTCTACTAACATTATATTTTCTTCCTCATTTTCTACTTAATGATTAATTCGAGGCATGCTAATGATATGTTTAAGGAGGAGTATTAAACTATTTAATTGTAATATTGAGGGGAAGTAATATTTGTGTGTGGATGTGGTTTTATCTTTTTATTCTAGCATGTATGTTTGCAAATTGACTTGGGATTCTCCCAACCTCCAACCTGAGGGGGGATGTTAGATGTTTGAATTATTTAGTTTGATATATAAATGGGCCTAAGTGTCTTACGCCATGTGGTTGTCTTGAGTCTCAAACATACTTGAGCCACAAATTTGGAATTATCCTCACGTGCCTATATCTAAGAATGGGGATTTTATCGAATGGAACAACAAGCTAATTGACCTTTTGAATCATTTCTGTATAGGTTGTTTATACATGTATAAACTCACCAGGTGTATCTCATTGTATATTTTTTAAATGGGTTGTTTTGGGAACTGGTCATGTGGCATAGCATCATTGTATGTAATTAAAGGAAAAAACTAGATTAGATTAAAATACAATTTTGTCGTGAGTAAGGTAGGCTAGAAGGTCAAGAAATTTTCTGAAACTTATTTTGACTAATGTTGCACACAACATGATTAACCAAGAAGATCACTAGAAAGAGAAGCAAGGCATACAAAGAATGGTGATTGCTTCCCGCTGCTAGTAGCATCATCGAGTGGGTCCTTTTCGGTGTCAAGTCAAACCTGACATGTCCTCCACCGTCCTCTAATTTTGGTTGTGCCACATTCCCAACCCTATTATGTGTAAAAAGATGGTGCGATATGGTACAAACATTGGTAACATTTTGCTTCCACTACGGCAATAAATACAACCTTATTAGTAAATATAATACCCTAACAGTGACTATAAAATTAAAATAAAAAACCATCCAACCCACGCTACCCTTTAGATATAATAAGACGAAAGCCAGTCCGAATCTAAGAAAGTAAAGGTTAAAATGATGTTCAAATCTCTACCACTTTATTTCAAATAGCTTATAAGAATACATAAAGACTGATTTGTCATTTAGAAAAAATAAAGTAAAAAGATGCTTTTAAATTCTTCTATGCTATCACAGAGTTACATTACTAGAACATAAAATTAATTTATAACTAAATATATAAAAAAAATCGCATTCGATACATCGTATACTCTTTCTTATATTCAAGGACTACCTTGTAATCTAAAAATGAAGAGAAAATTACATAAAAGAACCTTCAATGCACTTTCTTTCTTACATCCTAAGTGACATTGATCCACTCAACGGAAGAACAGTTTGTGTTCTTCCAATCCATGATTTCATATAAGAGTATAACATGCGTTTGGGGACTAGGGTGTTAACATCTGATAGACGGCCACCAAGGACCACCGATCTTCAAGATGGTGGTCGAAAAGTTCAGAAGAGAGAAACGAGTGGGAAGTATGCTTTTGCAACTAACAAGTGAAGGGTCAATCAAAGCAAGCAAACAAACCCCGGCCTATATTCTGTTCATCCACTCTAGTTCATACAAGTCCTTGGCAACATGTGTGTGAAAAGTATATTCTATTGGAACCATGTCGGTGTCGAGCTAATCAATCAACTATCTAAGTGAACTATTTGCATGTGCGGTTTTGTGAATCACAAAGAAAGTCCTCCCACATGGGCACCATTCACATACACAACACAGTATATAGTACAGGTTGAAAGTACAGACGACCAATATCAGAGGCCATGATTAAACCAAACTAAGACAATGCTACAGTTAAAAAGAAAAGCGCGGCAAGTACGAACATCCTGAGTTCACTGATGATGGGAATGTAACTGAGAAAAAGTAGCTTGGTGGATAGTTGGGTCTCGGTTGGAATCTAAGCTAGCAGCTGTGATGCAATTATCTTGTTATGGATAGAGAAGGGAGGTACAGAATGCTTTTTCGTGGCCAGAGATACCTGACACTGAAACCACGAGCGCCCCCTCTCCTTTCCCAGGGGCCCTTGCACATGATTGGCGATTCATTCCATTTGCCTGGCCTATGGGCCCCAAGTTGAGAGCTGATGATGAGCAGTGAGTTGTAGCAGTGGAGCACATGCGTGCCTCATGAGAGATGTACATCACATACGCATATGTCCTACCTAGCTCCCACCAGGCCATTATAGTAACAGTATTGATCACATATGCCTCTGACAACTGTGGCACTTGGATGATTATGGTCAACAAAGTCGAACATGAGCAGAAGAGGGGATTACGTAGCTGTTGGTCGAGTTTTCGGGGTCAGTACTTCTCACATGCTTCCTCCAAGGCTAGCTAGTTTTACCAAGGAAGAGTTAAATTTTGGGCACACCAAAGAGCTATCACATAGGGTTGGAGTAACCTACACCCCCCTACCTATTCAGGACATGTGTCACATCCATTTAATCCTAACTAGCAAATTTAATTGTACTACACATATGTAAAATGATAAACAAATGTGTAGCATGCATCATGTTCATACGGGATCAACAAATCTGGGCTCATCACGTAGATGTCTCCTACTATCTCCATTACAATGCGACACTACACTCAAAAAGAGACACGTGGCTGAGAATGCAGACGTTCGTTTTGACAACTGCATGACGGGAGAGGTTGGCCGACTGCTCGATTTTTATTCTTTTAATTCCTTCCTTCTCCGACTATAACCTTCATTTCTTCTTTTTAAAATAATTGCAATCGAACTCTTTTGTCTATCTTAACCTAATATGACAACAATAATGTTTTGTTCTGCACAAGCAAACTAAGTGAACAATAAAAGCCCAAAAAATAAAAAGTGAACAATAAAGAAATTATGTTTGTGTCCATAAATAGAAGCGCCCAAAACATGAAGACATGTTGAAAATACCCAATAATGTGGATGGACACACACTAATTGGGTGCTCTATACTTAGAATTCAAGCATATACTAATTGATACACATGCAAAATAATTGTGTATCAGCGTTCAAACATGTTGATACACGCCCACTAATGTGGATGTGCCCACTAGCACGAAAACACAAAGGGGATCGGAGTGCCCATAAAATATTAATACACGTTGATAAATATTAATATGTGCTCATACACTTATGCGCCCAAAAAGAATGATAACACCCATAAAAAGGGCTCAAGTGCCCATAAATATAGATTCAGGCGGCCAAACATGTGGATACCCGCCCACTTATGTGATATATGTGCCCAAACGTATTGATGTGGGTCCATGAATGTATACATGCTCAAATATATTGATATGTACTTATTAATGCGGATGTGCCCACTAATGTGCAAAACATGTGCCTCGTTATATAGAAAAGGTGCCCAACTATCGGGAATCAATGCCCAAAAATGTGGACGAGCACCTATTATGGCTAAAAAGTGGATAGTGTGCGCAAGTATTCACTAGTTAGCCCACTAATTGATACATGCCCACTATATAAGGCTAACAAATGCACTTACATGAGGATATGCAATTAATAGACGCCTACTAAATAAGGCTAGCATGGGCACTTACATGAGGATATGCGCACATTAAATGGGTATAACCACCCAAACAAGAGGATGGACGCCCATTAAAGGGTATTTACATGTCGATACATAGGGAAACTATGGTGGCTAATGTGGATGTGCGCCCACTAGTGTGATATGTGAAAAACACACTGGGGGATCAATGCCCACTACTATATTGTGAATAAAAATTGGTATAAGCACACATAAATTGTTAATACACACCCAACAATTAGTAATCAATGACCACCAATAAGGCTAACACAATCACTGACATAAGGATATACACGTATAAGTATACATGCACGCCCAAATAGGATGATACATGCCTATAGATGGAGACTTACATGCTTGTTGTTACATCCTTTGCCACACAAAGTGAGATTACTCAAAAATGAAATCACAATCAACCATTAACAGCAGAATACCAAAAATTACAGGAAATTAAAACCAATTTACAATAAGCACCAGGAGTTGAGAATTACTACACAAGAGCCAATACTTACATTTCATAACATATATTCAAGGTACTACATAATCATATTCCAATCAACTTGTTACATAAGATAACAGTTCCACATGTATATACATACCACCAAAGGTACATAAGCCAAAAAATACATATCAATCATCATGTCTACAAAACACATCGAGAACACCCCCAAAGACCTGAGTGTATAGGGATGACACATATGACTCTATTACTAGACACTATCTGTATACCATAATTCACCAAGTGTAGTTTTTTTTATGTCCTCAGCTATCTGATCTTTAGCTTGGCATGCACGTCCCCCTAAAAGATTCTTAACCAAGGGGTGAGACAACATTCTCAGCGAGAGATATAACTCCCTGCCAACTCTATTATTATCACAAATAACTAAGCAGATCAATTAAATACTGAGCAGGTTGAACAGAGCTAATTAAATGACATATATTTCATGGATGACGTAAATAGAGAAGTAATATGTTCTTGCCAATGATTAATAGAACAACTACTAATTTTAAAAAGGAAAATAAAGAACATGTATGACTGTTATAAACTAAACCGTATAAAAGTAGGGAAAGGCTTCATCCAATGATTCTGTGTTTGACCCTATGCATGAACACTACATGGCTGATTATGTATTTATTATGCCATTAGGATTTGAGTCGTACCCCCCAAATCTAACCAACCACTGCTAAGTCAAAATCAGTGCCATACAAGATCTAGTGGAAGAGCCAGAATCCATGACCTCACCCCTCAGTCAGTACGAATGAACCTACAGTGACATCATGAGTCAACTACTTCCAACAACATATAGTCCAGTTGTTCAAACCTAGCCCACCTTGGTACAACTCACGGAGCTAGTGAAAATGAGCTACAGACCACAAACACACTCTTTTTAGGGTATGGCCCACAACCAATCATGTGTCTCATATTGTTGAGCTATGGCCTGAAGCTGCACTCTTTTACTTGATATTAGGGTACCGAGTTGTCCTCGCATACTCAACTGTATGTACTATGAATTTCTCATAGGATCTACTCATTTCACCATCCAACAAATGTTGATACTGAATGGATCTATGCATAGGGCAAGCTACATGATTAGATTCCACTTGATTAATTGGACCAATTAAAGTGTCTTTTAGCATCAATCGAGTTACAATGTACAAACCATAAACAAATTCTATGAAATAAGGGCATAGCACACTTTTAACATATGTAAACATATAGGGTGTGAGCTTGTCACATTATCACCACATAATGTGTGTATGATTCTCATTCATAATACCATCACCACTGATACACAGCTTCTCAGGCCTAACAACAATATTACATCACTATGGGATATCAGTCCCTCATTCCAGTACTAGAGGATATCACCTCATCCAGACATTAAGCCCTTACCAGGTCCTAAGACCCATCACATCACACTTGTGATTCATGGATATATGTGATGACCCTGGATTTTCTAAAATTTAATATGATGTGTGACATCCAAATTGAAACCCTCAACTCAACGAGAATCCCAATTTAAACACCACACACTAGGCTAAGAAGAAGAAAATCAAGGGAATCAGAAGGAAACAATAGTAGCACATTCACATGAACAATAATAAAATGATAAACACATGTTCACCATTCAACATATATTTACATAATGTATTGTTACAACATTTGATATTACATATTCAACATTAAACTTTAACATGTACATGTACATGTACTACCACTAAACAACATGATCTTAAGACAACAGGTCCACCTGTACATCAGCTCACCATACAACTCTCAACTACCCTGGTTCTTTAAGAGAACATGTCCACAAACTAAACAAAAGATTACATGTGGTACGCGTCAGCACAATATTCAAGAATATTGTACTAAGTACGTATATGTATCTTTTATAGACCTCTCATTACTATCTTGGAAATAAGATAAAACTAATACTTTACAACATAAAAAAATTGTATACATACACAAAGATATTCATTAACAAAAGAGAACACATATATTTTAAGCACATTTCCATCATATATCTCATACATTTGCCACCAAGGGCTTTGATATTTTTATGCCTTATGATTTACTCCCAAGGAGTTTGTGATCATATATCTCGTACATCTGCCACTAAGGGCTTTGATGTTTTTCGGCCTTATGATATACTCCCAATGAGTTTGAGTTCACTTCAATGCATTGTACTACGAAAGAGTTTAGAGCTATCATATGATGGATCAAATATTTTATGTTTCATGAGTTCATAGCCATAAATATGGGAAATCAAGTAAGATATCATACAAGAACAATCATTTCATCCAATGCCATATTCCAAGTACTCTACTACACATATTACACAAGCATATTGTATAATAAGCCAAGAAAGAGGTAATGGAGTACCTTGATCAAGATAACCTAATCTTCAAATATCCCTCATGTCAACTATAACTTGGTCAAACCCTGATAAGGACAAGATCATATACTATCATTAGATTCTCCATTACTTTATACCTCGTCTAAACCCTAATTATGTCCATTAGGGTTACACTTAGTCTTATGATATTCCCATTTTTACTTGCATTCTTATCTTATCTTCTTGAGATTGAGTTACTGGTCTTGGATTACATATTAGGGCTCATCTTCTAAACATTATCTTCCATAGTATTTTGTGTACATATTAACCCTAGGTTACATCATTAACCTAAATTAGGGTTCCATAACATGTATTAAGGGTCATATTCATATAACATGAATTATATACATCTAACTAATAATAGGGTTCCACATTAGCTTTGAGTTATTGATATGAGGGTGTGTTGTGAATTCCATCATTTATTGATCATTCATGTATTTTCTACATTTTGTTTAGGGTTATTAGCCTTAGATAGCCATATTGAGAAAATTACATGATTTTGGGTTGAAACATCACCATCTTTAACATCATATGGATTACATATCATATTTTAGAGACACTGATGCATTTTTATAATTTTAGGTCATCATTTGATATTTATTATATATCAAACAAGCATAATACATCTTACATGATATCACTATGATTTAAGCATGAGAAGACTAATATTATGGTTCCATTATATGCTATGCATTTTTCTGAGAATTTTAGTATATTATATGTATTTTTTTGATAATCGTACAAATTACTACAAATTATATATGAACTGAGCATTTTTGGGATTTTTACCTTTTTGGGCCAATGGTGTCTCGACACGTGTCCACTTGGGCTGGCGTGCATCCTTTGCTCACTGCTACTGGTTCACATCCCATGAACCCGGTCTGCTTCCCTGTATCAGCCGTGTAACATCCCAGGATTTGAGACCTCGGATAAAATGCTTTTAAAAGGAATGATTGGACTACCCATATCACCAAGGTGCACCTTGTGACGACCCCAATTTCTATATACTTTCCATAGTGATATTCATAGATATGCGTGCACTCATATCTATAGATGTCAAAAGGGAAAATATAAGAAATCAAGGTAATCATATGAAATCATAGATTGAGCCATGATCATAGTTCACATCATCTCATAAAGCCACACAAACATTCATTCAACGATACAATAAAGTCATTACATAGAGAGAGAAAAATATTGTTCTAGAGAAAGATAACTTTATTACATAGGATCTCAGTCATACTCAACAACAACTAGAAAAGAAAAGAGAATAAACTAACATCTAGAAAGAATGAGATAAGAGGAATGGATCTATCTAATATCCTCCATGCTTATTATTTGTGCCTTCAGATACTTTGAGCATGCATTTCATTTTGGTTGTCAATTGTTCCTTGTACCTAGAAAATATGAGAAACAAATACATCAACAAAGTTGGTACGTGGAATTAAAAGCTATACTATGCTAGTATATAAAATACTTGGAATTGAAGAAAGAGAAATAAAACGTTATTTAAAGGCAGAAAATCAAGTAATCCCAAGTTATTAGCCTCATTTAGAATGAATATGCATTACTATGGTGGACTTAGCACAAACATAAATGGTGGGCCCTTCCCCGTGTACCTTGTACTCTAGGGATCTCCTTGTATACCATGTACTCTAGGGAGGTTCTAGTCAACATAAAAGCTTTCCCTCTCTAATAGGGAGTTTAATGAGAACCACTAGTAACTACATTTCACTTATCTTCAATTATGTTCTTTTATATTCGAGGCAGTAAATTATCAATTATTCATATATCTACATCCATCAATGTAGTTCAATTACATGAAAGCAAGTACATATATTTAGCATCCAGCAAAATCTAGTCATATAATTATATCCACGTACCTTTAATTTTCAGACCTGGATTCAACAAATACTATATTATGAGAAAGATAGTAGATCACCCTAAAATATAGCAAAACCTAAAAGTAACCATGGGTTCTCATCAATCAACATTAATTATTATTATCATTAGGGATTAGGTTATTTGGGATAACACTTTAGGATACATATGATTCAGAGTTGGGTTCTGAGGTTATAGTTGTCAAGGTTATTCAAGGACATTTAAGTTATTAGGGTTTTACATAAATTGTATATAGTATTCATAATAAGGTGAGAAAAACTAGAAATTAGGGTTTTTGTTAACTATTGAATCTGATATCCTTCATAGATCAGGGTTTCGAATATCATGATGATCATGGACCCCAATCTAAGTTTAAGATGCCTATAAGTCAGATCTAATCATGGGGGTGACTTTTATTACACAAAATACATTAAAGTTCATTAGTGATTGTAGGCCATACATTTTGAAAAGGGCTCAGATCCAGGTCATGTTTATATTTTATTTATATAGCTTGGATTTTTCTTATGAAAATGGTATATTGGCTCGATATTTTCTGATAATCCAATCAATTTCTAGGGTTTTCATAAGTTCTGATCAATCGGTAAATTCCTAAAGAAATAAACAAAAAAGGGGTGGTCGGCTTCACGGATCATGGGAGGGATTTGGCTCTGCGGATCCTCTCCTTAACCCACGAGCCAACCTCGTCAAAACGGTCAGAGGTAGAATGTGCAAGACGAAAATACCCCTTGTGGGTACAAGTGATGCGTGACAGCACAAGGTTAGAGAGGGGATTTTACCCCTTTGATTGATCACTCACGCCATGGCAGCGGAGGAAGAGTATTGTAGATGAAGCAGAGGTAGCTCGGGCTAGCTAGGGGGTGAAAGGCAGTGTGAGGATGGATGGATCCTCTTCGTGAGGTTCCCCCGAGTTCAGTGAGCTCAACAGCTCAATTGGAGGTGGGCTACAGTTCAAAAACGATCGCCAACATGTGTAATAACGGAACAATGGGATTTGAAGATTACATTCCCCTCAGGCTAGATTGAGGGTATGCAGCGGTCTGTGGTGGTCTGCTGAGGTGTTTGCGATCCTCCCTCGATTCGTAGAAGGCTCCAACCTCGCCGGCGGTGAAGCTCTTGGAGCTTGGTTGCACGGCTCGTCAACCCAACTCCATGGCCTTCCGCAGCTCCAACAAGTAGTGGGGATCTCCTCACCAAGGTCCCACGATGGCTCAGCTGCATTGGATTGAACGGCGAGGGTAACTGGAGTGAGGTGCAGGTTGAGAAAAATTGGGGCGGAGCTTGCTCAAGGTTGGGAAGATGGAGGTGAGTTCTGGTGAAATTGGCAGTGTAGAACAATTAAAGGGAGGTCGGAGAATCTTTTGGGGGTCTTATAAAGACACGGGGTAGTCGAGGGAATGGAGCCCTAAAATGGGTGCCTCCGCCAATGGAAGGCTTGAGCAGGGGGGAAGTTGGTTCTCCCTGATCCGTGGATGAGGGGAGGTGAGTAGAGGGTCATTGAACTCATCTCGGTGAGAGGAGTCTATCCTCCAAATATCTCGTGCTGAGGTGATGAGATTCAGGCGCTAAATCTTTTGGAAGGTTTGTTGTACAGTTGGGGGGGTCGGGACCGAAGAAGGCAGAGGTAGAAGATGAGGTCTTCACCCTCGGATCCTGAGCAGATATGCGCCCCCTTAATCGGACGGTCCAAGTTTGTCCTTAACTAAAGGAGTCGTGCCCAGCCAAAACATGAGGGCGTGACACATCATTTTGATCAAATGATGCGAGAACCTAGGTCCTAGACTATATTAGGTGACATAATACACATAATCTTCTGTTGTGAATAACTCCTAATTGTTACTTCCAATTGTAATGAGATTTTATGCATAGCTTTATAGTGCTATGATGTAGCTATGGTGCAAGATTGGAGTTAAAATTTTGATTGTTGACTATGTCAAAAGTCTCAATGTCATTTGCATTTAATATGGATTGTATGATACTAGAACAGTCATTATATGAAATTGATAGAGTATTTAATCCACATGGAGTGAGAAACAATTGAGGGCATAATAGGAATGATAAAATTTATAAAATATAGAAACATATATATATATATGGAAAAACTCACTCTGTCACATTCTCCCCTCCTTTTAAGAATTTTGTCCCTAAAATTCAAGCATCCTGAAAAAGATAGGGATACTTCTTCTCGACCTCAGTCTTTAGTTCCCAGGTGGCATCGGTTTCATCATGGTGGCTCAGAGAACTTTCACCATATCTATATGTCGATTACTGCAAAGCTCCTTTGTCTTGAAGTCGAGAATTCTGACTAGGGACTCAGCAAATGATAGATCATCCTTCAATTCAAGAGGCTCATGATTTAAAATGTGACTGGGGTCCTTGACATAGGGCTTTAGATTAGATACATGAAAGACATTATGCATGGCACTATACTGAGGTGGCAAAGCAAGACGATAGGAACATTCACCAACCCTTTCCAAAATCTCAAACCGTAACACATAACGAGGACTGATCTTTCCTTTGTTCTTGGCCAAAGCTCGAATTGGTCGGATCTTTAGAAAAACATGGTCACCTTCCTTGAACTGACGCTCGTGTCGGTGAGAATCTGCATAGGACTTCTGCCTATCTTGTGCCCGCTTCATCCTCTACCTGATTAGAGCAACCTTATCAGTATACAACTGCATCTCCTCAGATTTCATCAGGGTATGTTCTCTGACGTCGTCCCAGTGTAATGTTGATCTACATGGTCGTCCATAAAGAGCTTCATAGGGAGGCATCACAATGCTTGCCTGATAGCTATTATTATAGGCAAACTCAGCTAAAGGCAAGTAGTAGTCCCACGAGCCTTCCCAATCAAGCACACAAGCTGGTAAAAGATCCTCCAGAATCTACATTGTATGCTCTGACTGCCCATCTATCTGTAGATGGTAGGCTGTACTGAAGTTCAACTTGGTGCCCAATTCCTCTTGAACCTACTTCCATAGCTTTGATGTGAACTTCGGGTCCCTGTCTGAGACAATAGACGCTGGGACTCCATGCAGACGTACAATCTCCCATATGTAGAGGTCAGCCAACTCAGAAACCTTCACAGTAGTCTTCATAGGGAGAAAATGAGCTGACTTGGTGAGACGATCCACTATGACCCATGCAGCGTCGTATCCCTTCCTGGTCCTGGGTAATCCCACCACAAAATCCATGGTGATGTGTTCCCATTTCCATTCTGGGATCTCAAGGGGTTGTAGTAGACCGCCTGGTCTCTGATGTTCGGCCTTGATCCTTTGGCATGTCAGACACCTGGACACGAAATCGACAATATCATGCTTCATGCCTCTCCACCAGAATTGACGTTGCAGGTCTTTGTACATCTTTGTTGTGCCCGGATGGATTGTGTATTTGGACCCATTTTCCTCGCTAAGAATTGTTGTCTTTACAGTTGACTACTGAGGAACCCACATCCGGTTCTTGTATTGAAGACCACCATCATGGCCCATAGACAGATGTATTTGTGACTTCGACATGAGAGAAGAGAGCTATGCAAGATCAAGACTAGCCTTCTGTGCCTTAAGAAGTTCGAAATGCAGGTTGGATGTGATGGAGATATTGCTAACATGCAACCGATCAGGCAGAAACTGCGACTTCCAGCCCACTAGATCCTCCATATTCCTCCATTCAGGAATAGAAAGAGATGCACACACTGCCCTTTTCCTGCTAAGAGCATCAGTGACTACATTTGCCTTACCTGGATGATAGGCAATAGTGAAATCGTAGTCCTTAAGGTATTCAATCCATCAACGTTGACGCAGATTCAGGTCCTTCTGAGTCAAGATGTACTTTAGGCTTTTGTGATCGGTGAAGATGTTGAATGTTGCCCCATACAAGTAATGTCTCCAGATTTTGAGAGCATGGATAATTACAACTAATTCCAAAATCATGTGTAGGATAATTAAGTTCATTATGTTTTAGCTGTCTAGACGCAAAGGCCACTACTTTACCATTCTGCTACAGGACACATCCTAACCCATTCCTCAAAGCATCAGTGAATATCACAAACCCTTCATTACCAGAGGGTAGAATAAGAACAGGAGCCGACGTCAACTTCTGCTTCAACTGTTGAAAACTGAACTCACAGGCAACTGATCAGATGAAATGCTCGTCCTTCCAGGTAAGCTTAGTTAGAGGAAGTGCCACTTTAGAGAATTTTGGAATGAAACGACGATAATATCCAGCCAGACCCAAGAAACTCCGAATTTCAAAAGGATTACAAGGAGGTTGCTAATCAAGTACAGCAGAGACTTTGGCGGGATCAACAGATTTACTACCTCCAGAAATGATATGCCCAAGAAACATGACTTTTCAAATCCAGAATTCACATTTAGAAAGCTTGCCATAGAACTTCTGGGTTCGGAGAATGTCAAGAACTGCTCGCAAGTGTTCCTGGTGTTTTTCCATAGAATCAGAATAGATCAAGATATCATCAATGAAGACGACCACAAACTCATCAAGATAGGGTTGGAAGACTGTGTTCATCAGATTCATAAACATGCCTGGTGCATTGGTCAATCTGAATGGCATCACTAGAAATTCATAATGCCCATAACGAGTTCGAAAAGCAGTTTTAGAAATATCAGAATCCTTGATTTTAAGTTGATGGTAGCCAGAACGAAGATCAATCTTTGAGAAAACTTTAGCGGTACGAAGCTGATCAAAGAGGTCATCAATACGAGGGAGAGGATACTTATTTTTAATAGTAGCTTGGTTCAACATACGGTAATCAATACACATACGCATATAACCATCTTTCTTTTTAACAAAGAGAACCGGAGCACCCCAGGGGGAAACACTGGGATGAATGAAACCTTTATCGAGAAGTTCTTGCAACCGTTTCTTCAAATCCATAAGCTCAGCAGGAGCCATCCTATATGGTGCCCTATAAATCAGAGTGGTTCTAGGAAGAAGATCTATGAAGAACTCAATGTCTCTATTTGGAGGCAGCCCAGGAAGCTCCTCCGGAAATACATCAGGGAAATCATGTACCACTTCCAGACTTTCTACAGACCCTCTACTAGGACTGGTCTCTGAGACTGATACGAGGAAGACTTTACATCCTTGAGAAATGAGATTTTTAGCTTTAAGAGAGGAGATTATAATATTATTACAGAATCTGCTCCCCCTAGGGATTTTCACCGGATTTGAAGGAGGTTGAGAGAGAACGACCATCTTGTTTCTACAATCAATGTGAGCATGGTATGTGTATAGCCAGTCCATACCAAGTATAACATCAAAGTCTTCCATAGTTAAGAGAATGAATTCAAAGGGCATATCATGATTTCTATATTTAAGAGAAAGTTCATCAGTTTTCTGTAGAGTTGTGAGTATTTTTCCGCTAGGAGTAGACACATCCAGAATATATCCCAAGTCCCTTATATGAAGGTTTAAAATAGATGCCAGGGTTCAAGAAATAAATGTATTTGTAGATCTAGAGTCAAATAAGGCCTTAACAGGATGACCATTTAATATTACAGTGCCTACACATGATAATAAAGTTATAAATAATTGCAGGCTTGAACATGATATTAAATTATAAAGAAATTAGGTTACCTTCACATAGCTGGTTTGGATTTGCCTTAGCCTCTTCTGCATTCACCGCAAATACCCTGCCATTGTGGTGTCCCTGAGTCTGTGGAGCACCTGCTGTAGGATTTCCAAAGATGGAGGGAGTGGGGCACTTGGCGACGAAATGACCCTCCTTCTTGCAGTTATAGCAGACTGGCTTGGTGTGGCGGCATATTCCACCATGGTGTCATCCGTAAGTCTTACACTTCGGGTGGACTATCTTCTGTTGATTTCGGTTATGCTTCTATCCTCCTCTTCCTAAACCTCCTCCTTTCCCTGATCCCTTGTTGTTATGGCCTGGGTTGAACTTCCTAAACTTATCCTCTTCAGTTGTGGTTAACCCTAAGTACCCCATGCTAGAAGGTTTCTGCATGCCCTGCTCTCTCTCCTACTTGAGGGTCATATCTAGGGCTTCATCTATGCTTCTGGGATGAGAGGCTATAACTAGGGTTTTTAGGTGGGCGGAGAGGCAGTCAACATAATGTTCAATAAGGCAATCTTCAGTCTTGATGGGTGCATAACACTCCGGAAGCCTAAACTTTCGAGTGTAATCAGCTACTGAAAGACTACCCTACCTTAACTCCATGTACATCTTCTCCTTCCTCTTCCTCTTATCTATGGGCATAAAACAATCAGTGAAGAGGGTTTTGAAGGCTTCCCACCCCATGTTATCTATTTACTCTCCCATATTTCCGCCATAGTTCTCCCACCATAATTTTGCCCCTCCCTTAAGCATGTGGGTGGAGAACTTGACCTTCTTCTCATTGGGTACTTCTAGGGTATGAAAACCATTTTCTATGGATAAAATCTAGGTCTCAGCCTTGTCCATGACCTCAGGCTGATCTTCCCCCAAAAGGAATCAAGATTAAGCTTAATAAAGTCTATCACCATTACTTCTTTCTTCCTAGAGGAGCTAGGTTCAGGGGTTCCTTTTGTGGTGAGGGTTTCCACAAAATCTAGAATGCTTTTCTTCTGTTCCTCCCATCTTTCCTTGCCCAACATTGGGATCAGGTACTTCAGAGGTTTCAATCTCTTTTCTCTTCTTAGAGGATGATTCCTCTGAGGCCTTTGAGTTGCGAGTATTAGGAGGCATCCTGAAATTAATTTGGACATATCAAATTTATTACTCAATAATTATATGTGTCATTATCATTATTATTATCACATGATATTTCATTATTCTCCTATATCATTTATTAATGTTCTCAATGTTATAAATTGTGGAGGATAACCTAAAAGTCCTTATTAGTCAGTCCTTAAGACTTTCTAAATAGAGAGACTCTTTCCTAATCTTATATCATTAAGATAAAGGGAAGAAAAATTTTCAAAAATTCGAGATAAGGAAAAAATATTCCTATAGAAAAGATGAGAGGGAATTTCTATAGATGAGAATGATCCTAATTTAAGGTATGCCCAAGAAGTAGGGGATATTTAAGGTATTGTCCTGGTAGACTCACACTGCCTTATAGGTAGCCTCATGATTGCCAAGCAAAGTGGCTCGGAGACTTTAGCCAGACCTTAGGAAGATGCTATCCTAGTCACCTCAACCCTTCACATCCCTAACTCAAGGACTACCCTAGACTCATGATATGGTGAATGAAAGTCATGTGACTATGATGTGTGAACCTTGGCTCTGATACCAACTGTGATGACCCCAATTTCTATGTACTTTCGATATTGACATTCACAGATATGTGTGCACTCATATCTATAGATGTCAAAAGGGAAAATATAAGAGATCAAGGTAATCATCAAAAATCAGAGATTGAGCCATGATCATAGTTCACATCATCTCATAAAGCCTCACAAACATTCATTCAATGAAACAATAAAGTCATTACATAGAGAGAGAAAAATATTGTTCTAGAGAAAGATAACTTTATTACATACGATCTCAATCATCCTCAACAACAACTAGAAAAGAAAAGAGAATAAACTAACATCTAGAAAGAATGAGATAAGGGGAATAGATCTATCTAATATCCTCCATGCTTATTATTTGTGTCTTCAGATACTTTGAGCATGCATTTCATTTTGGTTGTCAATTGTTCCTTGTACCTAGAAAATATGAGAAATAAATACATCAACACAGTTGGTACGTGGAATTAAAAGCTATACTATGCTGGTATATAAAATACTTGGAATTGAAGAAAGAGAAATAAAACATTATTTAAAGGCGGAAAATCAGGTAATCCCAAGTTATTAGACTCATTTAGAATGAATATGCATTACTATGGTGGACTTAGAACAAACATAAATGGTGGGCCCTTCCCCGTGTAACTTTTACTCTAGGGATCTCCCCATATACCATGTACTCTAGGGAGGTGCTAGTCAACATTAAAGCTTTACCTCCCTAATAGGGAGTTTGATGAGCACCACTAGTAACTACATTTCACTTATCTTCAATTATGTTCTTTTATATTCAAGGCGGTAAATTATCAATTATTCATATATCTACATCCATCAATGTAGTTCAATTACATGCAAGGAAGTACATATATTTAGCATCTAGAAAAATCTAGTCATATAATTATATCCACGTACCTTTAATTTTCAGATCTGGATTCCACAAGTCCTAGATTATGAGAAAGATAGTAGATCACCCTGAAATATAGCAAAACCCTAATGTCACCATGGGTTCTCATCAATCAACATTAATTATTATTATCATTAGGGTTTAGGTTATTTGGGATATCACTTTAGGATACATATGATTCAGAGTTGGGTTCTGAGGTTAGAGTCGTCAAGGTTATTCAAGGACATTTAAGTTATTAGGGTTTTACATAAATTGTAGATAGTATTCATAATAAGGTGAGAAAAAACTAGAAATTAGGGTTTTTCTTAACTATTGAATCTGATATCCTTCACAGATCAGGGTTTCGAATATCATGATGATCATGGACCCCAATCTAAGTTTAAGATGCCTATAAGTCAAATCTAATCATGGGTGTGACTTTTATTACACAAAATACATTAAAGGTCATTAGTGATTGTAGGCCATACTTTTTGAAAAGGGCTCAGATTGAGGTCCTGTTTATATTTTATTTAGATAGCTTGAATTTTTTTGATGAAAATGGTATATTGGTTTGATATTTTCTGATAATCCAATCAATTTCTAGGGTTTTCATATGTTCTGACCAATCGGTAAATTCCTAAAGCAATAAACAAAAAAGGGGTGGTCGGCTTTGAGGATCAGAGGAGGGATCTGTCTCCATGGATCCTCTCCTTAACCCACAAGCCAACCTCATCAAAACCGTTAGAGATATAATGTGCAGGACGAAAATACCCCTTGTTGGTACAAGTGTTGCGTGACAGCACAAGGCCAGAGAGGGGATTTTACCCCTTTGATTGATCACTCACGCCATGGCAGCGGAGGATGAGTACTGCAGATGAAGTGGAGCTAGCTAGGGGGTGAAAGGAAGTGTGAGGACGGGTGGATCCTCTTCGTGAGGTTCCCCCGAGTTCAGTGAGCTCAATAGCTTGATTGGAGGTGGGCTACGGTTAAAAAACGATCGCCAACAGGTGCAAGAATGGAAAAATGGGATTTGAAGATTACCTTCCCCTCGGGCTGGATTGAGGGTGTGCGGCGGTCTACAGTGGTCTTCTGAGGTGTTTGCAATCCTCCCTCGGTTCCTAGAAGGCTCCAACCTCACCGACGGTGAAGCTCTTGGAGCTTGGTTGCACGTCTCGTCGACCTGACTCCCAAGCCTTCCGCAGATCCAACGAGTAGTGGGGATCTCCTCGCCTAGGTCCCATGATGGTTCAGCTGTGTTGGATCGAACAGAGAGGGTAACTGGAGTGAGATGTAGGTCGAGAAAAATTGGGGTGGAGCTTGCTCAAGGTTGGGAAGATGGAGGCGAGTTCTGGTGAAATTGGCAGTGCGAAACGATTAAAGGGAGGTCGGAGAAGCTTTTGGGGGTCTTATAAAGACACGGGGTGGTCGAGGGAATGGAGCCCTAAAATGGGTGCCACCGCCGGTGGAAGGCGCGAGACGGGGGGGAGTTGGTTCTCCCTGATCTGTGGATGAGGGGAGGTGAGTAGAGGATCGTTGAACTCGTCTCGGTGAGAGGAGTCTATCCTCCAAATATCTCATGCTAAGGTGACAAGATTCAGGCGCTAGATCTTTTGGAAGGTTTGTTGTACAGTTGTGGGGGGGTCGGGACCGAAGAAGGCGGATGTGATGATACTTCTCGGAAAACAAGATCAACGAATGCGAAAGCGATTAACTAGCAGTAGAATTATTAAAAATCACTAAAAATTAAAACCGTCTTGTAAAGAGATCTACAAATAGTAAAACTCTTTCATAAAGAAACATAATAAGTTATTTACAAACTGATCCATCATTACATCTCTATAATAATCACATCTCGAGGGTTACAAGCATCGACTGCCCTGTTAACTATACATGAGCAGTGCACAAAATTCTCGAGGCATTAAGACAAAAATCTCAGATCTACTTTTAAACATATACTGACTCCTAGGACCTGAGAGTATAGAGACGACACATAGGACATTCTATCTACAAGACTTGATAGACAGTGTCTCCACTTGAGAATCACTACTGTCCCTGATGTTGTTGCTGTTGTTGTTACTCCTCACCCACTGATGGGTTCCTTTGTCCTCGGCGTCTACCTAAAAAGTCGAATCCCATGGGGTGAGACAATTTGAATAATTATCCCAACGAGAGTTATAACTCTCCGCCAGAAGCTTTGTTATTGCAATAATGGAATAACATTAAGCAGTAGAACTACAATATTCAATAGTAGATAAAACATTGTGTAAACTAAATAAAGCAACATTCTTTTAAGCAATCATTTCAATTATAACTTAATTGAATGACAAGACATATAACAATAAGGAATATGAACAACATGTATACTAGTTATTTAACTAGAACACTATAAACAATGTAACATCAATCATTATTTCTCGTAGTTCAACCTAAGTAAATATGCTACACGGTTGATTACATTTTACAAACACACTTATGCCCTGAGGAGATGAGTTACACCTCTCATACTCCAACTGACCATTACTAAATCGCAATTGGTACCATACATAGGTCATCAGAAGAGCTGGATTCCTATGACCTCATCTTCCTCAGTCAGTGTGAGGAACAACATGCAGGACATTTTGTGTCTCTACCATAATAGCTTTCCAGGGTATTCTGGAAACTTTGCTATTAGAGTTACAGTGGCATTCTGTACTCTCTTCGCCATCGAGGGATTTCTTGTTTATCTCTCATCGATGCGGTATTAACAATATCATCGAGAGATTAGTGATACATCATCCTGGGTTAAACATATAATGAAGGATTGAGAGATTAAAAGTACATCTCACATCAAATCCTACATTAGGATGTAAGGATATTCACGTCCATAACCCCCGCATACTCAAAAGTATGCTCTCCAGGAATTCCCTTAGGAAAACCTCTTTCACCATCATTAAACTTCTGACAATGATGGATCTATGGTCAGGGCTCTACATGATATCATTATAATTGATTATTTAAGTACATTATAGCATTCTTTTAGCATCAGGCATGTTTTCAAACATAAACCAATAAGACAACTGCTATAAAGAAAAAGGTACTAATTATATCAAGTTCACATCATCTATTATTAACATTGGGATATCAATCCCTAACCATCTCATCATTGTGATTCAGGAATATGGGTGTTCATACTCTTAGATCATCATAACACTTGTTACCAAGTAACATACTATCATCAAGTCATTTAACAACATGGCCTTAATTGTAACAATGCAAACATTTCTTATGGCTTATACAGCCTATCAATCTTATATGTTACCTCTCATTAGGCAACATATTATATCATTATTTAAAAAGCTTATCAAGTGCTTTCAATAAATGTAGCATCATAACCCTTACCTGGATATGCTCACTTCTTTATAAGGACCTGCATGGTTAACATTACTGATAATATGCACATTATAACTATATCAACACAATACAAGTTCTTTTCAAATAACTATAGAAAACCACGGCCGTTCTATCTTGCATGGTCGTGCAAGAGTAAGCCACCATGGCCGTTCTTCATTACACGGTCGTGCTACAGAGGATTCACCATGACAGTGTCATATCACCACGGCTGGTTTCTAGGGTTAGGTTCCCTTTTTAATTCAATTAGGGTTATTCAACCCCTTTAACTTATAAAGGCATAATGATTACTCACTCCATAATCAAGTATATAGTGTCATGCTTAAAAGCATAACCCAAATTAGGGTTTACTGTTCTCATCAACACATTACCCTAGATTAGGGTTTACTATTTATATTACATCACATTACCCTAGATTAGGGTTTACTATTCATATTACATCATATTACCTAGATTAGGGTTTACTATTCATATTTGTAGTGAATTAAGATTATATTAACATCATGTATGAGGATTACTTCCATTAATGCCCTCAAATTAGATTAAGATTCATTATCCATCATAATTAGGGTTTTCATGATCTCATTATGAAGGATCATTCCCTAATTCGATGCATTCATACATATTGGAGGTTATTTACTTGATTCTCATTCATATAAGGAGTCTTCTCTCTCCTCTTACTATTAGATGATGTTTACATCACTCTTTATTAGGTTAAATAAAATCAACACTGACATTATGGGTTGTGTCATTAGTATTTTGATCATTAAGATTCACTTGACCAAAGGGTATAGATTACTCTATCCCATCAAGGGTATTTTTGTAATGTTCACCATTGGTCATAACATGTATTACTCAACTAATTACTTAGTCTCTTAATCACTTTAGATATCTATAAGGTTTATGTTAGTCAACCACTAAACCATCTTGACCACTGAGGTATCAAACGTTCTTAACCTTTTTAGACCTCAAACGGTTTTTCACTTTCAACCCCCAAACGGTCTTGGATAGTCCTTGAAACTATTTGGTGGTGTTGACTGTTTGGTCTAGTTTGACTTTTGAAACCGTTTGGTAAAGTGCACACTCAAGACCGTTTTCCCTAGGTAAGGTGAAGACCATTTGGTCATGAAGACCGTTTTGCCAACTTTGACTTTGAAACCGCATGGGCAAAACCAATCTTGGAACCGCATGAGCACCAAATGGTTTGGGATCATTTGGTCCCAAACGGTCTTGAGACCATTTGGTCCCAAATGGTCTTGAGACTATTTGGACTCAAATGGTCTTTATACCGTTTGGTCCAAACCATCTCAAAACTGCATGGACCAAAAAGTATCTCAACCATTTCAATTGAGTTAGGGTTTCCAAGGTTGAACCCCTCAATCGATCATGCAATGGTTAGCCACTCATCAATTGAGTTAATTAGGTCAACCCATAACTGATTTGAACCTCCATTGACCTTCAATTTATCACCAATTAGGGCTTGGATCAATTCAATTAGGGTTAAGAATCGATCACCCTTCAACATGCATCAACATGAGTCTAATTGACATTGAAACCATTGAACCATCATTCAATTTGGTCATGACCTGACTCCAAACGGTCTTGGGATCATTTGGATGACCTCCAAATAGTCGTGAGACCGTTTTCTCAAGTCAACATCAAAAAGTAACTCAACCTATTAAGGTTTGGCTCATAGATTTGATCATTAGGTCATTAATCGATTATACTTCAACGTGTTGCCTTTCAATCTTCAACCACTTAACCATGGTCAACCCTAGACCTCCAAACGGTATTGGGTGACCCCCAAACGGTCTTGGGATCATTTGGATATCCTCCAAACAGTCTTGAGACCGTTTTCCCATTATTTCATCAAAAACCAAGTCATTCTCTTAAGGGTTGAACCCTAGATTTTGTCACCAAATCAACACTTAATTATTTATCAACTTGATATCATTGGACCCTAAATTGGTCAACCCCACTTAACCCTAGACCTCCAAACTGTCTTGGGTGATCTCCAAACGGTCTTGAGACCGTTTGGGTGATCCCCAAATGGTTTTGAAACCGTTTGGGTCACTCAACCCAAACTTCAACTTGATTTAATTATTGAAATCATCACTTAACCCGATTAGGGTTTAGGTGCATTAACAAACCTTAAGGGTTAGAGTTATGAAACCCACCTTTAGATCTGATCTAGAGCTCCAAGCTTCGTATCTTTAATGGTGGATGAAGCTCCAATGGTTTTCCAAGGTCCGTTCTTCAAGATTTGGATGGAGAAGATGGCTAGAAAGAAGAGTTGTGTAAGGAAAACTACTAAACCAACCTTGTATTAGAGTTTCCACCATGAATTCGAGCTAGGTGATGATCAAAGCTTACCCAAACCAGCTTGTTAATCCTCCTCTATTCCAGAGATTCTCCTTGGTCGGTCCAAAGCAATATGATGAGGAATGAAACTTAGGGAAACGTTCCCTTGCTTTGTGGAAAAAGGGTGCTTATATATTTTTGGGTATTATCAAGGTAAAGAAAAAGATAATTATTTATTTAACCCATCCACTCATGTTCTCTCCACCCTTGTCCACGTTTATTCCTCCTTTTCACATGAAAACCCTCTCTCTTATCCAAGGTTAAAGGAAAAGAAACCAAACACCTTACTAAGTTGCATTTATATAAAAGAGTCATTTTGCTTAAAACTTGGTTATCTAGTTAATTAACGTTATCTTTCTTATTTGATCATTCAAATGAGGCACCCCTCTCATTTCATTTGCTCTAATTAATGACAAGAAACATGAGAGATACCCTAGAGGGTATATTTTATAGGTTGGACCCTATGTTTTGAGTAAATTGCACTTTTCACCAAAACTAGGTTTTAAAGCACAAGGATTACTCTACAAGCTATATATTAGTGCTCAAGCTTGTGGAATCCATTCCACCACATCATATACATTCTTATGATGTCTTATCATCAGAGGGACATCTTAACATGTGCAATTTGCAATTTAACCCCTCTAATTGGGTAATTTGCACATTAGTCCAAAATTAACAAAACAATATTTCAACATTATACAAAAAGGACTGAAATGGAAATATATGTTCCTCAGAAGCTTAATTACATTTCAAAAGATAACCACAAGTATCTAATTACATATTTAAGAAAAAAACCTAGGGTTAGTTCATAACCCAGGTTAGGGATGTTACAAATTATCCACCCCTTACAAGGATTTCGTCCCCGAAATCAGCAAAACATATTAGGAGAAAAGAGTAGGGTATTTCCTTCTCATCTCTTCCTCTAGTTCCCATGAGGCTTCTTCAACATCATGATGATTCCAGAGGACTTTCACAAGACTTATGTCTTTCTTTTTCAGCTTTTTAATTCTTTTATCAAGGATCGAGACAGGTCCTTCTTCATAAGAAACATCATTATTCAATTCTACTTCTGTAGGTTGCAGAACTGATTCTATATCCGGGTGACATTTCCTAAGCATGGAAATGTGGAACACAGGGTGTAACCTTTGTAACTCTGGTGGTAACTCTATTTTATAGGCTACCTTCCCAATCCGTTCAATGATTGGATAAGGCCCCATAAACCTAGGAGCTAACTTTCCTTTCCTTCCAAATCTCAGAACTCCTTTCCAAGGTGAGACTTTGAGGTACACTCTCTCTCCAACCTGGAATTCTAAGGGCCTACGACATTTATCAGCGTAAGATTTCTGCCTATCCTGTGCAGTCTTTATCTGTTGTTGTATTACTTTAATCTTCTCTGTGGTCTTCTGCACAAGATTAGGACCTAAAAGTTGATATTCACCAGTATCATACCAACATAGGGGTGATCTGCAATGTCTACCATACAAAGCTTCATAAGGTGCCATATTAATGCTATGTTGATAGCTATTGTTGTAGGAAAACTCTATCAAGCTTAGGTGCAGATCCCAACTCCCCGTAAACTGAAGAACACATGCTCTAAGCAAATCTTCTAAAGTTTGTATAGTTCTTTCTGATTGTCCATCTGTCTGAGGATGAAAGGTTGTACTAAACCTTAATTGTGTGCCTAAGGCTTTATGAAGTCGCTCCCAAAAATGACACGTAAACTGGGGACCTCTATCAAAAACAATGGTGACTGGGACCCCATGCAGCCGTACTATCTCATCAACATATAACTGTGCTAACTTCTCAACAGAATAGGTTGTTTTGACAGGCAAGAAATGTGTTGTCTTTGTCAACCTATCAACTATTACCCATATGGAATCATGTCCTTTGGTTGTCCTGGGTAGACCAACTACAAAGTCCATGGTTACATGGTCCCACTTCCACTGTGGTATGGGAAAAGGTTGCATTGTTCCTGCAGGCTTCTGGTGTACATCTTTAACTTGCTGACACACATGACACTGCATAACGAACTCAGCAACGTCTTTCTTCAAACCAGGCCACCAATACATATCTTTCAAGTTTCGATACATCTTGGTGCTCCCTGGATGCATAGCATACATTGAAGAATGAGCTTCTTCCAGGACTAACTTTCTCAAGTTATCCACATCAGGCACTATCATCCTACCATGATAACAGGCTACTTGATCATCTGAGTCATGGAAACCATCTCATTTCTCACTACCATACTCCGATCTAATCAGTTCAACTACAACATTAACTTGATGTGCCTCTTTGATCTGTTGTCTCAGAGTAGGTTTTATATGCATCTCAGCTAACAACCCGGCTAACAATGATACTTTCAAATGTACATTGTCTTGTATTAAGGATATAAGCATATCCCTCCTAGAGCATACCAAGGAATTCAGTTGTGCTCTATCTAAGGCTGGTGTTGCTGATTTCCTACTCAAAGCATCAACAACAACATTGGCCTTCCCTGGATGGTAATTAATTGTACAATCATAATCCTTGATTAACTCCATCCAGTGGTGTTGCCTCATGTTAAGCTCATGCTGAGAAAAGATATACTTAAGGTTCTTATGGTCTGTGAAAATCTGGAATGTTTCTCCATAAAGATAATGTTTCCAGATCTTGAAGGCATGAACTACAACAACTAGTTCTAGATCGTGTGTCGGATAATTCTCCTCGTGTTTCTTAAGTTGTCGGGAAGCAAAAGAAATCACTTGTTTATCCTGCATCAACACACATACTAGTCCATTCTTGGAGGCATGACAGAAAACTATATATCCTTTACCTTGTTCAGGTAACACAAGAACAGGTGCACTTTTCAACCTTTCCTTCAACAACTGAAATGATTATTGACACATATTACTCGAAATAAAAGGAACATCCTTCCTGGTCAACTTAGTCAAGGGTAAAGCTATAGAACTAAAGTTCTTAATGAACCTTCAATAATAGCCTGCCAACCCTAAGAAACTACAGATTTCTGTCGGTGTCTTCGATTGCTCCCATTGCAGGATAGATTCTACCTTTTTAGGGTCAACACGTATACCCGAAGTAGATATCACATGTCCAAGGAAAGATACTTCTGGTAACCAAAACTCACACTTTCTAAACTTAGCATATAACTTGTGCTCTCTTAGCAAAGTTAGAGTCTGACGAAGATGATGTTCATGCTGTTGAACATCTCTACTATAGATCAGAATGTCATCTATGAAGACAACAACACATTGATCGAGAAAAGGTTGGAAGATTCTATTCATGAGTTCCATAAATGCAGCTGGTGCATTAGTTAGTCCAAACAACATAACTGTGAACTCATAGTGACCGTACCTTATTCTAAAGGAAGACTTAGGTATGACACCCTCCTTAATACATAGTTGATGATATCTTGACCTCAAGTCTATCTTTGAGAAGACGGTTGCACCACGCAACTGGTCAAAGAGATCATCAATCCTCAGAAAAGGATACTTATTCTTTATTGTTACTTTATTTAACTATTTATAATCAATGCACAACCGCATTGACCCGTCTTTCTTCTTAACAAAGAGGACCGGAGCACCCCAGGGTGAAGTACTTGGTCGGATAAAACCCTTCTCGAGCAACTCTTACAGTTGTTTCTTGAGCTCTGCCATCTCAGAAGGCACCATCCTATATGGTGGTTGTGGTATAGGTTGCGTGTATGGGATTAAATTGATCTCAAAATCAATTTCCCGAGGCGGTGGCACACCTGGAAGTTCTTCAGGAAATACATCTTCAAATTCCCTGGCTATCGGAACTTCAGCAAGGTTAGGACTATCCATGGTAGTATCTACCACATGGGCCAAGAATGCATAACATCCTTGCCTCATCAGCTTCTCAGCAACCATAGCTGACATAAGATAGGTGGGTAGAATCTTTCTCTCTCCTTGAAAGATCCATGTGTCACTATCATCAGCAAACATAGCTTGCTTGGATTCACAATCCAAAACAACCTTATACCTTTCTAAGGTATCCATCCCAAGGATTATATCAAATCCATGCATCCCAAGTGGTATAAGATCCACTTGAATGCGATGTTCAGAAAAGAAGAGGATGCAGGGAGAACATACCTCATGAAACACAGCAAATTCCCTCAACGGAGTTTCTAGCAACAAACTATCTGCTCTATTACTTATAGTCAAGTTGCAGTCAAGAATCTCTCTTCGAGTGATAAAGGAGTGTGTAGCACCTAGATCAATTAAAACGGATACAACGCAAGATGTAGACATATCAGAATATAACAAATCCATCTGACCTGCCACAACCCGAGGGTTGATCACTGCATCAGGTGGATTCATCGCATAAAACCTTGTCGTTGCATGTGGTTGATTCGGTGCTCGTTGACTAGGTGTTGATGATCCAGCTTGGGATGTTTGTCCACATCCTCTAGCGTTACCTAGAAATTGTCACCTTTGAGATCCTTGCTGATTTTGCCTCTGGGGTTGAGTTACACTCACTTCTCTGGCTCTGCAATCTTTCATCAGGTGCCCCATCTTTCCACATATATAACAACTTCTGTTTAGTTGTTGTGGTCTGGGTGGTCATGTAACTGACATAGATGTTGAACTGCGAGCTCCTTCTAGTGGTACGCTTCGTCCTCTACCCCTATTCGACGTCCACTGTGTCTGGGTACTAAATCTAGGTGGTGGTGTGGGCACAGAAAACCTAAGTTTCTTGAAACCTTTAGATGAGGATCCTTGGAACTGGGGATACATCCTCTTGTTCTGGGTCTGTCTCTTCTCTACTATAGACCTCTCTACCCTCCTGACAGACTCCATGAAGGTAGCAAACCTTTCTCTGTTCTCTAGAGAAGACACATGAGTAGTCAATTCAGCATTTAATCCTTTCTCAAAATGCATAATCCTTTCTTCATCTGTGATTGCCATGTGCGGACAGAACCGCAAGAGCTCCATGAACTTAGCCTCGTACTCGCTAATGTTCATTGGACCTTGTCTTAACCTCTCAAACTGAGAGATTTTCTCATCCAAAAATATCTTAGGGAAATATCTGTTGATAAATTCCCGTCGGAAAACTCCCCATTCAACCTCTACACCAGGCCTTTTCTGTTCTTCCATGGTCCACCAATGACCAGGACTCCCCTTGAGAAGATACACAACATGTCTAACCTTCTCATCTTCTGGGATGTTCAGGATGCTAAAGGCCTTCTCTAGTTCAGTTAACCATAAGTCGGCATCTGTTGGGTCAGCTGTTCCAGCATACTCTGTGGATCCAACTCGGTGAAGTCATTCAACCGTCTTGTCGATTCCTTGTCCTTCAGGATGGATAGGTGCCCTAGGTGCATGTATAAGCATCCTATCAGTCATATGTGTCATGGAAGTCATAAACTGCCCAAACATGGCTTGGACGGCAGGGTTCCCCATGTCAGTTGGATTGAACTGGGGTGGTTCAGGCACAGGTTCTTCGATATCTAGGTTCCTTGCACCTTCTCTGGGTGCAGCAACACTACTCTCTCCAACGTGTTCTTCATGCTCTTCGTGTGGTCCATACATACTTAGTTTTATCTTCTCCTCCTGATGAGCAGAAGACACTATTAGACATACTGAAAGACACTAGAACAGACTCAACATCCTAAGTCCTATGTCTCTGTAGACTCAGCGAACCTAGAGCTCTGATACCACTAAATTGTGATGATACTTCTCGGAAAACAAGATCAACGAATGCGGAAGCGATTAACTAGCAGCGGAATTATTAAAAATCACTAAAAAGTAAAACCGTCTTGTAAAGAGATCTACAAATGGTAAAACTCTTTCATTAAGAAACATAATAAGTTATTTACAAACTGATCCATCATTACATCTTTGTAATAATCACATCTCGAGGGTTACAAGCATCGATTGCCCTGTTAACTATACATGAGCAGTGCACAAAATTCTCGAGGCATTAAGCCAAAAATCTCAGATCTACTTTTAAACATATACTGACTCCTAGGACTTGAGAGTACAGAGACGACACATAGGACATTCTATCTACAAGACTTGACAGACAGTGTCTCTGCCTGAGAATCACTGATGTCCCTGATGTTGTTGTTGTTGTTGTTGTTGCTGCTCACCCACTGATGGGTTCCTTCGTCCTTGGCGTCTACCTAAAAAGTCAAATCCCACGGGGGTGAGACAATTTGAATAATTGTCCCAGCGAGAGTTATAACTCTCTGCCAGAAGCTTTGTTATTGCAATAATGGAATAACAATAAGCAGTAGAACTACAACATTCAACAGTAGATAAAACATTGTGTAAACTAAATAAAGCAACATTCTTTTAAGCAATCATTTCAATTATAACTTAATTGAATGACAAGACATATAACAATAAGGAATATGAAGAACATGTATACTAGTTATTTAACTAGAACACTATAAATAATGTAACATCAATCATTATTTCTCGTAGTTCAACCTAAGCAAATATGCTACACGGCTGATTACATTTTATAAACACACTTATGCCCCGAGGAGATGAGTTACACCTCTCATACTCCAACCGACCATTACTAAATCGCAATCGGTACCATACATAGGTCATCAGAAGAGCTGGATTCCTATGACCTCATCTTCCTCAGTCAGTGTGAGGAACAACATGCATGACATTTTGTGTCTCTGCCATAATAGCTTTCCAGGGTATTCTGGCAACTTTTCTATTAGAGTTATAGTGGCGTTCTGTACTCTCTTCACCATCGAGGGATTTCTTGTTTATCTCTCATCGATGCGGTATTAACAATATCATCAGGATATTAGTGATACATCATCCCAGGTTAAACATATAATGAAGGATTGAGAGATTAAAAGTACATCTCACATCAAATCCTACATTAGGACGTAAGGATATTCGCATCCATTACCCCCACATACTCAAAAGTATGCTCTCTAGGAATTCCCTTAGGAAAACATGTTTCACCATCGTTAAACTTCTGACAATGATGGATCTATGGTCAAGGCTCTACATGATATCATTATACTTGATTATTTAAGTACATTATAGCATTATTTTAGCATCAGGCATGTTTTCAAACATAAACCAATCAGAAAACTGCTATAAAGAAAAAGGTACTAATTATATCAAGTTCACATCATCTATTATTAACATTGGGATATCAATCCCTAACCATCTCATCATTGTGATTCAAGAATATGGGTGTTCATACCCTTAGATCATCATAACACTTGTTACCAAGTAACATACTATCATCAAGTCATTTAACAACATGACCTTTATTGTAACAATGCAAACATTTCTTATGGCTTATACAGCCTATCAATCTTATATGTTACATCTCACTAGGCAACATATTATATCATTATTTAAAAAGCTTATCAAGTGCTTTCAATAAATGTAGCATCATAACCCTTACCTGGCTATGCTCACTTCTTTATAAGGACCTGCATTGTTAACATTACTGATAATATGCACATTGTAACTATATGAGCACAATACAAGTTCTTTTCAAATAACTATAGAATACCACGATTGTGCTATCTTGCACGGTCGTGCAAGAGTAAGCCACCACGGTCGTGCTATAGAGGATTCACCACAACCGTGTCATATCACCACGGTTGGTTTCTAGGGTTAGGTTCCCTTTTTAATTCAATTAGGGTTATTCAACCCCTTTAACTTATAAAGGCATAATGATTACTCACTCCATAATCAAGTATAGAGTGTCATGCTTAAAAGCATAACCCAAATTAGGGTTTACTGTTCACATCATCACATTACCCTAGGTTAGGGTTTACTATTTATATTACATCACATTACCCTAGATTAGGGTTTACTATTCATATTACATCACATTACCCAGATTAGGGTTTACTATTCATATTTGCAGTGAATTAAGATTATACCATCATCATGTATGAGGATTACTTCCATTAATGCCCTCAAATTAGGTTAAGATTCATTATCCATCATAATTAGGGTTTTCATGATCTCACTATGAAGGATCATTCCCTAATTAGATGGATTCATACATATTGGAGGTTATTTACTTGATTCTCATTCATATAAGGAGTCTTCTCTCTCCTCTTACTATTAGATGATGTTTACATCACTCTTGTTTAGGTTAAATCAAATCAACACTGACATTATGGGTTGTGTCATTAGTATTCTGATCATTAAGATTCACTTGACCAAAGGGTATAGATTACTCTATCCCATCAAGGGTACTTTTGTAATGTTCACCATTGGTCATAACATGTATTACTCAACTAATTACTTAGTCTCTTAATCACTTTAGATATCTATAAGGTTTAGGTTAGTCAACCACTAAACCATCTTGACCACTAAGGTATCAAACTTTCTTAACCTTTTTAGACCTCAAACGGTTTTGCACTTTCAACCCCCAAACGAACTTGGGTAGACCTTGAAACCGTTTGGTGGTGTTGACTATTTGGTATAGTTTGACTTTCGAAACCATTTGGTAAAGTGCACACTCAAGACCATTTTCCCTAGGTGAGGTGAAGACCATTTGGTCATGAAGATCATTTGACCAACTTTGACTTTGAAACCGCATGGGCAAAACCAATCTTGGAACCACATGAGCACCAAATGGTTTGGGATCGTTTGGTCCCAAACGGTCTTGAGACCATTTGGACTTAAATGGTCTTGAGACCGTTTGGTCCAAACCATCTCAAAACCGCATGGACCAGAAAGTATCTCAACCATTTCAATTGAGTTAGGGTTTCCAAGGTTGAACCCCTCAATCGATCATGCACTGGTTAGCCACTCATCAATTGAGTTAATTAGGTCAACCCTCAATGGATTTGACCCTCAATTGACCTTCAATTGATCACCAATTAATGCTTGGATCAATTGGATTAGGGTTTACAATCGATCACCCTTCAACATGAGTCTAATTGACATTGAAACCATTGAACCATCATTCAATTTGGTCATGACCTGACCCCAAACGGTCTTGGGATCATTTGGATGACCTCCAAACGGTCTTGAGACCATTTGGTCAAGTCAACATCAAAAACTAACTCAAACTATTAAGGTTTGGCTCATAGATTTGATCATTAGGTCATTAATCGATTATACTTCAACTTGTTGCCTTTCAATCTTCAACCACTTAACCATGGTCAACCCTAGACCTCCAAACGGTCTTGGGTGACCCCCAAACGGTCTTGAGATCGTTTGGATATCATACAAACGGTCTTGAGACCGTTTGCCCATTATTTCATCAAAAACTATGTCATTTTCTTAAGGGTTGAACCCTAGATTTTGTCACCAAATCAACACTTAATTGTTTATCAACTTGATATCATTGGACCCTCAATTGGTCAACCCCACTTAACCCTAGACCTCCAAACGGTCTTGGGTGATCTCCAAATGGTCTTGAGACTGTTTGGGTGATACCCAAATGGTTTTGAAACCGTTTGGGTCACTCAACCAAAACTTCAACTTGATTTAATTATTGAAATCAACACTTAACCCGATTAGGGTTTAGGTGATTAATGTGCCTTAAATTGGTGATTTACTTGGAATTACTTGATGATTTTTGGTAGGTGATTAGTCCACATTATTTACAACAGACCTCCAAATGGTCAAAACCTGGTCAAAGCCTCCAAACGGTCTTGGACCATTTGCTTCCATGCGTTCTTGGTTGAAACCGTTTGCATTCAAACGGGTTGAAACTGTTTGCTCCCAAACGGTTTGGGAAACCATTTGTGCAAGAGGTGGAAGACCGTTTGCTAAAGAAACTTTTTGGATAAACATAGGTATTAATGACATCATCTTCTACCTCCAGAATAGGGACTGTTCTTCACGGGATTGCTAGGAAGAACACTTAAAAGTGCTAAAGAAGAAGAATAAGCAACGATTTTAGGAGAAAAAGGTGCATTAACAAACCTTAAGGGTTAGAGTTATAAAACCCGCCTTTAGATCTGATCTAGAGCTCCAAGCTTCGTATATTTAATGGTGGATGAAGCTCCAATGGTTGTCCAAGGTTCGTTCTTCAAGATTTGGATGGAGAAGATGGCTACAAAGAAGAGTTGTGTAAGGAAAACTACTAAACCAACCTTGTATTAGAGTTTCCACCATGAATTTGAGTTAGGTGATGATCAAATCTTACCCAAACTAGCTTGGTCGTCCTCCTCTGTTCCAGAGCTTCTCTTTGGTCGGTCCAAAGCAAGAAGATGAGGAAATAAATGAAGGGAAATGTTCCCTTGCTTTGTGGAAAAAGGGTGCTTATATATTTTTGGGTATTATCAAGGCAAAGAAAAAGATAATTATTTCTTTAACCCATCCACTCATGTTATCTCCACCCTTGGCCAAGTTTCTTCCTCATTTTCACATGCAAAACCTCTCTCTTATCCAAGGTTAAAGGAAAAGAAACCAAACACCTTACTAAGTTGCATTTATATAAAAGAGTCATTTTGCTTAAAACTTGGTTATCTAGTTAATTAAGGTTATCTTTCTTATTTGATCATTCAAATGAGGCACCCCTCTCATTTTCTTTGCTCTAATTAATTCCAAGAAACATGAGAGATTCCCTAGAGGGTATATTTTATAGGTTGGACCCTATGTTTTGGGTAAATTGCACTTTTCACCAAAACTAGGTTTTAAAGCACAAGGATTACTCTACAAGCTAAATATTAGTGCTCAAGCTTGTGGAATACATTCCACCACATCATATACATTCTTATGATGTCTTATCATTAGAGGGACATCTTAACATGTGCAATTTGCAAGTTAACCCCTCTAATTGGGTAATTTGCGCATTAGTCCAAAATTAACATAACAATGTTTCAACATTATACAAAAAGGACTGAAATGGAAATATATGTTCCTCATAAGCTTAATTACATTTCAAAAGATAACCACAAGTATCTAATTACATATTTAAGCAAAACACCTAGGGTTAGTTCATAACCCAGGTCAGGGATGTTACAAATTATCCACCCCTTACAAGGATTTCGTCCCTGAAATCAGCAAAACATATTAGGAGAAAAGAGTAGGGTATTTCCTTCTCATCTCTTCCTCTAGTTCCCATGAAGCTTATTCAACACCATGCCTTATAGTTGAGCCTTGACGAGGACATCAAGAGTCTAAGTGGGGAAGATTGTAACATCCCAGGATTTGAGGCCTCAGATAAAACATTCTTAAAAGGAATGATTGGACTACCCATATCACCAAGGTGCACCTCCTTTTTCGGGAGCCCATCACTAAAGAACCCCATAGTTAAGCGTGCTCAGCTTGGAGTAGTACTAGGATGGGTGACCAGTCAGTAAGTTGACCCCAGCTTACACGTGAGTGAGGATAAAGCACACTATTAAGGCTAGTGGTGGTCTGTGGGGCCAGTCGTCATTCCTAAAACTCTACTAGAGCCTAGGGAAGTGGACCCGAGAATTATAGGCCAATTCACTATTGGTTCTCTTCTATTTTGAGTGTACTAGATTGGGCCTGTTCAGGGTTTGGACCAGTCCCTCTTCTTTCCTCACAAATCACCCTTGCGCTAGTATTCTATGGTCGGGAGTTGGGTGTCCATGGGCCATTGTGTGTCTGCACTAAAATGGGGAAGAGATTATGAGGCCTTATAGTTGAGCCTTGATGAGGACGTCAAGAGTCTAAGTGGGGGAGATTGTAACATCCTAGGATTTGAGGCCTTAGATAAAACACTCTTAAAAGGAATGATTGGACTACCCATATCACCAAGTTGCACCTCCTTTTCCGGGAGCCCATCACTAAAGAACTCCATAGTTAAGCATGCTTAGCTTGGAGTAGTACTAGGATAGGTGACCAGTCGGGAAGTTGACCCCAGCTTACGCGTGAGTGAGGATAAAGCGCACTGTTAAGGCTAGTGGTGGTCTGTGGGGCTAGTCGTCATTCCTAAAAATCTACTAGAGCCTAGGGAAGTGGGCCTGAGTGTTACATGCCAGTTCACTGCTGGTTCTCTTCTATTTTGAGTGTACTGGATTAGGCCGGTTCAGGGTTTGGACCAGTCCCTCTTCTTTCCTCACAAATCATGATCGCATCTCTGATGCCTATGTGCATCTGTGTTCTATCAGAATAGATGCACTATGAGGCTTGACTCTGGTGTGCAGGTGATGGAACAATGATGCCCATCATTAGCACCTAAATTCGCCATCAGATTCGGAGGCTTCTCCCTGATCTTCATGGCCACTCAGTTTCTCTATGACATTTGTAAAGCCCTGGTTCCTGTAGTCATTGGTAGAGGCCACCGCCGTGGTGGAAAGGAATGGGGAAAAAGGTTTGAGGAGTCCAAAGCCATTGAGGATATCTCCAGAAGCTTCTTCAAGGTGCACTCAACTCACCTAGGTCAAAAAAAATAACTAGAGATGCTCAATACCATGCCTTCTCAAGCAATCTTCATCTCCACTTCATCAACCATGGGAACCACCATGGCAGTCCATAAACGACAGTACAGATTGATTCTGTATTCTCCTCGTACCTTCCTCCTCATTTTCCTTGCTTCACCTTCCTCTATTCTCCCATCGAATTCCTATTCTTCACAAACATTGTGAACCATGGTGGAGAGAGTAGATCAGTTGCCTACTTGTTCTCTCTATTGGAGTGGAAACACAATTTGTGCAAGGGGTCAAAGTACTGATCGTCTCTAGCTGAGTACAACTACCCACTTAGACTCACACATAGCCCCTTCCTTCATGACGTGGGGTCATGGGATGGTCATGGTTCCAATAGTTCCACCCCCTTTCTCTAACCACAAGGTAGGGGATGACTGAAAGTGGTTATATCATCCACATCCAAGGGCTACAAAAGGTCAATCCCTGGCACCCTCCAAGACAAAGTGCCCTTGGCGTGTGACCTTGCATTCAACCAGGCCCAAGATCAAACTTAGGTCCATAAATCATCCAAATGCACATTGTTTCCCAAAATTCAAACCTTAATAACTCCCTCTAGAATACTCCATTTGCCACCTAGTTTTAACCATAATTCTACCATCACTAAATCTAGATTTACTCAAATTTGGTGACAAAGCTCAGCCATTTGACTTGTCAACTAAACTCCTCAAATGACATAAAATATAGGGATCTTAATCATGATACAAATATCATTTGATATCCAACTTTAGAAAAACATTTGGAACTCTTGATATAACTTAGACACATGATACAACCCAGATGATAGGTTCTCATATTTCCTTTTTCACATATACATATATAACCAACCTCTCTCTGACTCTAGGGTTTGGTCCTCTCAAGGACATCTAGGGCTCAAGAAGACTATAGGAATCATGCATAAAGCAACTCAACTCAATCCCTCATGAGTATTCTAGTTTAGGACATATCATAACACATATTCTCATAATTCTCATATCTTGGAGTTTAAGTTCTCTGACCTTCTCCCTATGGGTCCCACTCTCTCTAGAGTTAACCCTATAACCAGTCCCAACACTAGATGTCCTCCTTTGTAAAAGAGCTTGAGGCTCATGCTGACTCACAACCTTGTCTTAACTAAACATATCTTATCTCATAAAAGCCTAGTTACTTGCATCATGAAAACTTATCTCAAATCCTCAAAATTAAACTTAATTCCTCAAAGACAAACATTTATCATCATGAAACATCTTATATCAACTATATAAAACCTACATCATATCATCAAAACTTATTACATCTATTTCATCTATCATATATTCCAACAAGGCTCTAGACATCTAATCTAGAACTCTTCTCTCTTCTAAACTAATGTCATTCACTTTCACTTAGGTTCCATGACCACCTCCTACTCGTACATGTGTGGGGACACATTTTTGTCATATGTACATATATAATAAAATATTATATAGTTTTTCTCTGATAAAACATGCGTCAAAGAAAACTATCAAGGTTCGATCTGTTTGGAATAAAAAATGAAATCTAGAAAATAAGTGTCCCACACATAGTAGAGAGTCTAGTGTCATGTCACCTAATGAAAGGGGTGAGAATAGTGTGTAGACTGGTGTAGCTACCCAAAACATAGATGCATCATATGTCAAAAGTTTCTCTCACTACTATATAAAAGGCCTTTGGCATCGGTTATTTAGAGCCTTTAGCATCGGTTTTCAAGCGACACCCAAGTGGGCGCTGCTAAAAGTCGACACGTTCAGCATCAGTTTCTAACCGACACCATAACCCTTCCCACCACCGAAAACACGCCAGCAAGGGAACTATAAGCTTCGGTTCTTAATGAAAACTGACACTATATCATGATCAAAGAAGTCGGTTATTAAACGAAAACTGACACCATAACCCTTTCCACCACTAAAAATGCACCAGCAAGGGAACTATAAGCGTTGATTTTTTCTAATCACCAACATCGTAAAGGGATAAAGACGTCAATTTTGTGCTAATAACCAATACCATATCCCTGCCACCACGGCCGTGCTTCCCAACATGGATGTAGTACCTGGCCACAATAGGCGTCGGTTCTTACATATAACTGATGCCAGCAAGGGAAAAGACGTCAGTTTTTGGCTAACAACCGACGGTGTATGTCTTTGTTGTCGGTTTCATACAAATAACTAACGCCTATGTTCTGATTTTATTTCTTATCATTTTGTAGGTCTGATGTATGGCTGGTCAGCAAGATGCATAACCTATAGTTTAGTTCTGGAGTGCAAGTTTACAACATCTATTGATATCAGCCAACAACATGCCACAAACTTACAAAGTCATTCACATTCAGACACATGTATTGATCAGATACATGTAGAAACCTGCAAAGCCATTTACATTCACATTCAGTTCCATTCATTTCATCTCTTTTCACATTCATACATTCATGTATTGATCAGAAAAAGTCATTCACATTCACATTCACACATATGATAATTCAGAAAAAGTCATTCACATTCACATAAAGATAATTATGAGAACAAAGTTTAGAAATATCATTATTTATTCATCATTGTCATCATTGTCATCAATTATATTTAAAAATTCTCACTACTTGTAGGGTTTTTGTCCATTCTTCTCTTACAACATCTAATTCCTCCCTCATATAGGGAGTATGTACATCTAATAACTTTCCACCTGTACTAAAGTCAGTTTTAAACACATGCAAAGAGAATGACGTATATATATAATTAATACTATATAATAAGATTGATATATTTCATATTATCTAATGAGACTATATATAATACCTTATGTATAGTATCAATTTCCATTACGGAATATTTGATGATTAGGTCAATAAATTGCATCACATAGTAGGCACATGCCCAGCCATTGTCTTATGTAGCACACTATAAATTGAAACATACAAAATATTCAAAAATACAAATAAACACAGTTCACATAAATAATATATACATTGGAGTTGGGAAATTACTTTCACATTCTCCCAAATTAGTGGCTGATTCTTTTTCCTGGGGACCTTTCCTCCATCTTTTTTGAACTCTTGTAAAGCTCTACATGTTAATGTAACACATTAAATTGCATAATTAAATAGTAATGTAATAATAGATGTTAACAGATATAAAAATATGAAATATTTCTCACGGGAATAATGGTCTTTTCATTGTGTGTCCATATAATGTATTCAATTTGTTCCCCGCATGATCTAGATAATAGATAGTGAACGTCTTGGGGATAATAACTAGTAACTCCCAATGCCTACCACTACAGGTAAGAAAGTTAAAAATTAATAACTCAAAATCCACAATAAAAATTTCTTAAGTCTAAATTATAAGCAAAGTAAACTTACTCGACGTTGAATGGAGCTATTATCACTGTCTTCTTATATTTACCAAAATATTCAAAAGAAGCACAACCGTATGAAGTAACTAAAGAAGGGTCTGTATTTACAAGACTAATCAAAGATGGAACCAAAAATCCCACATGGGAAAATGCAAAATATGTGCATATCATGTGTAAGTGGCTACAAAACATGTATTACATATGCAATAATATATAAGAAACCAAATCACCATATATAAAACAAGGTATATGGATGTATAAACAAGATCTCACCATATCCACAACTCTATCATAGATTTGTTTAGCCAATCATAATGAAACAACTCCAAAATATCTTGTATAAATAGCTTGTTATCATATGATTGACATGCATTAATACGTATGCAAAACTTGTATTACGTATGCATTAAAATGTATGCAAAACTTGTATAAATAGATTGTTATTGTATGATTGACCTTTAGCATCCTACAGAATAGTAACATTTATAGGGCAATTTGAATCATGTTCGCCTATCCATACTGCCATACCCCTACAATTAAGACCTAATGAGGCATGTAGGTCCCTTGGAAGACAACTTGGTACTTTAGGAGGTGGAGGTGGAGGCTGAGAAGTAGCGGGTGTCTTCCTTTTGAACTGTATATATAATTTTAGATCAATTGACTCATATATACACACTAACAAATTAACGTAATGTAAATTTACCATACAATATTAGTATAGACGACATCCACTTCGAGCCACATTATCATTCCATCTTCTGCCTCACCAAGCGTTTCAGAATCTAGGTGGGCATATGGCAGTAGAAGATCCCTCCAATCGGGGAATATAAGTATCGGGCTCAAACGAACCACACCAGATGGTATTGGAGTCCCATGAAACATCTCCCCTGGAAGGGTTGGGTAAGCCTGTGCCTCTGCAATATATCTTGACTTTTTAGACGACATGGCTTCAACCCCTACAAATTTACGTAAAGAATGTTATATACATATATACATAAACATATCATCTTGAAAAGACTAGCTACTATATATGTCATAAAAATACTTATAGTGGACGTGCTAGGTGGTGGCACTACTACAGAAATAACCTTTGGCGTCGGTTGTTTAACCCCCTTTGGCGTCGGTTTCTGAGCGAAGCCTATGTGGGCGCCGCTAAAGGTCGAACACTTCGGTGTCGGTTTTTTAACCGACACCTATTTAACATATAGGCGTCGGTCTTTTAGTATATAATCGACGCCAAAAGGGTTCGCACCACAGAAAACGGCGTCATCTAGGACACATTCTGCGTCGGTTATCTACTAAAAGACCGACGCCTATATGGACTATAGCGTCGGTGTTTACTTGGTGACCGACGCAGAAAGTGTCCTAGATGACGCTGTTTTCTGTGGCGCGAACCAGTTTGGCATCGGTTATCTACTAAAAGACTGACGCCTATATGTTAAATAGGCATCGGTTTGACACGAACAGCCGACGCCATTTCTAGTATGGTTGTTGCCACATTAGGCGTCGGTTTTGGTCAGAAACCCGACGTTGTAGGTCTTTGCTGACGGTTTTCTGTAAATAACCGACACCTATATCTATATTTTTTTTCATATCAGTTTGCAGGCCTACTGTGGCTGGTCAGCAGGATGAGAACCTGCAGTTCAGTTTTCTGAACTGCAGGTTTACGACATCCATTGATATCAGCCTACAAACAGGCCACAAACCTGCAAAAGTCCCAAGGAAAATTTCACACAAGTAGATACATTCAGACATCAATTCAATTCTCACATTCACACATATACAAAAACATTCAAATACATGTATTAACATTCAGAAATATTCATTTACAAAGTATCATTCATTATCTCTATCAACATCCCAATTATATCTTACAGTTGCCACTGCTTGTATGGCTTTTGCCCATTCTTCTCTTATTTCATTTAATGCTTCCATCGTATATGGAGCATGTATATTTTTTAAGCGTTTACCTATAGTGTTGTCAGTTTTAAACACCTGCAAAGAGAATGATGTATATATATAAGTAATAATATAAAAATAAGATTGATATATTTCATACTAACTAATGAGACTATATATAATACCTCATGTATGGTATCGATGTCCAATGCGGCATGTTTGATAATCATCTGCATAAATTGCATCACATAGTATGTGCATGCCCAGCCATTGTCTTGTGTAGCGTACTATAAATTGAAACATACAAAATAATACAACTAAGCACAATTCACATCAATAATATATACATTGGAGTCAGGAACTTACTTGTACGTTTTGCCAATTTATTGGCTGGTTCTTTTTCCTTGGGACCGTTCCTCCAGCCTTTTTGAATGCATCTAAACCCCTACATGTTAATATAATACAGTAAATTACATAAGTAAATAGTAATGTAATAACATATGTTAACATATACAAAAATGAAATATTTCTCACCAGAATAATGGCATTCTCATTACGTGTCCAATTTTAGTGTTTAATGTACTTCCCGCGGGATCTAGATAATAAACAGTGAACGTCCTGGGGACAATAACTAGTAACTCCCAATGTTTACCGCTAGAGGTAAAAAGTTAACAATTAATAACTCAAAATGCACAATAAAAATGGAATTTTCTTAAGTCCAAATTATAAATAAAGTAAACTTACTTGACATTGAATGGAGCTATTATTATCGTCTTCTTTTGCTGACCAAAAATTGTAAAAGCATCTATACAGTATTGTTGAACATTATCAGGGTCTTTAGCTACCATACTAATCAATGATGGAATCAAAAATCCCACATGATCAAATGCAAATTGTTTGCAATGATCTTCGACTAAGTAGCTGCAAAACATGTATTACGTATGCATTAATATATAAGAAACCAGATCACCGGATCTTACACAAGGTATATGGATGTATAAACAAGATCTCACCTTATCCATGTCTCTATCATTGATGTATTCAGCCAATCATACATAAACAGCTCAATGATATCTTGTATAAATAAAGAGCTATCATATGATTGACATGCATAATCTGCACCTAAAGAAACAATTATCGGGCAATGTATATTATGTGCCCGTAGCCAACATGCCATTTCCCTACAAGCAGGACCTAACGGGTATGTTAGGTCAGTTGGAACCCAAGTTGGTAATGCGGGAAGTGGAGGTGGAGGCCTAGGTGCTCCTGGTGTCTTCTTTTTAACCTGTATATATAATTTCAGATCAGTTGACATCATATATACACATTAACAGTCTAAATCAATGTAAATTTATCTTACAATTTCAGTAGTGTAGACGACATCTGCTTTGGGCCACAATATGACCCCGCCTTCTGCCTCAGCAAGTGTATCAATATCCGGGTGGGGATATGGCAATGTAGCTTCCCTCCAATCGGGTAACACACGTAATGGGCCCACACGAACGTAGCCCTGTGGCATTGGAGTCCCGTGAAACCTTTCCCCAGGAAGGGACGGGTAAGCCTGCGCCTCTGCAACAACATAGTCTTGTATTCTTAAGCGGCATGGCTTCAATGCCTACAAATTTACGTAAAGAATGTTATACATATATACATATCATCTTGAAAACATATCATCTTGAAAATACTAGCTACAATGTCATAAACAATACTTACAGAAGACGTGTTAGGCGATGGGTCTCCAGGATTACTCACAGTCTGTGCATCAGGAGAAGAGTGGGTCGCCATAGGCTGAATGGTGTTCAAGAACACATTATACACTTACATCCTAAGTGAGATTAGGTGTTCTAGAACAGTCCCAAACCGGGGACTATCCAAGATTTACTCCTAATGAGTCAATCTTGGACGGGTTTCTAGGCCAACAAACACATTTGATGTCATTCTTATATATAATAAATGTGTACCACCTATCCCATCGTTGAAGACCTAATCTCACTAGTAAGTGTATAATGTGTATTGGGTTTTCAAGAAAATTTCGGCAGCATTTCCCCACTGTTCTCTAAGTACATATGTACTTAGAGAACAAATGGGGAAATGCTACTGAAATTTTCTCGAAAACCCAATACACATTATACACTTACATCCAAAGTGAGATTAGGTATTCAAGAACAGTCCCAAACTGGGGACTATCCAAGATTTACTCCTAATGAGTCAATCTTGGACGGGTTTCTAGGCCAACAAACACATTTGATGCCATTCTTATATATAATAAATGTGTACCACCTATCCCATCCTTGAACAACTAATCTCACTAGTAAGTGTATAATGTGTATTGGGTTTTCAAGAAAATTTCGGCAGCATTTCCCCGTTGTTCTCTAAGTACATATGTACTTAGAGAACAAATGAGGAAATGCTACCGAAATTTTCTCGAAAACCCAATACACATTATACACTTACATCCTAAGTGAGATTAGGTGTTCAAGAATAGTCCCAAACCGGGGACTATCCAAGATTTACTCCTAATGAGTAAATCTTGGATGGGTTTCTAGGCCAACAAATACATGTGTTGTCATTCTTATCCTAAACTAAAAATATATGGTTTGTGTATTAGGCATCAACAACTAGAATACACCACTAAAATTAGACACTACCAGTGTATCCAATGAAAGATGAACTTATTAGAGAAGTCAAGATACTGTATTTGATTTTGAATAACTTCAAGTGATAGAAGGATGTGATGAGAAGATAAAATTATTAATCATGGGTGGAAAGGTTCCATACCAGATATAACACGAATTCAAATATCAATGAAGAATACATCTGAACGAGTTCATGGTTTCGAAAAGATAATTCAAAGTGCATATCAAAGTTAGGGTTTAGTCTCACCATTAAGAGTATCCAATTTTAGCAGACATAGATAAATGCCTATTATCCAGACCTGACATGCACATATTCAAACTCTAGATACAAAGAATAGCCTCAAGGACATGGCGGAGGAAGGAAGGAGGAAGAAGGCAGTACCTTGAGGGAAGAGGAAGAATGCCTGGCCTGGAGAGCAGCGGCCTGAGCAGAGACCTACAGGCAGCCGGCGCCGGCAAGGATAACACCAAAGAAGCCACTGGAGGCGAGGAGAGCAGCGGCGCGGCGGCGAGGAAAACTGAGGAGAGGAGTGGCGCGACGGCGAGGAGAGGAGCAGCGGCGCGACGGCGAGGAGAGGAGCAGCGGCGTGGGGGAGCAACATCGGTGGCGGCGCGAGGGAGGGGGGTAACGACAGAGGGGAGCATCGGCGGTAAGAATCGCCAGACCTAGCAGGAGGTTCACAATGAAACAGAGAAATTGGGAAGAGTTCTCTGTTTCGCGGGGCTATTAAGTTTCCAAATAGCGTCGGTTGTTTCAAACAACTGACGCCTATTATCTTCAACGTCGGTTGATAGTAAAAAACCGACCCCAAATTAGTTGGCGGGAACTATTATCAGCGTCGGTTATCCAAGGATAACCGACGCCTAAAGTGGAACTTTTCGCGCAGAATTTCATTTTAAATAGGCGTCGGTGAATAGTTAAAAACCCGACGCTGTATGTGGCCCAAATTTTTTTGGTCGAAAATTGGATTTCGCGGGTGCTTTTAGGCGTCGGTTGGTTATAGTAAGCCGATGCTGAATACAAAGTGGTACCCGTGTCTGGCTGGTCTTCGAATATAGACGTCGGTTTGCCTAAATAACTAACGCCGGATATTATAGGCGTCGGTTTTCCTTAATAACCGACGCCCAGAAAAGCGACACTGAACGCTATTTCTGTAGTAGTGTGGGTCTATAGGATTACTCCCAACCTCTAAAGTAGGAGAAGAGCGGCCTGCCATAGGTACTGTATGAGTGGTAGTCTGAGATGACTGTCACTTGCTAATTGATTCATTGACTCTCTTATCAAGTGTTTCCTCAACTCTCTTATCAAGTGCTTCCTCGAATGTCCTTTCAATTAACTGATCTACCTTTACATGGACAAAAGAAACACTAGCTTCTGATTATTGAATTCTCTTTCACAATAACATTCTAAAAAAAGAATAAGTTATCTCAGCTTGTGAAAGTCCCGCTCTTAGGACTTGTTTGTTATGTGATGGCCCAAAGAACACTTTGATGCCCACACCAGCGCCTGCACCCCTAACACGTCCAGGATGCTCTGGGTTACCCAAAGCAACTATCAATTCATCCCTTGTACCCTCAGGGATGAACGTGCCTTCCTTCCTATGCTCATGCAACTCTTGCTAATCGACATCAACAAAAATTGGTAAGTAAACATAACAATAATCAATATCGATCGATTGCTCTAAGAGTTGAATTTTACCATTTTAGCAGCCGCCTCAGCAGTTGCGGGCTTCTTTATATCTCCCTTCTTATTTTTCCTCCCAGCTATCCACAACGCATGGCGAGGCAGAGGTTTGGGACCAATAGTAGAGGACTCCTGAGTAGAAGCAGACTGAGAAGTAGACTCACCCTATAGTCTTTGGAGAATGCCTACATAGCCTCTTGGACCCATTGTATGGTCATGCACATTCAGTCCACACCTTGCTCTTTGAGCATCATTGATAGCCTTGTTAGTAAGCACATTGATTTGGTTAGTACACTAAAGGTTAATCTTAAATAGGTGAATACATAAGAACGTATATTAATTAAATTAGGAGTGGCGCTTAATTCCTTGAATTCATCCATTTTTCTTTGGGTAACAAACTCCTCCCTGTCTTTGGTATCCAGGTAGTTCCATTGCTCAGTGGCTGACTTCTGCCTAAATTTATTTTTTAAAGAGAATACAAACAAAAATTATTAGTGTAGAGTTAATCAAAAAGTGATCAATGTCTAGAATTCGAAATCAATCAAGAACTTCTTCTCAACATCACGTATGTAATCTCCGGTGAGATTTTGTCCTATAGTTCCTTAGGACCATCCCACAACATTAAATCACACATTTACGATGCATCTTTTCATCTAGATCAAATATACTCTGCAAAATAGAATTTCTATTAACTAGTATCCTAAAAATTAGTAATCCACAAAAATAGAATTGCAAATAATAATAACTCACGCATAGTTCCTTCCATACTAAGTCTTTCTTCCCCTTATGAAATTTATTCCAGGATTCAAAAATAGGACTACAATGGCTACGAGTAAGAACCCCAAGATATGAAATAAATGAGTTGTGGTTCACTCCAACTGGATTTCCTGCATGATCAAAATCCACAGCCAGTTTGGGTCCATAACCCCTTTGATGTAGTAACGTGTTCATCATTGTGATGCCCCCCACTTTCTCAATTTTTTTTGTTGCTCATCAAGTGTCCCAATTTCTTCAGGGGGTACATCACCAACCTATAATTTGACAAAAAAAACACACTTACAGGATATAACTATAAATGAACATATAGATAGAAACCTCAAGGATATATTTTTAAAACTTATACTGTGAGGTGGTGCATTGACGTCCTCACCCTCACGGTAATCATCAGCATGGTCATCAGGAAAATGCTCATCCATCTGAAAGTTCACATTCACATTGTAAAGTAATTCACATTGTAAAGTTCACATTCACATTGTAAAGTTCACATTCAGAAAAATAAAACATATAAAAATATAAACATGCATGCCTCTAATATTGTGATCTTTTATCAATTAACAAAGACAACAATGAAGTGAAGCTTTTATCGCTCCATCTATTGTTAGCTTTCAGATTATACAATCTCAACACAGAGCTAAGCTTCGTAAACTTACAACCTGTGTATAACAGTATCTCAGCATCATGTACAATGTTTCTAAACATGGGAGGTGGATCGGTGTGCTCTACCACACAACTATCCAGCATCGCATCAATGATGTCTACTGGAACTGGTTCATTCACATCTACATCATCGGAGACAATTTCTTCTTCCATACAAGCACTGCTATCAACATCCACTGATTTTAGGTTTGAAATCTCTCCATGCCAGTGCCATTCAGTATATCCTTAGACAATCCTGTTGCACATGACATGACTTTTGATTTCGTCACCAGTGCTGACTTTCAAGTTGTTACTGCAATGCCTTCATGGATAGTAGAACCTATCTCCAGGTTGTTTCCTATGTTCCTCGACAAATCTAATAAACTAATAAAGACCATAAATAAACTCTGGGGTGCATCAATTTGGAATGGACATCCATGATCTATCCATTCCATTATCAAAGAGAAAATAAGTATATATTAGAACAAGATTAGGGTCTATGGTTAAAAGATTAGGGTTATGGTTAAAACTTTAGGGTTTAAGGTCTTATATATAATAAATGTGTACCACCTATCCCATTCTTGAACACCTAATCTCACTAGTAAGTGTATAATGTGTATTGAGTTTTCAAGAAAATTTTGGCAATATTTCCCTGCTGTTCTCCAAGTACATATGTACTTAGAGAACAAACGGGGAATACTATTGAAATTTTCTTGAAAAACCAATACACATTATACACTTACATACTAAGTGAGAGTAGGTGTTCAAGAACAGTCCCAAATTGGGACTATCCAAGATTTACTCCTAATGAGTAAATCTTGGACGGGTTTCTAGGCCAATAAAATATAACACCAGTCCCTTGTTCACAACCCCATTCACTAAACATGTCCTTAATACAACATTATTTAAAAGATATGATGTTCATGTGACATCAACTTAGGGTTACAAAAACATAGAGAGAGAAAGTACTCTATCATCATAATAATCACACAAAAGGCTATGTAACATAACCTCTTACTTGCATTAGGGTTAGGTTAAGAATTATAACTGATCTTGTCATATATGGTTAGAAACTCTTGATGAATAATTGAAGTTTTTAGATTAATAATATTATTCATGTTGATTTAGTGTTTTGAAACCATGGACATCTTACTATGATCTTAATGCTAGTAATATGATCAAAATCAAGGAGGCCCAAGCTTGCTAGCAAGTGCAGCCATGTGGTAATGGTCCCTTTAATTTGAGTTAGCATCACCTCAACCATGTCCAAAATGATGGAAGAGAAGAAAACAGTGATGTGTAGTGTGGACTAGTTAAGTTGTATACAGTTGGTTCGTGAGCAAGTGATAGATACAAGATCTACATGATGCCCATCATTCATCGAACCATCAGTTTGTATCAGTATATGTTTTAGGGAGAAACAAATCTAGGTCATGGGGAGGTGCTTAGATATTTCATGTTTTCAAATTAAGCTCCACGCGTGATAATTGTTAAGGTGTTTGTCTTGATGATCCAATACCACTCATCAACACATCAGTATTGGGTTATGTAAGATATAAAAATAAGTGTGAGGAAAATAGACTCAACGTTGTTAATAATGTTGTAAACAGTTGAGTGATAAACATACAATTTATATAGTATAATGCAGAATTAATAGTAGTATTGGTAAACATGCATAAGAACTTCGGTGGGTTGTATCTACACTTGGGTCTCAAGTAAGATGGGTTTAGCTTAGCTAATGTGGGTCTGAGTTGTTACTGAGTGTTTGATTTGGTATGGAAGAGGTTTGGGCATCGTCGTCCTGAAGTATCCATGATTCGGTGACCATGTGCAAATGAGGCAGCTGTCCTTAGGTATAAGAGATTAAGAAGAATCTTTTCTTAGGTAAGAGTATGATGAAGCTCATTTATAATATAGAAATAGGAGGGGGCTAACCTTGGGCAGTGGAGGGTAGGGAGCAGGCGGAGGAGGACGAGCAGGTCACAGTTGGGATTTTGGGCAGCGGCGAGCAAGGAGTCATAGAGCACAACGTCGGCGGCGGTGAGAAGGGAGAAGGGTGGCGGCGGCGGTGAGTAAGGAGAAGGAGCGGCGCGGTAGCAGCGAGTAGGGAGCGGCGAGTGGCGGCGCGTAAGGAGGAGGGAGTAGGGAGCAGAATCACAAGACCTAAGCGTCATTCATAATGAAACAGAGAAAGGGGAAGAGTCTGTTTTGCGTGGGTGCTAATAAGTTAACAATCAATGTCACTTATTACAAACAACCGACGCTTATAACAATAGGCGTCCTTTACCACAAAAAACCCGACACATATGCTCAATGATAGTCGTCGATTTCTACTAGAAAAACTGACGTCTATCGACATATGCCAATAAAAAAATGTTCTCGAATTCTAACCATAGTCGTCGGTTGCCGTAGAAAATTGACGCTAAAGGGTAAGTGAAAATTTTCACACAGACAGTGTGGGAAAATACATCAGCGTCGGTTATTGCAAGACAACCGATGATAAAAATGTGCTCAATTTCTGTCTCGCGAAAAACCTTTAGTAGTCGGTTAATTAGTTATAATCGACGTTGTATGTTAAATTTTGGAGGTAATTTTTTTCCACTAGAAAATTTGGATTTGGCAGTCGATTTTATGTGTCGGTTGTTTATTAAGGAACCAAGACTACATTTAAAGTGATACATGTGTCTAGCCGCTCTTCATAGATAGATGTCAGTTTGTGTATTCAACTGACACTGTAGGTTTTAGGTGTCGGTTTCTTGTATAAAACTGACGCATGTAAATGTGATGTTATAAGCCATTTCTGTAGTAGTGTATTTTGGTGATGTACGACATTTCCAAATAATGCAACTTTCCATACTGCTGCACTATAAGGAAAGAATGACATCTAAGGACCAACAAGCACCAGTCTAGATCTAGTTCTCTGACATCTATGTGCTAACCTAGAGGCTATGTCAGATATAGTCTCTAAAAGACAACTAATCTAACCCTAAAGATTGTTAAGTTCAAGGTTCTTTAGTTTTCAGTTGCATAGTGAGAAAATGCCAGACTTTGCTATTGTTCATGCACTGAGACCACCTGTGACGTCCCTAGATTTTCTAAAACTTAATCTGATGTGTGACGTCCAAATTGAAACCCTCAACGCAGCAAGAATCCCAATTTAAACACCACACACTAGGCTAAGAAGAAGAAAATCAAGGGAGTCAGACGGAAACAACAGTAGCACATGCACATGAACAATGATAAAACTATAAACACATGTTCACCATTCAACATATATTTTCATAATGAATTGTTACAACATTTGATATTACATATTGAATAGAAAACTTTATCATGTACATGTACTACCACTAAACAATAGGATCTTAAGACAATATGTTCACTTGTACACATCAGCTCACGAGACAACTCTCAACTACCATGGTTCTTTTAGAGCACATGTCCACAACCTAAACAAAAGATTACATGTGGTACACGTCAACACAATATTCAAGAATATTGTACTGAGTATACCTACATGTCTTTTATATATCTCTCGTTACTATCTTCACAATAAGATAAAACTAATACTTGGCAGCATTAAACAAATATATGAAAAGCGTATACTTGTACAAAGATATTCATTACCAAAAGAAAACACATATATTTTAAGCACATTTCCATCATATATCTCATACATATACTACCAAGGGATTTGATGTTTTTAGTCCTTATGATTTACTCCCAAGGAGTTTGTGATCATATATCTTGTACATCTACCACCAAGGGCTTTGATGTTTTTAGGCCTTATGATCTACTCTCAAGGAGTTTGAGCTCGCTTCAATGCATTTTACTACCAAAGAGTTTAGTGCTATCATATGATGGATCAGATATTTTATGTTTCATGTATTCATATCCATAAATATGGGAAATCAAGAAAGATATCATACAAGAACAATCATTTCATCTAATACCGTATGGCACGTATTCTACTATACATATAACATAAGCATATTGTATAATAAACCAAGAAAGAGGTAATTGTGTACCTTGACCAAGATAACCTAATCATCAAATATCCCTCATGTCAACTATAACTTTGTCAAACCTTAATAAGGACAAGATCATACATTATCATTAGATTCTCCATTACTTTATACCTCGTCTAAACGCTAATTATGTCCATTAGGGTTTCACTTAGTTTTATAATATTCTCATTTTTACTTACATTCTTGTCTTATCTTCTTGAGATTGAGTTACCGGTCTTGGATTACATATTAGGGCTCATCATCTGAACATTATCTTCCATGGTATTTTGTGTACATATTAACCCTAGGTGACATCATTAACCTAAATTAGGGTTTCATAACATGTATTAAGGGTCATCATCATATAACATGAATTATATGCATCTAACTAATATCATGGTTCCACATTAGCTTCCAATTACTGATATGAGGGTGTGTTGTGAATTCCATCATTTATTGATCATTAATGTATTTTCTACATTTTATTTAGGGTTATTAGCCCTAGATAGCCATATTGAGAAAATTACATGATTTCGGGTTGAAACATCACCATATTTAACATCATATGGATTTCATATCATATTTTAGAGACACTGATGCATTTTCATAATTTTAGGTCATCATTTGATATTTATTATACATCAAACAAGAATAATACACCTTGCATGATATCATTGTAATTTAAGCATAAAGAGACTGATATAATGGTTCCATTATATTCCACACATTTTTCTGAGAATTTTGATATATTATATGTATTTTTCTGATAATTGTACTAATTACTATGAATTATATATGAACTGAGCATTTTTGGGATTTTTACCTTTTTGTGCCAATGGTGTCTCGCCATGTGTCCACTTGGGCTGGAGAGCAACCTTTGCTCACCTGTATCCAATTCACATCCCATGAACCTAGTCTTCTACCCTGGACCGGTCAGTTCACCGCTGGTTCTCTTCTATTTTGAGTGTACTGGATTGGGTCGGTTCAGGGTTTGGACCAGTCTCTCTTCTTTCCTCGTGAATCACGATCGCAGCTCTAATGCCCACGTGCGTCCATGTTCTTCTGGAATAGATGCCACCGTGAGGCTTGAATCTGGTGTGTAGGTGATTGGACAACAATGCCCCTCGTTAGCACCTAAAGCCACCATCAGATTCAGAGGCTTCTCCCTGATCTCCACGGCCACTCAGTTTCTCCATGGCATTTGCAAAGCCCTGGTTCCTCCAGCTGTTGGCAGAGTCTACTTCCATGGTGGAAAGGAATGTGGAAAAATGTTTGAGGAGTCCAAAGCCTTCAAGGACAGCTCCAGGAGCTTCACCAATGTCCACTCAACTCACCTAGGTCAAAAAAACTAACTAGAGAAGCTCAAAATCGTGCCTTCTCAAGCAATCTTAATCTCCACTTTGTTATCCAAGGGAACCTCCATGGAAGTCCATGAAAGATAGTACAGACAAATGTTATCTTCTCCTCATACCTTCCTCCTCATTTTCCTTGCTTCACCTTCCTCTATTCTCCCATCAAATTCCTCTTCTTCGCAAACACTGTGAACTGTGGTGGAGAGAGTAGATCAGTTGCCTGCTCGTTCTCTCTATTAGATTGGCAACATAGTTTGTGCAAGGGGTCAAAGTATTGAATGTCTCTAGCTGAGAACAACTACCCACTTAGACTCACACGGAGCCCCTTCCTTCATGACGTGGGGTCATGGGATGGTCATCGTTCTAATAGTTCCACCCCCTTACTCTAACCGCAAGGTAGGGGATGACTGAGAGTGGTCAGATCATCCACATCCAAGGGCTACAAAAGGTCGATCTGTGGCACCCTCCACAACAAAGGGTCCTGATCACAAGACCTTGCATTAAACTAGGCCCAAGATCAAACTTAGTCCATAAATCATAAAAATGCACATTATTTCCCGAAATTCAAACCTTAATAACTCACTCTAGAATACTCCATTTACCACCAAATTTTAACCATAACTCTACCATCACTCAATCTAGATTTTACTCAAATTTGGTGACAAAAATCAGCCATTTGACTTGTCGACTAAATTCCTCAAATGACATTAAATATAGGGATCTTAATCATGATATAAATATCATTTGACATCCAACTTTAGCAAAACACTTGAAACTCTTGATATAACTCAGACATATGAATTCGATTATCTAATTTGGTATTAAAAGATCCAAATGTTCACTCTATCACATCCTATACACCTTAAAAGAAATTTTTCCTCAAAATTAAGCCAAAAACCATTCCATCACAATATTTCATCATGCTTCATTGGACATATAAGCATTACTTATACCAATCATCATTTGTTCCATATCAAATATACATACTATAAAAACCATTAGCTATTACATTCATCTTTGTGACAAAGTTAATATTATATAATCAGAGAGAGAATATGTTTCAACACATCATACACCTTTACATAAGACAAGTAATACATCACAAATTCTCTAATTTAGGATTTGTCTTCTTGCTGCCATCAAAAAAGGATTCTCTAGCATCATTATATGTCAAATCTCTGACTTTCACTACCTCCCATAAGTTGGAATATAGGAGGCTAAGAACTAGACAATTTAACCATGTATGCACATTCACATATTCACACTTCCTGTGTTCCCTTATGATGGTTATTAGCCAAAGCTTAATATTATTTGACCATCTTCATAGTACTCACAAGTTATAACACCTAATTAACCCACTAGGTTAAAGTTATGCAATTAAGAGGGAGAGTACAATATCATGATTTCTACTCATACACATACAATAATATGACCTTCCATTAGAATTTGGGTCAATGCTTTCCACATATAGACAATTAGGGTTTTACCTCATGGTTACATCACCCACTCTAATCATACCAATTCCCACATTTTTGAAACTAATTTAGGTTGAACAACATTAGTTATAAATGAATTACTCATCATACCATCAGTACCAAGTATCACCCTTTTGTAAATGAATATGGGTATCATCATCATTAAGTTATGTGTGGGTTACAACAATGCATTACATAAGCATGTTGATTATTGCACCACTATGACGTTTCATCATTATGTGACCCATATGTTATTACTTCATACAAATCATCAACCACATATCATAATAAGGAAAGTCAAACCTTAGGTTGCATAACTAGAGGGCTTCACTTCAAACTATCTACACGACACTTAATAGGTTAACTATACTTGTTTATATGATTTCTACACAGTGTTGTCATCTTTTATTCCAACAAGGCTTATCACCACCCTCAAATATATTCACATAGTTGTGTCATTAACGTCACTCCACAAGTTAAGATTATATGAAAAGGGGATATATAAGACACTTTTCATGGATTATAAACTTTCATTAAGATGAGCACATTGGCCATATTCTTCCATGATTAAGGTTATCATATGGAGATTCAACCATTGAACCCTTCATCCATTACTTCCTACATTGATGAAGAGTTAAGGTCTAAGCTTCTTAGTTAAGGATGGACTTCTCATAGTAAAATCATCCTATGGTACACTAGCTTTAGGATAAGCAATTAAAATTAATCATACATTATCCAAAACAACACTCTTCTAAATCATGCATTGCTCATATGTGCACATCATTGAGTATCCAAGCATACCCTTCAACCCTCATCATGTGATATCGGTTTCACCTCATCCACATGTGTTGGCTTAACTACATCATGTTGTGTTGGGTTAACACATCTAGGTATGTCGAGTGAGCTCATCCAAGGTATCGATTTAGACCCTCTTGTGGTGTATCGATTTAGACCACCATGTGGTGTATCAATTTAGACCCTCTTGTGGTGTATCAGTTTAGATCACCATGTGGTGTATCAGTTTATATCACCATGTGGTGTATCCATTTAGACCATATTGTCTAAGCATGTCGATTTCACTTCACATAAGGTGTGATAGTTTAGCTACACTTGAAGTGTTGAATTAACCACACAAGGGGTGTATCGGGCACCCTTAGTTGTAAGGGTGACAAGAAACACTAGGTGTATCGGGTAGCCTTAGGTGTGATGGGTTTTTAGGGTTAGGGTTAGGTCATGTCGGCCCCTTTCACAATCAAGGGTGTCACAGTTTAACACTCAAAGAAGACTACACTACTACAGAAATGGCTTATAACGTCACATTTACAGGCATCAGTTGTATACAAAAAAACTGACGCCTAAATCATACAACGTCAGTTGAATACAAAAACCAACTTCTATTTGTGAAGAGCGGCCAGACACGGGTATCACTTTTTACGTAGCGTCGGTTCCTCAATAACCAACCGACGCATAAAATCGACTGCCAAATCTAAATTTTCTAATGAGAAAATAACCTCCAAAATTTAACATATGACGTCAGTTGTTAACAAAGCAACCGACGACTAAAGGTTTTTTGCGAGATAGAAATTTGGCCCATTTTTATCGTCGGTTATCTTACAATAACTGATGTCAATGTGTTTTCACATGCTGTCCCCACAAAAATTTTCACCCCCCTTTGGCGTCGGTTATTCTACGAAAATCGACGACTATGGTCATAATTCAAGAACTTTTTTTGTCGGCATATGTAGATAGACGTCAGTTTTTCTAGTTAGAACCGACGACTATAATTGAAGATATGTGTCATTTTTTTGTGGGAACCGATGCCTATTGTTTTAAGCGTCAGTTTTTTTAATAACCGACTCCTATTATTAACTTAATAGCACCCACATGAGCCACAGACTCTTCCCCTTTCTTTGTTTGATTGTCGATTTCACGTTAGGTCTCTCTGGAAATTCTCTCTGCCACAACTACTGCTTCTACCTTCCACTCCTTCCACCGTCATCTGTTGTCATGCACACCGCCAATCCTCTTCTTCCCGCTGCCGGCAGCTGCTCCTTCCGCCGCCTCTTCTTTCCCTAATCACCTGCGTAAGTAAGTCAGCCCGCCGCCTCTTCTTCTTCGGTCTGCCGCCTCTTCTCTTTTAGCTCTACATTGTGAACCACATTCTCCCATCTGACTTACAACCCCCAACAATCAGCCCATGCCATTTTTTCTTCACACCTGTTTCTGCTCATAATATATATGAACCCTAATCCCCTGGATCAGTAATCAATGTCTATTTTTATTGTTCTTAATTTCTCAAACCATCTAAATGCACCCCAAGTATCATTTAGACCCTCTATATTCACCCATGACTTGAGAGTGACTCCTTTATGTGCTTATATGCTATAACTTGACCAATTGTTGGCCTTTAGCTTTAATGGTCATCATCTAATCATAAAATCTCAAAAACCAGTAATCCTTGTTGTGCTTAATGACATTCCAGATAACAGACATGTGTGTAATTAATGCAATGTATTAGGTTGCCACATATTTTTATCCAAAATCCAACACAAGTTATACAACACTATTCATGTACACAATCATAAGCCTTTTCAAAAACAATAAAGTCCACAAGAAGTTCTCTCTTTGTATGTATATCTCCACAAGCCTTCTTATTTTACAAATAACATATCCATTCAGTCTACCGAGCATGAAAGCAAACAAGTTGTCTGTTATTTGCATTATAGCATATGATCTACTCAATAATCCTCCTCTAGAGCTCCATAGTGGGACTCACCAACTTGATAACTATCTAGTTTGTGCTAACTTATAAGTGGGTTCATGAAATATTTTGCTTATGCTTCATTTGATAACTAATATTCACATTGTGGCCAATATATACTTAATAATAGGTATAATGTGCTTAATACATGAGTTGGAATAACAATTGAAGTTTTAATGTCCATAAATGTGAACAATGTGCCATAATCTAAGTTAATATTGAATTAATAGAAATAATAGGTTAAATAAGTAATATATGGAAATTCACGCACAATAATATAAAATAACCTTTTGTTAACAATGTGAATACAATAAGACTCAATTTAATGATTGTTGATAATGATGCAAGTAACCTTTTCCCTCTCCTTAGATCTACAAGTAACAAAGTTTTTAAAATTGTGAAAGGTTTGAATACATGTAAGGTTTATTATGGATGACTAACTTCCCAATGTGTTGTTGCATGTGTTGTTGACTTGCTGTGTTGCATATATTTCTTCTTCAACCTTCAAGTGAGGTATAATATTCTCACTCTCCCAATGTTCCATTAGGATTCATTTTAATTCAAATCTTTGATATATGGAATCATGATTTATTTACTATTTAGTATTTACTAACATGCATGATTAAATGATGTTACACAAAACATAGGATATGAATGACAAAACTAGGATTGTAGGTATAAGAATGACAACATACATGTATTTGTTGGCCTAGAAACCCGTCCAAGATTTACTCATTAGGAGTAAATCTTGGATAGTCCCCAGTTTTGGACTATTCTTGAACACCTAATCTCACTTAATTAGGATGTAAGTGTATAATGTTTATTGGGTTTTCAAGAAAATTTTGATAGCACTTCCCCATTTCTTCTCTAAGTACATATGTACTTGGAGAAGAGTGGGGAAATGCTGCCGAAATTTTCTTGAAAACCCAATACACATTATACACTTACTAGTGAGATTAGGTGTTCAAGAATGGGATAGGTGGTACACATTTATTATATATAAGAATGACAACACATGTATTTGTTGGCCTAGTAACATGTCAAAGATTTACTCATTAGGAGTAAATCTTGGATAGTCCCCAGTTTGGGACTGTTCTTGAACACCTAATCTCACTTATGATGTAAGTGTATAATTTGTATTTGGTTTTCAAGAAAATTTCGGTAGCACTTCCCCGTTTGTTCTCTAAGTACATATGTACTTGGAGAACAATGGGGAAATGTTGCCAAAATTTTCTGGAAAACCTAATACACATTATACACTTACTAGTGAGATTAGGTGTTCAAGAATGGGATAGGTGGTACACATTTATTATATATAAGACCTTAAACCCTAAAGTTTTAACCATAAACCCTAATTTTTTAACCCTAGACCCTAATCTTGTCCTAAAGTATACTTGTTCTCTCTTTGATCATATAATGGATAGATCATGGATGTCCATTCCAAATCATTGCACCCCCCAAGTTTATTTCTGGTCTTGTTCAGTTTATTAGATTTTCCGAGGAACATAGGAAACAACCTGGAGATAGGTTCTACTATCCATGTAGGCATTGTGGTAACAACTTGAAATTCAATACTGGCAAAGAAATCAAAAGTCATTTCATGTGCAATGGGATTGTACAAGGCTATATAGAATGTCACTGGCATGGATAGATTTCAAACCTAAAATCAGTGGATGTCGATAGCAGTGTTTGTGTAGAAGAAGAAATTGCCTCTGATGACGTAGATTTGAACGAACCAGTTCTAGTAGACATCGTTGATGTGATGCTGGATAGTTGTGGGGTAGAGCACACTGATCCACCTCCCATGTTTAGAAACATTGTGCATGATGATGAGATACCGTTATACATAGGTCGTAAGTTGACAAAGCTTAGCATTGTGTTGAGATTGTATAAGCTGAAAGGTAACAATAGATGGAGTGACAAAAGCTTCACGTCATTGTTGTCTTTGTTAAAAGAAATTCTTCCTGAAGGAAACGAGATGCCAATATCAACATACTGGTTTAAGAAATTGTTGTGCCTAATGGGAATGAAGGCCAAGAAGATACACGCATGCCTGAATGATTGTGTATTATTTCAAAAGGAATATGTGGATTTGAAAGATTGTCCCAAATGTGGTGTGTCAAGGTATAAATTGACAACTTTGGTGGAGTCTAAAACTGGTTCTCCTACCAAGGTGATGTGGTATCTACCTACAATACCACGGTTTCAATGCTTGTTTTCCAATCCGATAGATGCAAAGAATTTGAGGTGGCATGCAGATGTTAAAAAAAATAATGATGGGATCCTACGACATGTGTTTGATTCCCTACAATGAAAGAAGATTGATTTATTGTACCATGAATTTGGTGAAGAAGTCAGGAATCTAAGACTTGGGCTTTGTACAGATGGGATGAATATGTACGAGACATTGAGCAGCCAACATAGCACTTGGCCAGTTATGCTTGTTATATACAATCTTCCTTCCTGGTTGTGTATGAAAAATAAGTACGTTATGCTGTCATTGTTGATATCGGGCCCTAAACAACCTGGAAATAAAATCGACGTTTATCTTGAACCTCTGATTGATGACTTGAAGAAACTCTGGGGTGAAGGTGTGATGACCTATGATGTTTCACGAAGAGAGACATTTTGTTTGCATGCTATGTTGTTTTGCATTGTGAATGACTTTCCAGCATATGGGAATTTGTCTGGATATAGTGTCAAAGGATCTAAAGTGTGTCCTATATGTGAAGCGAACATTGATTCAATACGACTAAAACACGGCGGCAAGACTGTATATCTTGGTCATTGAAGGTTTCTTCTAAAATTCCATATGTATCATATGTTGCCCAAAGCATTCAATGGATGGAATGAGGAACGGAGTGCACCTAAACCTATACCAGGGGAGGATGTTTATGAAAGGGTAAAAGACTTTACCAATGAATTTGGTAAGAGATCACAATGTATGATGGCCACACGGAGTGAAAAATCTTAATTCAAGAAGAAGTCAATGTTTTGGGATCTTCCTTATTGAAGTTCTTTGGCAGTCAGGCATTGTATCGATGTCATGCACATTGAGAAAAATGTCTGTGATAGCATCATCGGTACTCTGTTGAATATAATAGGTAAGACTAAAGATGGGATAATATCCAGAATGGACCTACGTGAAATGGGAATAAGGACAAAATTAATAGAAGTAGTTAGTAGCGATCCGAGAACATACTTACCTCCCACTTGTTACACGTTGTCGAGGAAGGACAAGAAAGCTTTTTGTGAATGCTTGATAAATGTTAAGGTGCAATAGGGTTGCTCATCCAACATCTGTAAATTGGTATCAATGAAAGATCTGAAGTTGATAGGTCTTAAATCTCATGATTTTCACCCTCTAATGCAACAAATATTGCTTGTGGCAATACTATATTTTCGAAGCATGTAAGGTTTGCAATCACCAGACTTTGTTTCTTTTTCAACAGTCTGTGCGACAAAGTTATTGACCCTGATACTCTCGATAAATTGCAAAGAGAAGTAGTTGTTACCCTATGTCGTCTTGAGATGTATTTTGCTCCTTCGTTCTTTGATATCATGGTACATCTTGTTGTCCACTTGACTAGGGAAATGAAAATGTTGGCACCAGTTTTCTTGCATTGGATGTATCCCTTTGAACAATACATGAGCGTTTTTAAAGGTGATGTTTGAAACTATTATTGGCCTGAAGGGAGTATTATTGAGGGTTATGTGGCGAGAGAGGTTATGGATTTTTACAATGATTTTCTGAGTGCTAATGACACTCCTGTTAATGACAAGAATATTGAGGAGTATTTTCACAGATGAAAGTAATCAAATGTGAGCAGTTGGAACAAGGTCACTTGTATATTTTACACAACATCGACAAAGTGAGTGTTTATATCGAGCAACATACCAATTTCATCAAGAGACAATATCCTCGAGCCAATTCAATGTGGCTTGCTAGAGAGCATAACAAGACATTTATTAAGTAGTTTGAAGATAAAGTCTTACATCAACTGTCTCAAACACCAGATAATCTTACTGAAACTATCAAATGCCTCGTCTTTAAACCAAAATTGAATGTTATGTCTTATGAAGGGTTTGACATAAATGGATTCTCATATTACACAAAGTGTCAAGATGATAAGAGTGTCATCCAAAACAGTGGGGTCACCCTTCAAGCGTCTTCATTGGTTTTTGCAAGTGCAAATGATAAGAGTCCATGTGAAGCTAAAATGTCATATTACGGTGTCATTGAAGACATATGGGAGTTTGACTTTGTAGATTTCAGAATTCCTCTCTTTGAATATAATTGGGTTGATAATACCAAAGGACTATAGTGGATGAATTGGGTTTCCCATTAGTGAACTTTGAAAAGATTGGCGAGAAGGATGAACCATTCATATTGGCATCATAGGTGAAACAAGTATTTTATATCGATGATCTTGCAAATGATAAATGGTCGATTGTTCTTCATGGCAAAAGATAGTTCATTGAAGATCCTGTAGATGAAGAACACTACTATGATAAGTATGATGACTCCAGTCCATTCTCAGTTGGGTTGCCAACACCACCAAATATTGAAGCTAATGATGACTTGTATGTGCGCGGAGATCACAATGAAGGATTGTTAATTGATAAAAGATCGCAATATTAGAGACATGCATGCATGTTTATATTTTTTATAAGTTTTATTTTTTTGAATGTGAACATTACAATGTGAATGTGAACTTTACAATGTGAATTACTTTACAATGTGAATGTGAACTTTACAATGTGAACTTTACAACTTTACAATGTGAACTTTACAATGTGAATATGAACTTTCAGATGGCTGAGCATTCTCCTGATGACCGTGATGATGATTACCGTGAGGGTGAGGACATCAATGCGCTGCCTCACAATGTAAGTTTTAAAAATATATCCCTCAGGTTTCTATCTATATGTTCATTTATAGTTATATCCTATAAGTGTGTTTTTGGGGTCAAACTTTAGGTTGGTGATGTACCCCCTGAAGAAATTGGGGCACTTGATGAGTAGCAAAAAAAATTGAGAAAGTGAGGGGCATCACAATGATGAACAAGTTACTACAGCAAAGGGGCAATGGACCCAAATTGTTTGTGGATTTCAATCATACAGGAAATCCAGTTGGAGTGAATCGCAACTCATTTATTTCATATCTTGGGGTTCTTACTCGCAGCCATTGTAGTCCTATTTTTGAATCCTGGCATAAAGTTCCTAAGGGGAAGAAATGCGTAGTATGGAAGGAACTATGTGTGAGTTATTATTATTTGCAATTCTATTTTTGTAGATTACTAATTTTTAGAATACTAGTTAATAAAAATTCTATTTTGTAGAGTATATTTGATCTGGATGAAAAGCTACATCGTAAATGCATGATGCAACACTGTGGGAGGGTCCTAAGGAATTATAGGACAAATCTCACATGAGATTACATACACGATGTTGAGAAGAGGTTCTTGATTGATTTCCAATTCTAAACATTGATCACTTTTTGACTAACTCTACACTAATAATTTTTGTTTGTATTCTCTTTAAAAAATAAATTTAGGCAGAAGGCAGCCACTGAGAAATGGAACTACCTGGACACCAAAGACTGGGAGGAGTTTGTTACCCAAAGAAAAACATATGAATTCAAGGTATTAAGCACCACTCCCAATTTAATTAATATACGTTTTTATGTATTCACCTATTCAAGATTAACCTTTATTGTTACTAACAAAATCAATGTGCTTACTAACAAGGCTATCAGCGATGCTCAAAGAGCAAGGCGTGTACTAAATGTGCATGACCACACAATGGGTCCAAGAGGCTATGCAGGTGTTTGCCAAAGACTACAGGCTGAGTCTACTACTCAGTATGTTACTACTCAGGAGTCCTCTACTATTGGTACCGCACCTCTACCTCGCCATGCTATGTGGATAGCTGGAAGGAAAAACAAAAAAGGAGATATAATGAAGCCTGCAACTGCTGAGGCGACTACAAAAATGGTAAAATTTAACTCTTAGAGAAATCGATCGATATTCATTATTGTTATGTTTACTTAGCAATTTCTGTTGATGTCGATTAGCTGGAGAAGCACGAGCAGAGGAAGGAAGGCTAGTTCATCCCTGAGGGCACAAGGGATGAATTGATAGTTTCTCTAGGTAACCCAGAGTATCCTAGATGTGTTAGGGGTGCAGGCGCTGGTGTGGGAATCAAAGTGTTCTTGGGGCCATCACAGCGTAAATCAGTCCCAAGAGCGGGACTTTCACAAGCTGAGGTAACTTATTCTTTTTTTAGAATGTTATTGCGAAAGAGAATTCAATAATCAAAATCTAGCATTTCTTTTGTCCATGTATAGGTAGATCAGTTAATTGAAAGGAGAGTCAAGGAAGCACTTGATAGGAGAGTCGAGGAAACACTTGATAAGAGAGTCAATGAAGCAATTAGCAAGTGGATGCAGGCGTCTCAGACTGCCACTCAGACAGTACCTGTGGCGGCCTGCTCTTCTCCTACTGTAGAGGTTGGGAGTAATCATATAGACCCCCACCTAGCACATCCGCTGTAAGTATTTTTATGACATATAAAGTAGCTAGTCTTTTCAAAATGATATGTTTATGGATATATGTATATAACATTCTTTACATAAATTTGTAGGGATTGAAGTCATGTCGTCTAAAAAGTCAAGAATATATCGTTGTAGAGGCACATGCTTACCCAGCCCTTCCAGGGGAGATGTTTCATGGGACTCCAGTACCAGCTGGTGCAGTTCGTGTGAGCCTGATACATATACTCCCCGATTGGAGGGATCTTCCACTGCCATATGCCCACCCAAATTCTGAAACACTTGGTGAGGCAGAAGGCAGAGTGATAATGTGGCCCAAAGCAGATGTCGTCTATACTAATATTGTATGGTAAATTTACATTACGTTAATTTGTTAGTGTGTATATATGAGTCAATTGATCTGAAATTATATATACAGGTTAAAAGGAAGACACCCGCTACATCTCGGCCTCCACCTCCAGCTCCTAAAGTACCAAGTTGGATTCCAAGGGACCTACACGCCTCATTAGGTCCTAATTGTAGGGGTATGACAGTATGGATAGGCAAACATGATTCAAAGTGCCCTATAAATGTTACTATTCCGGAGGATATTGCAGGTCAACCATACGATAACAATCTATTTATACAAGTTTTGCATACATATTAATGCATACGTAATACAAGTTTTGCATACATATTAATGCATATGTATTAATGCAGGTCAATCATACGATAAAAAGCTATTTATACAAGATATTTTGGAGTTGTTTCATTATGATTGGCTAAACACATCTATGATAGAGTTGTGGATATGGTGAGATCTTATTTATACATCCATATACCTTGTTTTATATACGGTGATCTGGTTTCTTATATATTAATGCATACGTAATACATGTTTTGTAGCCACTTACACACGATATGTACATATCTTGCATTTTCCCATGTGGGGTTTTTTGTTCCATCTTTGATTAGTCTTGTAGATACAAACCCTTCTTCAGTTACTTCATAATGTTGTGCTGCTTTTGAATATTTTGGTAAAAATAAGAAGACAGTGATAATAGCTCTATTCAATGTCGAGTAAGTTTACTTTGCTTGAAATTTGGACTTAAGAAAATTACATTTTTATTGTAGATTTTGAGTTATTAATTTTTAACTTTCTTACCTGTAGTGGTAGGCATTGGGAGTTACTAGTTATTGTCCCCAAGATGTTCACTGTCTATTATCTAGATTCTATGGGGAAGGAATTGAATACATTATATGGACACACAATGAAAAGGCCATTATTCACGTGAGAAATATTTTATATTTTTATATCCGTTAACATATGTTATTACATTACTATTTAATTATGCAATTTAATGTGTTACGTTAACATGTAGGGTTTTAGAAAAGTTCAAAAAAGTTGGAGGAAAGGTCCCCAGGAAAATGAATTAGCCACTAATTTGGGAGAATGTGAAAGTAATTTCCCGACTCCAATGTACATATTATTCATGTGAACTGTGCTGATTTGTATTTTTGAATATTTTATATGTTTCAATTTATAGTGTGCTATACAAGACAACGGCTGAGCATGTGCCTACTATGTGATGCGATTTATGGACCTAATCATCAAATATGTCATAATGGAAATCGATACTATACATCAGGTATTATATATAGTCTCATTAGATAATATGAAATAGATCAATCTGATTATATATTATTAATTTTATATATACGTCATTTTCTTTGCAGGTGTTTAAAACTGACTTCAGCACATGTGGAAAGTTATTAGATGAACATACTCCCTATACGAGGGAGGAATTAGATGTTGTAACAGAAGAATGGGCAAAAGATCTACAAGTAGTGAGAATTTTTAAATATAATTGGGACAATGATGACGATGTTGAATAAAGAATGATATTTCTAAACTTTGTTCACATAATTACTTTTGTGTGAATGTGAATGACTTTTTCTGAATTGTCATATGTGTGAATGTGAATGAGTTTTTCTGATCAATACATGAATGTCTGAATGTGAAAGAGATGAAATGAATGGAACTGAATGTGAATGTAAATGACTTTGCAGGTTTCTACATGTATTTAATTAATACATATGTCTGAATGTGAATGACTTTGCATGTATGTGGCCTGTTGTTGGCTGATATCAATGGATGTTGTAAATCTGCACTTCAAAACTGAACTGCAGGTTCTGCATCCTACTGACCAGCCATACAGTAGGCCTGCAAACTGATAAGAAAAAAAAATCAAAACATAGGCATCGGTTATTTGTATAAAACTGACACTAAAGACATACAACGTCAGTTATTAGCAAAAAATCGACGTCTCTTTCATGGCTAGCGTCAGTTATCAGTAAAAACTGACGCCTATTGTGGCCAGGCACGGCCTTGCTGGCAGGGATATGGTGTCAGTTATTGTTTAATAACCGACGTGTTTAACCATGAAATAGTGTCAGTTTTTTGTACTAACCGACGCTTATTGTTCCCTTACTGGCACATTTTTGGTGGTGGGAAGGGTTATGGCATCGGTCTTTGTTTAATAACCGATGTATTTGATCATTATATACTGTCAGTTTTTTGTACTAACTGATGCTTATAGTTCCCTTGTTGGCACGTTTTCGGTGGCAGGAAGGGTTATGGTGTCGGTTAAAACTGACGCTGAAGGTGTCGACCTTTAGCGGCGCCCACTTGGGTGTCGGATGGAAACCAACGCTAAAGGCTCTAAATAACCGACGCCAAAGGCCTTTTCTGTATTAGTGCTAGTTCACACAATATGTCCTCATGGTCATGACGAGCTAGTAAGACGTATCAGTCTAACCCCATCTAGGGCATGTCAGATAGCACCATCAAACCCCATCACTTTAGCAACATATAGGTCTAAGCCCCTTTAGGGCATGATGACTTAGTTCTTCAAAGTATATCGGTTTAGGCACCTTCTAGGGCATAACAGGTTAACCTCATCAAGATCAAGGCATGTCGATGTAGCCATCACATCGGTTTAGCACCCACAAAGCATGTCGACCTAAGCCTCTCCAAGTCATGATGACTTGTCACATATTCTGTCGGTTTAAGCACCATGAGTCATGACAACCACTCACCACTTATGTGTCAACTTTTTCATCTTCAACCTTAGGAAGCTCAGCCACTAGTCCACCTACTATCATTGCAAGAAGGTGCAAGGTATGGACAGAAAATCAAACGATCTTCCTTCATCATAACAGTTCTCAAACCATCACCAACTACTAACATATATGAGATTAAACGATCTGCTAGAGGTGAAGAACAACATAAGCATATGAAAGAGTGAAATAACAAAGAACGCTAAGAGTTATATAACCCGCCTCAAGAAAGTCTCCATCAAGGGTTCAAGATCCATGATCAAATCTCCAAATCACACGTTCTCAAGGTGAAAGATAGCCCATCAAGAGTCCCAAATTGATCTCATCATCACCTCAAGAAAGAAGAAGAAGATGTCATGGTTATGATAGATCAAGAAGAAAGGAAAGAGGGCGAACCATGTCCTAATCAACCTTCATCCATGGTATGATCCATGGCCGAGAGAGGAAGAATATTATGAAGAATAGATCTCAAAGGAATGGCCATCAAAGAATCATAACTCACCAAGGCGGAAGTTGAACAAGAAATCACCATGAGCAAGGAATTTGACCTCCCCTAGCTCTATGGGGACTTCCTCTAGCTCCATAAGCTCCAAAGCTCGTCCACTAAGGGGATAGGAACAAGAATGGATGAAAGGGTTTACTTGTGTGAAGAAGGATAGGGTTATATACTTTAGGAAAGGAAGAGATATCAAAAGATAGGTGTCATCACCTTAAGAGTCTAGGTGACACTTGTCCATGAGAAAGGGGCCACATGGAACAATATGCAAGACATGGTGATGTGGTGTAGGCTAGTCTCGTCCTATTGGTCTCCAATCAAGATCATGGTCGATATGCCAAAACCCTACACAACCACAAACCAATATGGAAAAACCCAACACACTCACAATCCGATAGAGAACAACCCTACACACTCACAAATCGATAGGGCACAACCCTACACACTCACAAATCGATAGAGTACAACCCTAAACACTCACAAAATGATATAGCACAACCCTACACACTCACAAACCAATATGTAGTCTCTCCAAGGCTCTCTAACTTGAGATGACACATCTAAGAGCAAAACACATCTTTCTCATGTGTCCAAAACATCACCAAAGATGCTACCACACAACCAAGTTCCACACAAGGTGCCCATCTCTTCCTCTCTCATCTAGATGATGCCAAGAGAGGGAAGGAACACTCTAGAGATGGTAAATTGCATATTAACCATTCACTTTAGGTAAATTACAATTTACACCAAAACTAGCTCATAAAACACAAGCATCATCCACACATGCTCAACTTGATACTTGAACTCTTCACAAGGCACCCCATAGCATCATTCTCTCTCTTATGATGCTATAGCACTAAAGAAAGTCTCATCATGTGACATATTGCAAGATAACCCCTCATCTTGGGTAAATTGCACTTTGTTCCAAAATAAGCAAACATTGCTCAAACAACATTCAACCTGGACCAAACTTGAAACATAAGTGTGTCACATAATTACAAAACACCTCAGATGATTAAATTAAAGTTCTAAGAAACTTACTGAAAAAAAATAGGGTTAGCCCAAATCCCAGGTCAGGGTCCTTACACCTATAAACAGGGATGAACACACACTAATTACGAACCCATAAAAGGTGAATTCACACACCCATAAATTGGGATGGACACACACTAATTTGAATTTGCACCCACTAGTGTTAAGTGTGAAAAACACATTGGGGATCATCGCCTACTACTGTGTTGTGCCCATAAATGGGTATATGAGCACATCAATTGTTGATGCACACCCAACATCATGATTGCAAAACTCTAAATGATTATACAAAGCACATCATTTAGGATATCCTCTTTGGATGTGGATAAAGTAGGTAAAGGATAAACCGATGAAAGATAAAAGATATGCTTATTCTTATCCTATGCTACAGGGCATGGGTGGTGGGTAAAAGGGTTTTATCTTACCCATTTGCAATATGATTATATTACTCCAATTTTTTTTTTTAATTTTGAGTCTTAAATGGCCATTAAGGCGATATAATTGATGTTTATTGTTATTGTTATGAGATAGGTATGCATATTGTCTCTAGAAGAAGATTTATAATTATTTTCTTAATATATAGTAATCGAGTCAGTAAGATCAGTATATGTGATTATGTTTGAAATTTTTATTCTCATTGTATGATGTACATGCTTATATTAGTGCATAAGATGAATTTTTGATCTTATTTGAGTATAAATATTATAACAATTATATAATAAGAGTTTTGATTAACTTCAACGTAAAGATTCTATGGTGGTTTTATATTAGAGTTATTTTTAGTCTAACGAGAACCCAAATTTAGTTCAGGAGGTCAGGGTGATGGGTCTTGAGATTTAAGAACGGAAAAGAAAAATACACATGGACTTATAGAGTGGTGTTGATGTCCATGTAGATATGTTGTGAACCAAGGAATGCAGATTACATTAAAGATATCCTGAAAACATGTAAGTAAAGAAAGCAGTGCTAATGGTTGTTGAGATTTTTAGTGGACATCAATACATGTATTATAATATAAAATTATTAATTCAATTATATACTAATGAATAAATAGGTGAAGCCGGTAGGATAAAGCTTCTCCCATACCCTACCATCTTTGAATGTAGGTAAAACGGGTAAAAGAATAAACAGATGACGGATAAAGATAATGTTTATCTATATTATACCCTACAAGGTATGGGTGGTGGGTAAAAGTGTAATATCCTACCCATTTGCAACACGGTTATACTACTCCGTTAAAGTACTTATATTTATCCATTAGAGCGAATTAGATGGCCTTATTGTGACAAGCAATGAATGATCAAAGTTATCGGTAGTTGGTTAACAAGGATGAAGATAAATGCTCAAATAGAGTTGTTGGTTGAACTAGTTAATAACTCGACAACAGTTACAAAGGAGATAAAAAATCTTCATGGAATCAACATCATAAGCAATATGTAATGCATTCATTGTTTGACACGTTTTCATGCAAATCACAGTCACATTAAATGCAACCTACAAAAATCATCGCCAGCCTGGCAAACTGCAGCATGATGGAATCACTTTGGAGGATGGAAGTGGGAGAGGACAGAGCGTGTCGTGACTTACTGCCTCCTTGGACTGCAACTGCAGCGCCATATGCCATGTGTGGTATAGTGGGCGGTGGAGCAAGCAGGACATAGAAGATGACTATAGCAGTGGGCAGTGGGAGGTCTTGTCCTGAGCCTCCAAGTGTCACTTCCTGAGAGGTTGTCCCCTTGGTTTTATTTGTGGTGGCTCTCATCTTCCCTGTGATGAGTCCCTGTAACGGCTGTGTTCCGACTGCATCCAGACCTTACACTGAGATGCAATCAACCATGACTTCACTCCACTTCCAAACATGTGTGGTTGAGATCTACTCGTCACAGCATTACCGGCACAGGGAATCTGATCCCTGGTGGCTTCGTCCTCCTTTCCCCCCCTCTGAAAGTGGCCAGTACTATCTATATACTGGGATTGGGCCACTAAAGAAGACTGGTTTTGGTTTTATAAATAACTAGTGGCACCAATCATCGGAACTCCGCTCCACTAGTTGTGCAACGTGATAGGAGGAGAAGGATAGGGGAGCGGGCGTGAGAGATCCATTGAGGGTATATAATTGGTAGTAGCTGGTGTAGGTAGCTTGTTCCAAACAAGTTGGTTGCTGCATATTCGCCTACCAGTCCTCTTTTTATCCAACCAGCCAACCATCCTTGGATCCTTCCACTGATCTTTTTTATCCCTCAAACTAGGTAACTACTTTAGCCACTACAATATCAGCTCTGACGGGGTTGATCAGCCTCACTACCCATGACGTCTTCCATCTCCGACCCACCCCTTGCAGACCGCTACGGCGCTTTCCTGTCCGGGGAGATCCGGAGGTGCAATGCCGCCGCAGCTTCCAAGAACGGGTCGTACCAAGGAGAAGAAGTCGTGAAGGAATGCGACCTCCCCCTCATTGACGTAGGCTCCCTTTTCAAGCACGGAGCTTCTGCGAGCGAGAAGGCGGCGTGCGTGGTCGCTATGGCCCGCGCTTCTGCGGAGTGGGGGTTCTTCCAGGTTGTGAACCATGGTGTCGGCCAGGACGTGCTGGCCGAGATGGGTCGGCTTCAGCGGCAGGTCTTCAGCATGCCGTTCGGCGTCAAATCGTCCGAGGCGTGCAACCGGCTGTTCGATGACTCGTACCGGTGGGGAAACCCTACCGCCACCTGCCTCCGGCAGTTCTCGTGGTCGGAGGCGTTCCATATCCCGCTGTCGGCGATCAACGGTGCTGGTACTGCTGGTTCGGCGGGAAGGGGAGAGGCAGGTGGGGAGTTTGAGTCGTTGAGGTAAACAACTGTGACATCCTACTCATCCGTATATCGGACACGTGACGTCCGCCTCCTGACAACTTTTCACACAACTAGTCGGCCGTCTGTTACCCGCGATTGCAAGCGGCAAATGCGGTATATATCCCTAATTAACTATATCATTTATACTCTTGTTTATCACCTCCAGAGCCGTGATGCGGAGGTTCGCTGCGGTCATGTCCCGTCTCGGCCGGACACTGATGACCGCGCTGGCGGACCACCTCGGTGGCAGCAGCGGCGGCACACGCCTGGCTGACAACTGCGGCGAGAAGACGTGCTTCCTGCGCTTGAACCGGTACCCTCCCTGCTCTCTGGCTCCCGCCGGGTCAGTGTTCGGCCTCACACCGCACACGGACAGCGACTTCCTCACCATCCTCCACCAGGACGCTGTCGGAGGCCTGCAGCTCCGCAAGGGTCCTCACTGGGTCGCCGTCCGACCAAACCCTCAAGCGCTCATCGTCAACATAGGGGACCTGTTCCAGGTATAAACGGATACATGATATACTACATAACTCAATCGACATTATCGAATATGCTATCGATTCGGATGCACGCATGCACACTTCCTGCCCACCCTTAGCTGTACGAACCGCGAAACGACGTCGTCGTTTTGATTCTAAATGTCAGGATTCGCTGACTGGAGTGGCCGGTCGTTCCCATAACCACTTATCCATCCGAAAATGCCATACAATCGTCACATGCACCGACACTGATCGGCCGCCTGCAGGCCGGCCGGCCGGCACCACGTATGATCTTTCCGGTGGGTGGCCGGCACCACGTATGATCCTTCCGGTGGGTGGTTGGCAAATGGCGACCGGAAATCGGGATTACATAATGAAAAAAAAAACAATTTAGAACATTTTTGTTAGTAAAATATTTCCCAAAATAACACATTTTACTTAAAAAAAACACTACTTTATCTGGAGCTTTTTGTGTTCAGGATTGAAAAGCGCCACAAATATTGACGTGTTTATTTTAAAATAAAAAAATTTGAAAAAAAAGTGAAAAATGCCACTTTAATTGGCGTTTTTCAATTTGACATACATATCTTGCGTCAAGTGAAAGCACCACTTTAAGTGGCGTTTTTCACTTTTTTATTTTATTTTTCAAAATTTTTTATTTTATAATAAATACATCAATATTTGTGGTGTTTTTCAAACTCGGTTACAAAAAATACCACTTACAAAATGTGTTTATTTTAAGAAATATTTTAAAAAGTGTACTATTTTGGTAAATATTTTTATAAAAGTATGTTAGTTTTCCTTACATAATCTAGTAGGTAGGTGTTTGGACAATAGCAAAAATCATCCACATGCAGTTTCGTGGTGTGCATGCAGTCATGTCGTCAAACTAGGACCTTTTCACGTAGAGCGGTGGAACGAACATGCTCCGACCGGCGCCGGCAGGGAATCGGCGCGTACGTCTTTTTATATTTAAGTCAAAGAACAGAACCGAAAGCTGATGTGTTTGGTCCCCTTATTTAATCTCTTATATATATTGATTCATTAGGCAAGGGTGATCTTAAATCAATCTTTCTTTATGACCTTAACGACTTTCTGCGTCCATTTCATTGGTTTCAAATGCCGAAACAACCAGCGCCGCTATCTGTTTAGAGTGCAATGACTTGATTAATATCCATCAACAAATGTTGATTACTTAGTCAATGAAGGCTGCACAGTCTGTCTGCACGCATGATGACACATCTGTTGCTGCTGTTGTTGACTTACTTGCGTCCTTATGCCGGCCACTGGTTTGTATTCTTTGCAGGCATGGAGCAACGACGTGTACAAGAGCGTGGAGCACAAGGTGGTCACCAACGGCGAGGTGGAGCGGTTCTCGATCGCCTACTTCATGTGTCCATCGTACGACGCCGCCGTCGGGAGCTGCAGGGAGCCGTCGGTGTACAAGAACTTCACCTTCGGAGAGTTCAGAAGGCAGGTTCAGGATGACGTCAAGAGGACTGGCCAGAAAGTCGGCCTCCCAAGATTCCGGCTCTCAACTTGACAAAAGTAGCTGTTAGCACCACACTACCAAAGAGCTAGCCACTACTCCCGATCGTATTCGTGGTCCTCTCACTTACACACGTCTGTCTGCTCAGCTTGGGGTTGGGCCGCCGGCATAAACGAGGGTACAACTGTTTCTTCGGCTGTATATTGTGTGGGGACTGTACCCTTAACCACACCGTGTGCGTGCGTCGTACCGTACTGTATACGTTCTACACGTGCCTTTCATTATTCAGATATGTAACACTCTCTAGATATTTCTTGAATGTGCATTCTTGTGTAAGAGATGAAGCGTTAATTCTTTGTATGTCCCATCTTCTCTCTTGTGATGATAGTATCTACACAGTCGCTTCTCCACTATATATGCCTAACTAGCGGTGTAATTGGGTATAAAATGTTTAGTTAGGACATTGCTACATGGCACACTTCATGAATAACATTTCATAATGACATTGATGTTCAATCTAGAAATATTACATCAAGAACATCTTTAGGGTTTTGAGGTGGACTAAACATGACAAAGTTACCTTTGTCACATATTTGCTAAAGGGTACAACCAAGTTGTGGTAGGAAAACTATATACACTTACATAGGAGTCCCTGTAAAGTGAAAAGCCTCTTATCCTACTTTGACTACCCATTTCATGCTTTGCTCTAAAAAAAAAGCAATTCCTTTTCCTCACATAGGGTAACAATGTTGAGGGGGAGTGTAGACAACATTTTTTCCAATTGGAGCTTCATGTCATAAACTCGACTTAGTAAGAAATGGGTGGCAACTCCATTGATGGGCTCCACTTAATCCTGAAAGCTTTTTTCACCTCATCCAAACACACCACTTTTCAAGATGCATATGGTCACGCTGTAGATATAGATAAGACCCTAGGGATGGGACAAGGAAAACAACCTAGCTTATCTTACATAGGGTTTATGGGTGTTTTGCCAAGCCTAAACATAAAGGAAAGACTCGTGGTCATGGAAATAGACACAAGGGAAAAAATTGTCCTAAACACCCTAATTATAATTTGAACCATGGCCCTAGCATGAACCACTACTAGGTTCAAAACCACAATTAAAACATAGGCCTTAGTCAACATTAGACTACAAGTCTAAATAAAGAATAAGTCCATACACATGAACACATTTGATGTCACAACTTCAATAAACGCCACAATGGACATCCATATAGGTTTCAAAAACCACTCAACCAATTTTGTAAAATAAAAGGATATTTCAACGATACGTGCCCCCTTCCTCCTCTAGATTAGGCCAAACAAGCTGAGCAATGAGGCAGACCAATGGGAGCAAGTTGATAGAAGGTATTTTTGAATGGATTTGTTCTCATAATGTAGATATCATAACTACAAATTTTGCAAGAACACTATATGTATATATATTTGTGTTATCAGTGTGTGTGTGTGTGCATGCATGCGTGTATATATAAGTACAACATGTGACATATGAGAATGTTGTATTAACTTTGTTCGACTTTGTATCTACAAGAACATTCATGTCTAGGAATTTCACATCAATGCTAAACATAGGAATACAAAACCTAGGGTATGTAATGTGTGTAACTATCCCTAGTGGCAGAACACAAACTTTATACAAAATTGTGGGATAAAATCCCCTTTTCATATGTAGGTTGTGAGGTAGAGTTGATTTTTGTGCTCCTAGACATTGAAGACATTGAACTAATACTTGGGATAGTTTGTTTGTATAAAAACATGCCTTAGTTTGTTTTGGTCCAAGAAAGTTATCATCTCTTTGACAATATCCCAAATCTTGTATCTCATGAGAAAAGATTGAAATTTAAACATTGTAAATTACCCAATTCAAGACCAACCTTGTTTTCCAAAGGGTGTAAGGCATACCTAGTGAATGTGACATCATAAATCCAAATATGAGAGCCCTAGAAAATAGTGGCATAGTGTGTGCATGCCCGGGAGTCCTGAGGAGATCCTTGAGCAAGCACTGATCATGATATCTATATATCTTTTAACTTAAGCCTAAACTCAATAAATGACTATAGAAATGGCTAGGCAAGTGCTTCATCCACCCTACTCTTCCCTTTAGCGATCAATCTATTGTCTTTGTTAATGAAATGGATGGATCCCTTCACATATGTATAAGAAATTTCATGGTAAACCAAGCCACATTGAAAAATATCATATACCCAAAATTCATGACATTTTTGTCAACTTCATGATGCTATGTCTTCTCAAATATCAATTGTCATTTTGGTTGTCAGTAATTTCAAGTTAAGGATAAATATATCCTAAAGCTTTCTTTTAAACTCTATATGAGTAAGACAAATTCATGGTCATGCCATATGGTTGAACAATGCACCTAGCATGTTTGTGAATTTGATGAATGGTTTCTTCCAACCCACTAAAAGGATGAAAGCACATCAACTAGAAATGGGGGTCAAACGAACCATGCTCACAAGGAGTAGGATTTCAACATCATAAGTGAAGAAATATGTGAAAAATAGTTGACATTCCAAATAGATTCAAGAGATTCGAAAAGAGGAGTTGTAAATCAAAATATGCCTCACTAAAAACAAGTAGGGTTCAACCATTACATGCCCAAAAAAGATTGGGAAGATTCCCATGCCCGGTCTTCAAGGATAAAGGTTAACTCTACTTATATAATTTGGTCCACAAACCCTAGGAACACATACGATATTTTAGTCTAATCAGGACAAACATGTGTGTACATTCATAATACATCTACAATTATTGTTCTTATCCTTGTTTGGATCACTTAAAGACAATCTAAGGTTTTTAATAATATTAAGTGAACATATGTTCCATTAAGTATTTATTTTTGTTCTAAGATCCATATTTATACACATAATGAAAATGTGGCGGTGTTACATATATGTGTGGCTAATAATAAGCATACCCCCAATTTAGTGTTGCAATTTTATTCTCTCTCTTTATGTCCATATTTATTACATTGATCTATGTGTATCCTAGTTACTCTTATCTATGGGAATGAATATGTACTATATATCTTATGTAATAAAATGTTCTTATCATTGTCTATTACATAAGGTACCATTTATTGGATAAGTAGGGTTTGTATTCCACATACATCATATATGAATAAGTTAGTACTTACCATGCTACTATTTATATTCGAATTGCCTACATGATAACAAGTATGCATCAAGTACCATTTTATATGAGTGAGAATAGTATAGTCCAAGTCAATATGTCAATATGTATATATTTTTTTGAAATATAATATCAACCATATTGATATTTATAAAATCAATCATTTATGAATATTCTCTCTGTTTACCATCATCAATGAATTAAACATATACTACTATGCTATTAGTATGTGTTACATACCAAAATGCTCTAATTCATAATGTTCTATCTCTAGAAAGTTATAATTATGTTATAAGATCTTATTCATTATGTTCTCAATAATAAGTTCTACAAGATTATAAATTATAGAGTTAAGCATTTTCTAATACTAATCCACCAACACAAATGTATGCATGGGTAACAATATGGAATTGTTAGTCTAGACTGCTCTCTTGGTATATTGTGTATGTAGGTTATATAATATCATGAATATCTAATGTAATGTCTAATATATTATTAATTTACTTATAAAAATAATGCTTATGGTAAATGTCAAAATTGAGATTACCATTATTTCATCTATTAACATGATACACTAATATAAATGTATGCTTAGAGTTAAATCGATTGAGGAATCTAGACGATAATCTTAGCTACATTTAGTACTTAAGTCATCCTACCTACTATGTTATCTAATCCATTATCTATTATGTCTATGTATTATTCAATTTTGGGTAACCAAGAAATCAAGAATACAATGACTAACCTACATATCACTGATTTTGGTTGATCTCTAATGAATTTTCTTCTTGTCGAGTTGTCTTTATGCTATCTAGATCTTTCCTATTTCTCATTCTCCTTAACATGAACACCTAGGTATATGAAATGGATCTAGAAACCCAATCAACCTCAACATCATGGTTGCTTCTACATTGGGGTTTGCAATCAGTCTACAAACCACATTATAGTAGTCAGAATCAAGGTCAAAACCAAAACTGTGAGCTTCCTTTCTCACCGTAATTTTCTACAAGTATTGACACTATTGGTGGCGATGTCATGTAAATTATAGAGTTGCTAGATGCACAATTAGTTAGGGATGCAATTCAATCAGAGTCATCACTGTTTTTAGACTCAAACCACCAGTTTTAAAGTGATTACCTTTGGGCACATGTTACCTTAGTTTCTAGGTTTGGGTTAGATGGACAATGATAATATATAGTGGTAGGAATTGAAAGAGGTGCAATAATATCTAAAAGATATCTTCGTATTGTAAGAAAGACCAATCACTCAGTTTTGTAGGTTTTGTCGACTGATAAGTTTATAGGTTGTAGAAGGCAATATCTTGCCTCTTTGGTCTCCTATATGTCATGAAGATTCAAGCCATGGCACAACATGATGACATGGCTAATGGTGTCCACCACAGCTACTGGAAGCATCGTGTTGTGGCCATGGAAGCTGCCAGAGGGGAACATAGGGTAGAAGTGGATAAGGTTTAGGGTGAGGAAGAGGAGAGGAGAGGGAAGTGGATGAGAAGATTTAGAAGGGAGAGGAGGATAAGAATATGAGGAGTTGATGGCCATGAGGCTATGCATGTCTGGCTTAGGGATAAGATGCATGGATTTCCTAGAGGTGCTAGAAAATTAAGAAGAAACTTATTAATGTGGTCAAAGGAATTTATTTAATCTAAGTCAACTTTGATACACTTATTTTTCTTGTTTAATTTGATGACCGAAAGATTTTTGATAAACATGAAAATTGAGAAGGTAGACTAATTGAGATGTGAGAAATCCAATTTTAAGGTCAATCTTCTTATTACAAATATGTTTTGCAATTTATTCCTCTATGATGGTAATAAGTACTCATTGAATATATGAGATTAAGAGAGAAAGATTTCTCCCCCCCTCTCCCACGCCCGTGGTGGAGGCCGAACACCTAGGAGGGTGTTAAATCAAGGCGGTGACTGGGATTTGAACCTAAGTCCCTTTGTTAGGGGACACCGTGTTTGACCACTTGAGACACTCCTTGTCGGTTGTACTCAAGGAGTGGCTCAAGTGGTCAAGAATGATGTCTCCTCAAGAAGGGACCCAGGTTCGAATCCCAGCTGCCGCCTTAGTTTACCACCCTCCTAGATGTACGACCTTCGTCACAGGCATGGGAGTGGGGGAGAGAATGCTTCTCTTTATCCCGTACTCATTGAATATATATATATATATATATATATATATATATATATATATATATATATATATATATATATATATATATATATAGGGTATATCTTCGCTACCCGTGCGGGTATCTAAGATTCGTTACACGTGCATCAATTTTGTAATGGGATTACACATATATGTAATGAGACAACCAAATTTGTAATGAGACAACTGAAATTGTAATACAAAAACTCATTTTGTATTACAACGCTGTTACAGTAATAAATATATATTTATTACTGTAACAGCGCTGTAATACAAAACGAGTCTTTGTATTACAATTTCGGTCGTCTCATTACAAATTTGGATGTCTTATTACAAATGCATACCTTCCCATTACAAAACTGATGCACGGGTAGTGAATCTTAGTTACCCGCATGGGTAGCGAATATATACCCATATATATATATATATGTATATGTATATATATGTATATATATATGTATACACACACACAAATATATATATATATATATATATATATATATATATATATATGTATACATGTATGTATATATACATATATATACATATATATATGTATACATATATATATGTGTATATATATACACACATATATATATGTATATATAAACTAACTTGATATAATTAATCGAATTTACGTACATTGCTTTATCCATAAATATTCTAAATAAATATATATTATTGAATAAAGGTAAAAACTAAGTTATTAGTGAATTTGTAAAACTAACCGCAGTAGATAAATTAGTTAGTAAATTTATTAGATAGCTCCATAAAAAGATACATGATGTTTTTTTACTCCAATTAATTGAAATGTAATCTAATATAGTAAAAAGGAAATGAATTTTTTATTTTAATTGGAAAATTCACAATAAAAGGGGAGGGGTGAGAAATGTACTTAGAGATTGGTATGTTTCATCGTCTCTACATTCTAGTTCAAAATATCCTCTCTAGGGTGATAGTCTTAAAATTTAGGGTTGTTGCTCCAATGATTGTAGTAGTTGGTGGTGGGTTGGAGTTTGAAGAGCAAGGAACTTGAGGAGCATGCCCCCTATAGTTATGTTTAAGTCAATATAAAGAACACGATATAGTTATGTGGATTATCCTTCACGAAAGTTTCTTGTAGACAAGCTCATGTTTACTTTGTGTCCCAATGACCTGTAATGGAGGCAACCTTATCCCTTGTTGGGCGTTGAGTGGTGAATGCATGTCATGGTTTCATCTAAGATCATTGAGTCATCTATGATTTGGGTGTCTACAATTGGTAATGGGTTTAGATGACATTTTCAGAGCAAGTGGACTTGGTGGTACTTGCATCATTGAGATTATTGTATGTTTTTGGAAGGAAAAACAACATTGTTGCTATATTATCCACTAGGCGGTGAAGTTACTATTAGTGGAGAGATTTGGTTGTTGGGAATAAAATTAGGCACCACTAGGAAAGAAGTGGAGGAGGGTAAGTGAAGAAGGGTGAGGAAGAGATGACAAATAGAGAAGGGGAAGCAAAGAGATGCACATTGCCACACAACCATCAATAGGAGCTTCCATTGGTGTTAGTGCACAATCACACGAAGGAGAGTGCAACTATTCATGGAGCATTATAGGTAAAATTCCCTTGTGGAATAAATAAAATTGACTTAGGTTTAAATGATATATTGAATGCAATGCAGTGAATAATGGATGGTAAATTGAATGAATCAATTGAATAGGCAAATGAAGTTCAATTCAGTACAAATTTTGGAAGATTGCAGTTCACATAGTGGATCACACTGGAAAAATATTAACATTATATTTTAGTTTTACAAAGACTACGAAATGTCTAGGGGTATTTTTTCATTTTACTGGTTTAGGTGTACTTAATACTCGATTCTCTCTCCAATATATTACCACATCTGAAATATATAAAATAGTAACCATATCAAATATGTCCTAGAAATTTAACAAGTTAACCAATTTAAATGTCACAAATTTACAAAAAGAGCAGATATTATATTAATTATATGATTAAATATTGAAGACATTTCTTATATGATTAATTATACATAAATGTTTTGTACACCATAATAGTAGAGAGTTTATTATACATTTTTGTGACATAATTAAAATATTAAGTTGGAGTTCTAGGATAGTTAATCCAATGAATTTATCTAGGGGAAAAATGACATGTTATATGTAAAGTAAAAAAATAGTAATTAAGTATATCTTCAATTATAAGTTAAATCTTAATTATTTAGTACAATGAAGTGAATTAAATATTCTGAAGTAAATATAATTATTTTTACAAGAAAATAAAAATATTTGTGAAATAATTCCATAAAACTAAGTTTTAAACTTATTTTAAATTAAACAACTAGCATTGTTTAGAATACAAATTGTGTTTAATTATCATTCATAGATATTTTTTCCATATTAAAATATACAATGTATGTTTATAAAATATTTATTTGCAGCCATGTATTCTTACATTAATTGATTCAACATGTGTACAATATCATATATTATTCACTTATTAGATCTAGATATATATTTAGAGATGTATCACATATATTTAGGTCGAAGGGGGATAAAAACCAACCTAGAAGAAAAGGGATATGAAACAATGTGTATATGAATGTTTTAATGTTTTGATATGTTATGAAATTCACCCCTTAAAGAATATATTGCCCTCCAAATCTATACTTCTGGTACCTAGTGTACTAAATTACACCTCCTAAACAAACACTAAGGTTTTAGGTCACTAATACGATGAAGGTAATTAGGGTCATTTCTAAACATACCATTTCACTTTATAAGGGTTATATAGAACTAGAAGGTTATATTTAATTATCATGATTCAACTATTAGCATTACCTTTATAATATTTACTTATGTGTTGAGAATTCATGCATGTGGTCACTTGGTTTTTTGAAAGGCTCTTATTTTCTACCACATAGGAAGGAGGAACCAAATTACATAAATAGGTCCCTAAGGGATCATTTATATTTGATTATAGGCCCAAGTAGATGTTGTTCAAACCATTACTTTTAATGAAAATTGGGGTATAAGGGCATCATGTTGAAAAAATTATAAATTGATTGTACTTTTCTTAATCTAGTTTAAATAACTTATCTCACTTATGTTCAACATTTTTATAATGAAAATGAATTGTAAAACTTACATTAATAATCCATATATCATTCTTGTTGGAAATTTAGCAAGTTTTACCCAGTTACACCAGTTAGGTTGTAGCTACACTTGTCTGACATTAATAGTGGAAATTACCAAAGAGTTACTTGTTGCATCCACTAATAGGTTCAAACAATCACTAAGTTATCTTACATTCCTAATGAATAAGGTGTACAAGTCTCAACCCCTTTAAAGGATAACCTAACGAACCATCAAAATAGCTTGAAAAGGGGTAAGTAAACTAGGTCATATAAACATTTAGGACTCCTTCATATCATTTTCTCTTTATCCAAGTCTAGGGTTTAAGTGTTCCACTAGCTATTATAATGTTTCTTATAAGGTTAGGTATTTCCTATAAAAAGGATTTTATACAACTACTCACTTCATCAAGTGATGACTTGGTTTGGGTAACTACAAAAAAAATCATGAAAACTTTTCTTATGTACATATAGTTTAGTAGTGGAATTTAATTTTGACAAAGAAAAGTTTGTGATGTAAATTTGAATGGTGGTATCATAATAAATATATGAACCAAGTCAACAAATGTTAACCATAAAAGTGCACTTCTACTAAATTTTTCACCATTACATTATTGTACCAAGAAAAACTAAACCTCCAAGCAAATAAATTAGTATACGAAAACCATGTGCATATTATTACCTAGGAGAGAGGGATAGATTTTCCTATTTCATGATATCTACTAGGTCCTTCTAAGTTACATCATATATTAACAATGACATAATCCAAATCATTACTTTTCCAAGTAGATACAAACCTCATCATGAGACAATGGGAAGTCACATTGTCACCCAATCATCACAACGAATAGCATAGGCTTTTTGAATCAGGATCCTTTACTTTGTCTTTGTCCCTATAAGCATTAGGCACCGCAAGGAATCCATTCACATAACTTAGTCCATATAGGTAAACATGTATTCATATGCCATAGAATATTTCCTAGGCATCAAACTTAGATTTGTGGAAAAGAGAGAAATATACATTGAAACACTTCATTGATATCCCATAGCATACCTCAAAAAACCCTAGATAGTGATGAATATAAAATGTAGAACATGAGTAACCACTCCCCAACAAGGAGGGTTTAGGTAAACAAACTATACCTATGAAACTCTACATTGAGGCAACTCTTAACTATTTAAAAATTTAGTTAGATCAGGCTATCCCTGAGAAAAGGGGACATCATAATGCTAAAACCTTAAGTTAAGGTTCAAAGTTTTCCATTTATGAATGCTCAACTCAAAGAGAATACATTTAAGATTGCACATTAATGTCACTTACGAAGAGGTTAATCTAGAATCTAGAATTAAACCTAGATAAGAGTCTATATTGTAACCTACACTTCATAGTGGTTGAGTTGAATTCCAATAGAGGTAAAATATAAAATCTACCTACTAGAGTGCCAGTGCTAACAAAGTGGAATTTTTAGCCACTAAGGAGATGTTAGGGGTAGTTAGGGTTAGCATAAATTGAGTCACAACCATGAAAGTGGGTTGGCAAGACCAAGTCAAGTAGGGTTAAAACATTTTTGTATTTCATCAGCCAATAGGTTGTGTGTCAACAATCTCTATAGGTCATAATACTTCCTCATTAAGGAATATGTGCATGAGCAATCAAGGATAACTTGAAATAGTCAGATTCACTGACTGATAAAGCTCTGATACCATACTTGTAAGGAGTGGGACCTGAGCGGGATCCACTCTTTATTAAACTAAGGAGTAAAGCCCATTCTAATCCAATCACACCACTTTATGAAGGAAAGGATGTGTTTTATTTCATTAATATATGATATATAGAGTATGATAATTTCTAGAAATAAAAAAATTGAGCTATGATATTATCAATAACTTCTACATTGTTCTTCACCATAAGGGTGGACTACCTAACAAGAAAAGTACAATAATAAATATAAAAGACATGTTACAAAGGGAAATCCGAGCATCCCTATGGCAATTTTCCACGCTAAATGAGATTACTCAAAACCAAAACATCAATCAAACACTAATCAATCATATTACCATCAAGGGACAAAATTGAAATTGAGATAAACTATTCAAACATGTCAGAAAACATTACACAAAGGTCTAACACCTTGTATATAAAGATATATTCAACCATACTAGGTATCTTTACATTTGTTCCTTGGTCTCAACCACAACCTATTATATAAAAAGTATTGTCTACATATTTACAATGTGTACAAGGAAAGAGTACACTACTAAAATCTCAAGTCATTGTACATCATTTACAAATATTCCCCTTCCCGACCTGAGAATATAGGGACAAATTTAGGACTCACTAAACAACCCACCAACATCCTTCATCTATAGATTTCCAAATTGCTCCTCCTCACTACCACATTTCTGATGATGATGCTGACAATCACCTAAAAAGATGTGGTGACTCACGAGGTGAGACACATGCCCCAATGAGAGATATAACTTCTAAAAACATATGTTTCTTATAGAAGGATTATGTACTTTAAACAATTAAACCAGATAATATTATAGTGTTAAAATACTATATAACTTACACATAAGAACGTGCATAGATAGAGTCATAAGCACAATTGATATCTCTTACCACATTATAAAACATCTACAAATTAAAAGAAACAAAGCAAGGATCATCATCTAATGTGAGTCGCCAAGTAACCCTGAAAGATATGCTACACGACGAGATTTCATATTTTGTTAGGCCCTAGGTAGTTTGAGGCATACCACTCAAACTACTAGCTGGCCACTACAAATTTGTAATAAACCTCGTATAAGATCTATGATGTCTGAAATCCTAAGATCTCTTCCCCTCGGTCAATTGAGTAACAATCGTAATGGCACATTGACTCAACTACAAAAACAACCTAGTCCATCTTGGGTACATAGGCCACATCACTAGAAACCAGGGTATAAACCTTCAAAATTTGAGTTATGCCTGTAGTCGCTCTCATTACAATTAACTCCAAGACACGACCTTGACCACTTTCTAAAATAGATCACGATTTCAAAGATATAACCTCCATGCACCCAAATATACTCAATAGTATACCACTTTGAGCTCCTTTCGGATTAATCATTCCAATATCCAACAAGTTATGGCATTGAGATAGTTCGTCGTCGATAGGGCACTAAATGATTAGGGTTACACTTGATTAGTTTCTTATGTATTTTAACTGCATCACTCAAGTTACATACAAGATTCTATAGTATGCTTACAAAAATAAATTATAGAATACAACTTTAGAAGATATAAAATGTATGAAACATGTCCAATGTCATTCCATATTGGTATATTCCATCACTCTTGGCCTTGTACAAGACTAAGCATCAAACTAGGGCACATAAGAACCCAAAATATCATTTAGGAAAATAGTAATATCTTTTTGTTGGAAAATCATTATCTTCCAAAATTTTTCAAAGAGTTTAAAAAGTCAAAAACAAGATATCACCCAAAATGTTAGAAAAAATATCCATTGGGTGTAAGAGTTATGGAGTTTCCAAGAATAGTGCATTTATGTGACCAAATCCTAGTGTGAATGAGATACTTTCAACATTATGATTTCGTCCAATTATCCTTTCAGCACCAAAATAGTAAATACAAGCATTAAAACCACCATCAATTGATCACTATATAATAAGGTTTAAAGTTTAGGTCGGATTTATGTACATTGGATACCAAAACAAAACCAATGTGAGATTTTTAGAAGTTATAATACTAACATTTCAGATTTCAGACCTTGCATGTTCAGGAAATTCTCAATTATAGAAGAAGAAACATTCATAAGGACTAAGGAAATATTAACAACTTGTATCATCATCATTATCATCTCAAATAGTCCACAAAAGGCCATCTTTCCTCTTACAGGCTTTCTAGAACAAGATTTACATAAAATAGCATATGAGTAGGCAAGAAATGTATTACATGTTATATCACTAGCCTCAAGGTGAAGAACATCCAAACAGAAAAGTATCACAAAGAAAAGAAGGTAAAACCTAAGCTTTGCACTCCAAAGGCTCCAAGGTAGCTCCTATCTTCAAGAACAGAGTAGATATAGAGAAAAAGAAAGAAGAAAGTGACTACTTCATCCATGTGTATGAATTTCCAACTAGGATGACCATAGATCTTGACCATGGTGAAGATAATAAGAAGGAGAACAATAGGAAGCCAAGTTTACAGGGAAGATCTTATGTGCATGAAACAAGAAACTAGGCAAGAAAGCTTCGATCTATCCTAGAAGAGCTAGGTCCAAGTCCTACCCCAACATGCAACCATGATCTGGCAAGGCTTTATCCTCAAGAAGCTCCTCCTTAATCAACCAATGGTTTAGGATGAGCTCTAGCAACATGAACGCTTTTGGAGTGGAATGATTTGTTTGAGGAAAGAGGGGGAGGTGTATATATAGATAGGATGAGAGAGAAAGGAGGTGGACATCCTTATTTTAGAAAATAAACCATTATAAAAAGTTTGAAGAAGCAACCAATTGTTGAGACCATGGTGAGGACAAAGGTGTTGAAGGTCTTTGAATCTCTCCCATGTGTCATAGAGAATCTCCCCATCCATTTTAGAGAAATTAATTAGTTGGTTCCTCAGCAATGTTGATTTCTTGGTGGGAAGTACTTGGCTAAGAAGACTTTGAGAAGCTCCTCTCAATTATTAATATAATTCCTTAGAAAAGAAGAGAGACATGGTTGGGCTCTATCCTTCAGAGTGAATGGGAAAAGAATAATGTTAATCCCATCAGTAGGAAACCATCAATCTTAAAAGTGCTAATATACTATAGAATTTCAGCAATATGTAGCTTTGGATCCTCGATTGGTGTCCCTCCAACCCAATTTTGCTTTATCATCTACATAATAGTGGGGCTGATAGAAAAATCATTTGCCTCAATTTGTGGGATATTGGTAGCCCCATTGATGTTTATGGTAGTTGGAACAACAAAGTCTTGAAAAGGGACGATCATCTTCCATGATTGGTTTTTCTTATTGAGTTGGATGTTTGGGTGAAGTTGGTGGTGGTGAACTTTGTGGTTCCTCCAATCATGATTGAGGTTCACTCCTCCTTTCCTATTGAAGGTTGCTAACATAATACTCGATTTTGGGGTCTAGAATGTGGAAGTCTCAAGACCCCTTTTCGATTTTTGCATATAGTCTTGCAAGTAAACAAGATGAGTTAAGTACAAAAATAAAAATGGAAGATAAAAAAAATACAATAATGATGAAGATCATGATGGGGAAAAATGATGGTGGATATAACTGGTGACAGTGTGATCTAGTCTCACTTACTATTCAACACTTATTACTCTAACAAAATATCAATGCTCCTAGACAACATTGCCAAAATCCGGTTAACTCTGTGTGCACATCTTAAATTTATAAACCTGAACACTACCATGCAAATATATGGGTGTGTGTTGTATTATCGAGATTGTCCAAGGAGCAAGGTATTGTTAGGAACAAGAGTGATGAACTTCAACAATCTAGATCCTTTTCATAAAAGAGATTTTGTTAAGTTAACCAAGCTATTAAAAGGAAATAAACTAAAACCAAAATCACTTATATTAAAGATCAAATTGGATTAGAAATTCTTGAGGATAGGGTTTCATTATCATATCATGCCATGAAACAAAAATAATTTCACAAGAAGTAGAATCACAGGGGGAGGAATGAGTTCTACACCCCTTTCAGTTTGTAGAATGACTCTACCTTTATATTGCACCACTGTGCATATACTGAGAGTAGATGATAACACCTCATTTTGTGAACTTTTCGCATATGTTTTATTCCTATTCTACCGCAGCTTTTATAGATTTCTCTATTCATTTGAGTATCTTAGTGCCAAAATCTTGAATTCATACATTTCTTACTCTAAGTAGGTTCATGTTATGACATGATTGCGGTCAGTTCCGTGACCACAACTAAACAATCTACCACATTATGACTGTGGCCATTGCCTCTGTTCGACGACCCCAAACTATGATCACGACCCCTCCCTCCAACCAAAGTAAGGCGTTGTGATCGTGGATTCTATTGCGACCAAGGCTTCCCTGTGATCGAGGTAGACCTTCAACGTCCCATGACTGAGGCTACCACACGATCAAGGTGGACCTCCAGCATCCCGTGACCGCGATGGAGGTCGCGACCAATCTATGTGTCACGACTGCGGCCCAAAGGTTAAGTCGGTGGGAAGCGTCTATAAATAGACCCTCCCATCTACACCCGTCAAATCATCAAATCATGGAGGACCACGAAGTGCTGCCAAACTCCTGAGTCATCCACGTTCATCATGTCAGTCTTAGATCTCCAAAGATGGAATTTGGAAGAGAGAGAAGATTTATCATCCCCTCCTTCGAAGGAAGAAGCTGTCACAACTGTGCCCACTCCACAAATGTCAAAAACTTCTTTACCATCGGTATGACATCAACAAAGGTTGATATGTGCATACTAAAAAGGAAAATTGAGCAATATTATGAAAATAAGGGACAAAAAATATAAAAGGCTTCCCATAGAAAAGATAAGTACCACCCAAGTGGGTATTAAGGGAAAGGAATCATCAACAAAGTGATACTTACCATAATCAACATAAAAAGAATGTTCCATGTATACATCCACTACCATGTTGGGAAATGAAGCACAATAAGGGAAAGTAGGGCACACACCCCACAATCACCATCAATAACCTGCATGCATGTGAGATAAGCATAGTCCTAGAACAATATAAACACAAAGGTGACCAAGTCTCATAAACGTGAAACCTAATAGAGAAAGGAATACTGCCAATCTCCCAAATATATAAAATTGAGAATGAACTAATGGCAAACTCGGGTATAGAGAATGTGATAATTCCACTCGCCTCAATAAATTTAGGGGAATACTACCCCAAAAACTAATGTAATTTACACTACTCTAGTGCTACTGAATCACATAGCATGTAAAATGTAGAGGCAAGTAAAAAGTATAGTCATATTATACAAACTAGTCCCCACATAAGTGACCAACATATACATCCATCTCATAAGTGGGAAAAAGACATCACATGTCATCATATAAAATTCCATCATGGACCAAACATAAAATCAGAGTCCAAAATAATATCCATGATCACAAGATCAGTATCAAACAAGGTAGTTCACATGAACCATGATTTTCAAAAGAAAAGACATTGTGTATAGGCTAATGTCCATAGGACCAAGAGAAAGAAGAAACATAGGCTAATTGCTCAAAAATAATAATTGGGGATGCAAACATACCTTAAACCAGGGTCCTACAAAGCCTCTTCACCAAACTAGTTGTTTTCAAGATCAACCTTGCCTAAATACAAATTCTTCACATGTATTAGGGTTTGAGATTCATATATATGTAATATAACCCTAATTCCAGACCTTTCTAAAAAAACATCAAATCTTGGAATCCAAACCTGAACCAATCAAATTATTAGGTTTTTTGGATTAAGAAAACATATTTATTTACTAAATTTGGAGTTCATATGGATTAGTTACCAATTTTAGGGCTTTTTATATTAATTAATTAGATCCTTAAAAATCCATCATTGAAAACATGGATATCTGGCTTTGAAAATATTTTTATTAGAAATAACACATTTTTCCAATTCCAAAACATATTTTATTTTAATTTTTGGACAAGTAAATAAAAAGATACGAATTTTATAAAATCGGCCAATCACAATATTAGAAAAAACCAAATCAGTAGGGAATTTGCGAGAGAGGAAGAGAGGTCGGATGGGCAAGGAGAAACTTATCTGAGAGTTTGGAGAAAATTTTTTATTCATCGTTCATTCATAAAACTAACTAACTGATCATGAAGAATAAGTGCCAGAGTTGTTTACCTGAGGTCCAACTACGCTCTGAAAATAAACATGACATTTGGGAGCGGTGCCACAAACTCAAACCAATAACCATGTTCAGATTTCTTGAAATGATGATGTAGGGAAAAATCAAAGCATGACCACCACAAGAAACACAATCAAGAAAGGATGAAGTTGGGATGAGAGGAGGTTCACAAAACAATCGAGAAAGACTGGGGTAGAGGTATTTGTAAGTGGGGGTGTATGAGAAGTTGTTTCATAAGACTTGAATAAACGTTTAGGCGTTTCTCCAATTATCTACTTTAGGGTACGGATATGGTATGGATAGATGTGGAATTAAATTTTCAATCCAACACAAGTTATTTCGTGAAATTTCGTTAAGAAACGTGGAAGTTATGCCCAAAATACAGGACCATGGTATGTAGTTACTCTTTATACGGGCTGGTATTTCCTAATCCGAATTTTGTAAAGTGTTGATTAAATTATTTTCATTTTTCTCTCTCTTCAATTTAAGGTACAAACAAAGTCCAAATAAAATGAAGTTTGATACCTAGCCGAATTAGGATATATAGAATCCGATTTTGACATTCATTTTCCTTTTTGGGGACTTTTGCTATTTTATTTAATTCTTTTAAGTAAATCACATTTTCTCTTTCCTAATACATTATAGACGTCTAGAATTATCCAAAAATGATGAAACTTCACCCACAAGTCATATTTAATGTAACATCCCTGACCTGGGTTATGAGTTAACCCTAGGTGTTTTTCCTAAATATTAAATTAAATCCTCGTGATTAACTTTGGGCATGTAATTAAGTTTCTCAGAAGCATATATTTTAGTTTTTGCTCCTTTTTATATTAAGTTGTAGCATTGTTTTGTAATACAGGGACCTATGTACAAATTACCCAGTCAGAAGGGTTAACTTGCAATTTGCACATGTTGAGATGTTCCTCTGATGTTGAGACACCATGAGAATGATGATGGTAAGGTTTGAGGGATTTCCCAAGCTTGGGCACCAAGGTGCAGCTGTGGAAGCAATCCCGGTGCTTGAAAACCCTAAATTGGGGAAAAGTGCAATTTACCCAATTTGAGGGGTACAACTTGTAAAATACATCATATAAAATATATTTTATAACTGTTGTCATCATTTAGAGTAGAAATGATGAGGGCACTTCATTTGAATAATCATATAACAAAGAACACCTTTGTGATTGAATAAACAAGGTGTATGTATAATAGCCCTTTTATGTGTATGATTTAGTGATGGGTTGATCCTCTTTGCCTTCAATTCTTGATCTTAGAAGAATTTTGTCCTTAGAAATAAGATGTGGGGACGTGCAAAGAAGAAAGGAAGGACTTAGATGAGAAATGAGGAAAACATATGTCCTTATGTTGAAAATTCACCTAAGTATATATACAACTTTTCCACTTAGCAAGGGAACGACCCTCTCCCTTTCATTTCTTTTCCCCTTGCTCAAAACCGACTAAGGCTAGGCTCTGGAGCAGAGAAGGACGACCAAGGGTCCTAGGTAAGTTTGGATCATCCCTTTTGCTTGAATTCATGGAGGAAACTCGTTTTCAAGGTTGAATTCATGGCTAGCTCACCTAGCTCTATCTTTCTAGCCATTCCTTTCCAACTTTTCCTTGGAGAATTCACCTTGGCCGACCTTTGGAGCTCAAAGACGCCATTAAAGCTTGGAGCTTGAAAGCTTGGAGCTCAAGGAACAACCTTTAGGCGGGTTTTATAACTCTAAACCTTATGCTTTGATTATACATCTTTTTCTATGCATATAGTTGCTAGTTCTTCTTCTTCCCTATCTTCCCTTGCATCCTTGCAAGCAAAATCGTGAAGAAATGCTACTGTTCTTGAGGTAGAAGATAAGGGCGTTAATTCCTATGCTTATCCACGGATTTGCACTTTATCAAACGACCTCCACCAATTGTTTAAACGGTTTCAAACCGTTTGGTGGGCAAACGGTTTCAGGGTCGTGTGAGGGAAAACGGTCTTTGGTCCCGTTGACCAAGCGAAGAACGTATGGGAATCTTGTTCATAATTATGTAGGTTAATCACCCACAAAATTTGAGAGGTTAACTCCAAAAGAATCGTGAGATATAAGCAAATCAATTAGCAAAACCAATTGAATTAAGGTCTTATTTTCAATCTGTTTAATTTGCCCTTTTTGGGAAAACGGTCTCAAGACCATTTAAGATGGTTGACCAAACGTTGACCGTTTTGGATTACTGTTCATAATGATGTTAATTAACGACCCACAAAATTTGAGGGAATAATTCCAAACGAGTCATGAGTTGAAGGATGATTAATAGGGCAAACCCTAATTGAAATTAGTGCTGAATCTCCAATGAGTTAAGTTGAGATTTTGGGTTGATTAGCCCAAACGGTTTCAAGACCATTTGGGAATCACCCAAACGGTCTCAAGACCGTTTGGGGGTCACCCCAAGACCGTTTGGAGGTCTGGGGTCAAGTATAGTTGACCAATTGAAGGTCCAAAGGTACCAAATCATATTGCAATTAAGTATTGATGTGATGATTAACTCAATAGATCAAACCTTGATGAATTTTCACTAGAGTCCAAAGGATGGATGGGCAAACGGTCTCAAGACCGTTTGGAACTCATCCAAACGGTCTCAAGACCGTTTGGTGTCAACCCAAGACCGTTTGGAGGTCTAGGGTTAAGATAAATTGATCAATTGAGAGCCCAATTACAATGGGTTATTGAAATAATCAAATTGCTGATTTGTGACTTAATTAAGGTTCAACCCCTATCAAATCAACTTAGATTTTTATGATTTCTTGGGCAAACGGTTTCAATAGCGTTTGGAGGTCATCCAAACGATCTAAAGACCGTTTGGGCCAAGTTTGGGCCCAATTGGAGGTCAATTGATAGGTTCAACCTTGAATTGATTCACATTGTTGAATATTGATGACCATCCGATTTGAAACCCTAATTGAGATGGACTTAACCCTAATTGGCTTTCAATTGAGGGTTAATTTGGTGTCCAATTGATTGAGGCTCATCCTAATTGACTCAATTTATAAGTGGTTAACATGGATTTGGCCAATTGAGGGCTTCAACATACTTAATCATAAACATTTGTAACTTTTGAACCATGTTGGAGGTCCAAACGGTTTGAGCCCATTTGGACCAAACGGTCTCAAGACCTTTTGGATCCAAACGGTCTCAAGACCGTTTGAGGCCAAACGGTCTCAAGACCGTTTGGGTCCAAACGGTCTCAAGACCGTTTGGGCTCAAACGATCTCAAGGTCGTTTGGACCAATCGATCTCAAGACAAGTTGATCAAACGGTTTCAAACCGCATAAGCTCAAACGGTTTGGAAAGTCAACCTTTCCAAACGGTCAACGCACCCAAACGGTTTGGGCAAACGACCTTGAGGTCATGTGGTTTTGGAGTCAAACCTAGCAAACGGTCAACACACCCAAACAGTTTCAAACCGTTTGGTGGTTGAAGGTTGAAACCGTTTGGAGGTTTTCAATGTTATTTATACATAATCACTTGAAGTGGTAATTGGTTCAATGGTGATCTAATCTAAATCTTAATGGTAGCTTATCACATTAAGGCACTAAGTGATTAATGAATTGACCCATGATGGTGATCATGAGGTAAATTACCAAAATACCCTTGAGGGGTTTAATTGAGTAATACCTGTTTCTAATAAAACCATAATCACATGTTAATGATGTTTTGGCTTATGTTAGCCCATGAGAACTTAACCCAACCTGATCTAGAGTGGTGTTATCACCATCTACTAGTATGAGGAGAGAGAAGGTATCTTAAGAGAGAGAAAGTACCTTAAGAGAGAGAAAGTATCCTTTTAGGGTGAAAACTCAAGTAAAGAACCTTCAATACACATGAATGTGCATGATTAGGGTATGATCCACCTATGTGAGATCATGGAAACCCTAATTATGATATATGATGAATCCTAAGCTTATCTGAGAGCATCAATGATGATGTTCCTCATACATGATGGTGTTATGAGTTCGATTCACCATGTGATGTGAATAGTAAACCCTAATTCAAGGGTAATGACATGTGATGTGAATAGTAAACCCTAATTCAAGGGTAATGACATGTGATGTGAATAATAAACCCTAATTCAAGGGTAATGACATGTGATGTGAATAGTAAACCCTAATTCAAGGGTAATGACATGTGGTGTGAATAGTAAACCCTAATTCAAGGGTAATGACATGTGATGTGAATAGTAAACCCTAATTCAAGGGTAATGACGTGTGATGTGAATAGTAAACCCTAATTCAAAGGTGATGACATGTTATATGAGTATTAAACTCTATTAGATAAGAATCAAAGAACTTAGCTCTTATGACAAGAGTGGAAAGTATAATCATTGTTTTGAATTACCTTTATTAGTTGAATTAACCATGCAGGTTCTGATATGGAGGTGATCATATCCAGGCATGGATGATGATACTAAATTCATTAAAGGCATATTGATAGCTTTATGAATAAGTAAAGTATCTTGATGCCTTGTCAATGGCATTCTATGATAATAATGGGCTGTGAGAGCCATGAATACCATCAAGGTCATGCTTTAGAGATGACTTGTGATGAGTATAATGAGAAATGATGATTGACGTGAGTTAGGCTTGTTACATTTAGTATTCTCCTTTTATAGCTGTTATGCTACTGTTATTGTTTGAAGAACAATGTGTGATGTTAAATGAATACTGAATGTACCTAACTAATCAAGTATAATGTAGAGCCCTGATCATAGACCCATCATTGTCAGAAATTAAATGATGGTGAAACAGGTTTTCCTAAGGGAACTCCTGGATCACATACTATTGAGTATGTGGGGTATATGGATGTGTAGAACCTTACATCCTAGTGTAGGAATTTGATGTAGATATGTAATCCGTCAATCCTTCACTACAATCCCATACCGTATCAGTAGTAGGTAAACATGAAACCTCCTGATGACGAAGAAACATAGATGTCCGTATCAGTGGAGATAAACATGAAATCTCCTGATGACGAAGAGAGTACAGAATGCCACTGTAACTCTAAAATAGCGAAGGACCAGTTTACCCTGGTGAGCTATAATAGTAGAGACACAAGATGTCCTACAAGTGATCCTCTTACTGACTGAGGAAGGTGAAGGTCATGAGAATCCGGCTCTCTTAATGACCTATGTATGATACTGATGTGACTTCTTAGCAATCAGTTGGAGTATGAGTGGTATGCCTCATCTCCACAGGGCATAATATTGTTTGTAAAACATAATCAACCGCGTAGTATACATGTTAGAGATAACTACGAGTTATTTGATTGATGATACACTGTAATGGTGCTTATATTCTTCATGTCTCATAAGTGTTGAGCTCTTGTTTATAGTTGCAACTGCTATTGAATACTTTGAAAGCTTTACTGCTTAAGATAATCCTTGATGTTATATTAAAGCTTCTGGCAGAGAGTTATAACTCTCGCTGGGACAATTATGTAAAATTGTCTCACCCCGTAGACTTCAACTCTTTAGGTGGACGTCGGAGGCGGAGGAACCGGTCTACAGGTGACCAGTCCCAGCAGTAGCAGCAGTAAATCTCAGGTGGAGATTTAGCCTGCCATGTGGTGTAGTTAGAGTCAGTCCTATGTGTCCTCTGTACTCTCAGGTCTTGGAGTCTTTTGTTATGAGTTCTTGAGATTTTGTATCTTGATGTATATAATTACTCAAGAAGTAATTATCATGAGATGAAAACAGTTTATCTCTTATTATGGAAGAAGCTTTTATGGATTCAAGCTCTTGTTTCGAAAAGTTTTAATTTCCCGTGATTTTTGTCTTCCGCTGTTAATCGAATCGCTTCCGCTAAGTTTGAATCGTGTTTATATCGTGGTTTGGAGATTGAGAGCCCACAATTAGTGGTAACAAAGCTCTAGGTCAGTTGAGTCTACAGAGGCATATGACTTAGGATGTCGAGTCTATCTTTAGTACTCCTTCCTTATCTAATAGAATCTTCTGCTCCTCAGGAGAAGAAGATACATAAGGATGACTGAGCCTCATGATGAGCATGTGGCAGAGAGTAGTGCTAGTGCACCTCAAGGCGGTGAAAAGGTTCCAAGAATAGAACAGCCTGCACCAGAGTCACCAAGAGAGCCACCCCAGTTTGACCCAGCTGACATGGGTAACCCAGCTGTACAGACAATGTTCGGGCAGTTCATGACTGCCATGACACACATAACCGACAGGATGCCCATGCCTACACCTAGGGCGCCTGTCCAACCTGAAACACAAGGTATCGGTAAGACGTTCGAACGAATTCGTCGTGTCGGAGCTACCGAGTACTTTGGGACTGCCGACCCCGCAGATGCTGATTTATGGCTGACAGAGTTGGAGAAGGCTTTCAAGATTCTTATTATCCCGGAAGCTGAGAAGGTTAGACATGCTGTCTATCTTCTCAAAGGAAGTGCTGGTCAGTGGTGGAACATGGAAGAGCAGAAGAGACCTGGAATAGAGTTCTCATGGGAAGAGTTTCATCGGGAATTTATCAATAGATATTTTCCAAAGAGCTTCCTAGATGAGAAGATCTCTCAGTTTGAGAGACTAAGGCAGGGTATGATGAACATTAGCGAGTATGAAGCTAAGTTCATGGAGTTGCTGCGGTTCTGTCCGCACATGGCTGCCACAGAGGAGGAAAGAATTAGAAGATTCGAAAAGGGTTTGAATGCTGATATATCAACCCCTATGTCTGCCTTAGAAAACCGAGAGAGATTCTCTACCTTCGTTGAGTCAGTCCGAAGGATAGAGAGATCTGTGGTTGAGAAGAGACAAACTCAGAAAAGATATCCACAGTTCCAGGGTTCTTCATCTAGGGATTCCAAGAAACCTAGATTCTCTGCACCTAACCCTCCACCACCCAGGTCAAGTTTTCAAACTCAATGGTCACCAAGCAGAGGTAGAGGACGGAGTCAACCGCTCCAAGGGACGCACAGTTCTGCATCAATGTCAGTTACTGGACCACCCTGACCACAACAACAGGAGAGGAGATGCTACAACTGTGGTAAGGTGGGACATTTGATGAAGGATTGTCGTTCTAGGCCTGTCAGTGTGACACAACCTCCGAGATAGAATCAACAAGGACCTCAGAATAGACAACATCAAGGAGCAGCTCGAGGACGTGGAAAAGCATCTCAAGCTGGATCATCAGCACCACCTCAACACCAGGCAACAGTGAGGTTCTATGCTATGAACCCACCAGATGCAGTGGTCAATCCATGGGTAGTGGCAGGTCAGATGGAACTTTTATATCCTGATATGTCTACATCCTGTGTTGTATCTGTTCTGATTGACCCGGGTGCTACGCACTCTTTTATCACTCGGAGAGTGATTCGTAACTGCAATATGATGGTTAGTCATAGGGCAGATAGTTTGTTGTTGGAGACTCCGTTGAGTGGGTCTGCCATTTTGCAGGAGGTATGTTCTCCCTGCATCCTCTTCTTTTCTGATCATCGCATTCAAGTGGACCTTATACCACTTGATATGCAAGGATTTGATATAATCCCCGGGATGGATACCTTAGAAAGGTATAAAGTTGTCTTGGATTGTGAATCCAAGTTGGCTGTGTTTGCTGATGAAGGCGACACATGGATATTTCAAGGTGAAAGAAAGATTCTTCCCACCTGTCTTGTATCAGCTATGGTTTCTGATAAGCTGTTGAGACAAGGATGTTATGCATTCTTAGCCCATGTGGTAGATGTTACCAAGGAAGGTCCCAATCCTACTGAAGTTCCCATAGTTAGGGAATTCGAGGATGTGTTTCCTGAAGAACTTCCTGGTATACCACCACCTCGGGAGATTGATTTTGAAATCAATCTGATCCCAGATACGAAACCCATAGCCCAAACTCCGTATAGGATGGCGCCTGCCGAGATGGCAGAACTCAAGAAACAACTTCAAGAGTTACTTGAGAAGGGCTTTATCCGACCAAGCACTTCACCATGGGGTGCTCCAGTTTTGTTTGTTAGAAAGAAAGATGGGTCAATGCGGTTGTGCATTGACTACAGACAACTTAATAAAGTAACAATAAAGAATAAGTACCCTCTGTCGAGAATTGATGATCTCTTTGACCAGTTGCGTGGTGCAACCGTCTTTTCCAAGATAGACTTGAGGTCTGGGTATCATCAACTTCGTATTAAGGATAGTGACATATCCAAGTCTGCTTTTAGGACAAGATATGGTCACTATGAGTTCACGATTATGTCGTTTGGACTAACCAATGCACCAGCTGCATTTATGGAACTCATGAATAGAGTTTTTCGACCCTTCCTTGATCAGTATGTTGTCATCTTTATAGATGACATTCTGATCTATAGTAAGGATGCTCAGCAGCATGAGAAGCATCTTCACCAAGCTTTGACCTTGCTAAGAGAACATAAGCTGTATGCTAAGTTTAGCAAGTGTGAGTTCTGGCTGCCGGAGGTATCTTTTCTTGGACATGTGATATCTGCCTCGGGAATTCGTGTTGACCCTACAAAGGTAGAATATGTTCTACAATGGGAACAACCAAAGACACCGATGGAGATTCGAAGCTTCTTGGGGTTAGCTGGTTACTATCGAAGGTTTATTAAAAACTTTAGCTCTATAGCCTTACCTTTGACCAAGTTAACCCGGAAAGATGCTCCTTTTTCTTGGAGTGATAAGTGTCAACAGTCTTTCCAGTTGTTGAAGGAGAGGTTGACATGTGCACCTGTGCTCGTGCTACCTGAGCAAGGAAAAGGATATGTAGTCTTCTGTGATGCCTCTAAAAATGGACTTGGATGTGTGTTGATGCAGGATAAACAAGTGATTTCTTTTGCTTCCCGACAACTTAAGAAACATGAAGAGAATTATCCGACACACAATCTAGAGTTAGCTGCCGTGGTTCATGCCTTGAAGATCTGGAGACATTATCTTTATGGAGAGACGTTTCATATTTTCACAGACCATAAGAACCTTAAGTATATCTTCTCTCAGCATGAACTCAACATGAGGCAACGTCGCTGGATGGAGTTAATCAAGGACTACGATTGTACAATTGATTACCATCCAGGGAAGGCCAATGTTGTTGCAGATGCCTTGAGTAGGAAATCAGCAACATCAACCATGGATAGAGCACAACTAAACTCTTTAGTATGCTCTAAGAGAGTTATGATTATCTCTTTAAGGAAAGACAATGTACAGTTGAAGGTGTCATTGGTAGCCGGGTTGATGGCTGAGATGCATATTAAACCTACCCTAAGAGAGCAGATTAAGGAGGCACAACATGTTGATGCTGCAGTTCAGTAGATTAGATCTGAGTATGGAAATGAGAAGCGAGATGGTTTCCATGACTTAGATGACCAAGTAGTATGTTATAATGGAAGGATGATAGTGTCGGATGTGGATGACTTGAGGAAGTTAGTCCTAGAAGAAGCTCATTCTTCCATGTATGCTATGCATCCAGGGAGCACCAAGATGTATCGAAATTTGAAAGATCTGTATTGGTGGCCTGGAATGAAGAAGGATGTTGCAGAATTTGTTCTGAGATGTCCTGTGTGTCAGCAAGTTAAAGCTGAACACCAGAAACCTGCAGGAACAATGCAACCTTTACCCATACCACAGTGGAAGTGGGACCATGTGACCATGGACTTTGTTGTTGGCCTACCCAGGACAAACAAGGGACATGATTCCATTTGGGTAGTTGTAGATAGGTTGACTAAGACAGCGCAATTCTTACCTGTCAAAACAACCTATTCTGCTAAAAGGTTATCACAGTTGTATGTGCAAGAGATAGTGCGTTTGCACGGAGTTCCTGTCACAATAGTTTCTGACAGAGGTCCTCAGTTTACAAGTCGTTTTTGGGAACAGTTACACAGAGCCTTAGGCACCAAGCTAATGTTTAGTACGGCCTTTCATCCACAGACTGATGGACAGTCCAGAAAGGACCATACAGACCTTAGAAGACTTGTTGAGAGCATGTGTTCTCCAGTTTACCGGGAGTTGGGATCTACACCTAAGCTTGATAGAATTTTCCTATAACAATAGCTATCAGCATAGTATTGATATGGCACCTTATGAAGCCTTGTATGGTAGACGTTGTAGATCACCTCTGTGTTGGTTCGAGACTGGTGAGCGTCAGTTGTTAGGTCCTGATCTTGTGCAGCAGACTACAGAAAAGATTAAGATAATACAACAACAGATTAAGGCTGCACAAGATAGGCAGAAATCTTATGCTGACAAGCGTCTTAGACCCTTAGAGTTCCAGGTTGAAGACAGAGTGTATCTCAAGGTCTCGCCTTAGAAAGGAGTCCTTCGTTTTGGAAAGAAAGGGAAGTTAGCTCCTAGATTTATGGGACCTTATCTAATCATTGAACGGATTGGAAAAGTAGCCTACAAACTAGAGCTTCCACCAGAGTTACAGAAGTTACACCCTGTATTTCACATTTCTATGCTAAAGAAATGTCACCCAGACACCGAGTCAATTCTACAACCTATGGAGGTAGAATTGAATAATGATATATCCTATGAGGAGGGACCAGTGTCAATCCTTGATAACAGAATTAAAAAGTTAAAGAAGAAAGATATAAGTCTTGTGAAAGTCCTCTGGAACCACCGTGGTGTTGAAGAAGCCACTTGGGAATTAGAGGATGAGATGAGAAGGAAGTATCCTACCCTTTTCTCTTAATATGTCTTATCGATTTCGGGGACGAAATCCTTGTAAGGGGTGGATAATTTGTAACATCCCTGACCTGGGTTATGAGTTAACCCTAGGTGTTTTGCCTAAATATTAAATTAAATCCATGTGATTAACTTTGGGCATGTAATTAAGTTTCTCAGAAGCATATATTTCAGTTTTTGCTCCTTTTTATATAAAGTTGTAGCATTGTTTTGAAATACAGGGACCTATGTGCAAATTACCCAGTCAGAAGGGTTAACTTGCAATTTGGACATGTTGAGATGTTCCTCTGATGTTGAGACATCATGAGAATGATGATGGTAAGGTTTGAGGGATTTCCCAAGCTTGGGCACCAAGGTGCAGCTGTGGAAGCAATCCCGATGCTTGAAAACCCTAAATTGGGGAAAAGTGCAATTTACCCAATTTGAGGGGTACAACTTGTAAAATACATCATCTAAAATATATTTTATAACTGTTGTCATCATTTAGAGTAGAAATTATGAAGAGGGCACTTCATTTGAATAATCATATAACAAAGAACACCTTTGTGATTGAATAAACAAGGTGTATGTATAATAGCCCTTTTATGTGTATGCTTTAGTGATGGGTTGATCCTCTTTGCCTTAAATTCTTGATCTTAGAAGAAGTTTGTCCTTAGAAATAAGATGTGGGGACGTGCAAAGAAGAAAGGAAGGACTTAGATGAGAAATGAGGAAAACATATGCCCTTATGTTGAAAATTCACCTAAGTATATATACAACTTTTCCACTTAGCAAGGGAACGACCCTCTCCCTTTCATTTCTTTTCCCCTTGCTCAAAACCGACTAAGGCTAGGCTCTGGAGCAGAGAAGGACGACCAAGGGTCCTAGGTAAGTTTGTATCATCCCTTTTGCTTGAATTCATGGAGGAAACTCGTTTTCAAGGTTGAATTCATGGCTAGCTCACCTAGCTCTATCTTTCTAGCCATTCCTTTCCAACTTTTCCTTGGAGAATTCACCTTGGCCGACCTTTGGAGCTCAAAGACGCCATTAAATCTTGGAGCTTGAAAGCTTGGAGCTCAAGGAACAACCTTTAGGTGGGTTTTATAACTCTAAACCTTATGCTTTGATTATACATCTTTTTCTATGCATATAGTTGCTAGTTCTTCTTCTTCCTTATCTTCCCTTGCATCCTTGCAAGAAAAATCGTGAAGAACTGATACTTTTCTTGAGGTAGAAGATAAGGGCGTTAATTCCTATGCTTATCCACGTATTTCCACTTTATCAAACGACCTCCACCAATTGTTTAAACGGTTTCAAACCGTTTGGTGGGCAAATGGTTTCATGGTCGTGTGAGGGCAAACGGTCTTAAAGACCGTTTGGTCCCGTTGACCAAGCAAAGACCTATGGGAATATTGTTCATAATTATGTAGGTTAATCACCCACAAAATTTGAGAGGTTAACTCCAAAGGAATCGTGAGATATAAGCAAATCAATTAGCAAAACCAATTGAATTAAGTTCTGATTTTCAATCTGTTTAATTTGCCCTTTTTGGGCAAACGGTCTCAAGAACGTTTAAGATCGTTGACCAAAAGTTTACCGTTTGGGATTACTGTTCATAATGATGTTAATTAACGACCCACAAAGTTTGAGGGATTAATTCCAAACGAGTCATGAGTTGAAGGATGATTAATAGGGCAAACCCTAATTGAAACTAGTGCTGAATCTCGAATGAGTTAAGTTGAGATTTTTGGTTGATTAGCCCAAACGGTTTCAAGACCGTTTGGGAATCACCCAAACGGTCTCAAGACCGTTTGGGGGTCACCGCAAGACCGTTTGGAGGTCTGGGGTCAAGTATAGTTGACCAATTGAAGGTCCAAAGGTACCAAATCATATTGCAATTAAGTATTGATGTGATGATTAACTCAATAGATCAAACCTTGATGAATTTTCACTAGAGTCCAAAGGATGGATGGGAAATCGGTCTCAAGACCGTTTGGAACTCATCCAAACGGTCTCAAGACCGTTTGGTGTCAACCCAAGACCGTTTGGAGGTCTAGGGTTAAGATAAATTGATCAATTGAGAGCCCAATTACAATGGGTTATTGAAATAATCAAATTGCTGATTTGTGACTTAATTAAGGTTCAACCCCTATCAAATCAACTTAGATTTTTATGATTTCTTGGGCAAACGGTCTCAAGACCGTTTGGAGGTCATTCAAACGATCTCAAGACCGTTTGGGCCAAGTTTGGGCCCAATTGGAGGTCAATTGATAGGTTCAACCTTGAATTGATTCACATTGTTGAATATTGATGACCATCCGATTTGAAACCCTAATTGAGATGGACTTAACCCTAATTGGCTTTCAATTGAGGGTTAATTTGGTGTCCAATTGATTTAGGCTCATCCTAATTGACTCAATTTATAAGTGGTTAACATGGCTTTGGCCAATTGAGGGCTTCAACATACTTAATCATAAACATTTGTAACTTTTGAACCATGTTGGAGGTCCAAACGGTTTGAGCCCATTTGGACCAAACGGTCTCAAGACCGTTTGAGGCCAAACGGTCTCAAGACCTTTTGGGTCCAAATGGTCTCAAGACCGTTTGGGCTCAAACGATCTCAAGGTCGTTTGGACCAATCGATCTCAAGACAAGTTGATCAAACGGTTTCAAACCGCATAAACTCAAACGGTTTGGAAAGTCAACCTTTCCAAACGGTCAACGCACCCAAACGGTTTGGGCAAACGACCTTGAGGTCATGCGGTCTTGGAGTCAAACCTAGCAAACGGTCAACGCACCCAAACGGTTTCAAACCGTTTGGTGGTTGAAGGTTGAAACCGTTTGGAGGTTTTCAATGTTGTTTATACATAATCACTTGAAGTGGTAATTGGTTCAATGGTGATCTAATCTAAATCTTAATGGTAGCTTAGAACATTAAGGGACTAAGTGATTAATGAATTGACCCATGATGGTGATCATGAGGTAAATTACCAAAATACCCTTGAGGGGTTTAATTGAGTAATACCTGTTTCTAATAAAACCATAATCACATGTTAATGATGTTTTGGCTTATGTTAGCCCATGAGAACTTAACCCAACCTGATCTAGAGTGGTGTTATCACCATCTACTAGTATGAGGAGAGAGAAGGTATCTTAAGAGAGAGAAAGTACATTAAGAGAGAGAAAGTATCCTTTTAGGGTGAAAACTCAAGTAAAGAACCTTCAATACACATGAATGTGCATGATTAGGGTATGATCCACCTATGTGAGATCATGGAAACCCTAATTATGATATATGATGAATCCTAAGCTTATCTGAGAGCATCAATGATGATGTTCCTCATACATGATGGTGTTATGAGTTCGATTCACCATGTGATGTGAATAGTAAACCCTAATTCAAGGGTAATGACATGTGATGTGAATAGTAAACCCTAATTCAAGGGTAATGACATGTGATGTGAATAGTAAACCCTAATTCAAGGGTAATGACATGTGATGTGAATGGTAAACCCTAATTCAAGGGTAATGACATGTGGTGTGAATAGTAAACCCTAATTCAAGGGTAATGACATGTGATGTGAATAGTAAACCCTAATTCAAGGGTAATGACGTGTGATGTGAATAGTAAACCCTAATTCAAAGGTGATGACATGTTATATGAGTATTAAACTCTATTCGATAAGAATCAAAGAACTTAGCTCTTATGACAAGAGTGGAAAGTATAATCATTGTTTTGAATTACCTTTATTAGTTGAATTAACCATGCAGGTTATGATATGGAGGTGATCATATCCAGGCATGGATGATGATACTAAATTCATTAAAGGCATATTGATAGCTTTATGAATAAGTAAAGTATCTTGATGCCTTGTCAGTGGCATTCTATGATAATAATGGGCTGTGAGAGCCATGAATACCATCAAGGTCATGCTTTAGAGATGACTTGTGATGAGTATAATGAGAAATGATGATTGACGTGAGTTAGGCTTGTTACATTTAGTATTCTCCTTTTATAGCTGTTATGCTACTGTTATTGTTTGAAGAACAATGTGTGATGTTAAATGAATACTGAATGTACCTAACTAATCAAGTATAATGTAGAGCCCTGATCATAGACCCATCATTGTCAGAAATTAAATGATGGTGAAATAGGTTTTCCTAAGGGAACTCCTGGATCACATACTATTGAGTATGTGGGGTATATGGATGTGTAGAACCTTACATCCTAGTGTAGGAATTTGATGTAGATATGTAATCCGTCAATCCTTCACTACAATCCCATACCGTATCAGTAGTAGGTAAACATGAAACCTCCTGATGACGAAGAAACATAGATGTCCGTATCAGTGGAGATAAACATGAAATCTCCTGATGACAAAGAGAGTACAGAATGCCACTGTAACTCTAAAATAGCGAAGGACCAGTTTACCCTGGTGAGCTATAATAGTAGAGACACAAGATGTCCTACAAGTGATCCTCTTACTGACTGAGGAAGGTGAAGGTCATGAGAATTCGACTCTCTTAATGACCTATGTATGATACTGATGTGACTTCTTAGCAATCAGTTGGAGTATGAGTGGTATGCCTCATCTCCACATGGCATAATATTGTTTGTAAAACATAATCAACCGCGTAGTATACATGTTAGAGATAACTACGAGTTAGTTGATTGATGATACACTGTAATGGTGCTTATATTCTTCATGTCTCATAAGTGTTGAGCTCTTGTTTATAGTTGCAACTGCTATTGAATACTTTGAAAGCTTTACTGCTTAAGATATTCCTTGATGTTATATTAAAGCTTCTGGAGGAGAGTTACAACTCTCGCTGGGACAATTATGTAAAATTGTCTCACCCCGTAGACTTCAACTTTTTAGGTGGACGTCGGAGGCGGAGGAACCGGTCTACAGGTGACTAGTCCCAGCAGTAGCAGCAGCAGCACCAGGAGCAGCAATAAATCTCAGGTGGAGATTTAGCCTGCCATGTGGTGTAGTTAGAGTCAGTCCTATGTGTCCTCTGTACTCTCAGGTCTTGGAGTCTTTTGTTATGAGTTCTTGAGATTTTGTATCTTGATGTATATAATTACTCAAGAAGTAATTATCATGAGATGAAAATAGTTTATCTCTTGTTATGGAAGAAGCTTTTATGGATTCAAGCTCTTGTTTCGAAAAGTTTTAATTTCCCATGATTTTTGTCTTCCGCTGTTAATCGAATCGCTTCCGCTAAGTTTGAATCGTGTTTATATCGTGGTTTGGAGATTGAGAGACCACATTTAATGTGTTTGATATTAATTTTCCATCAATTTCACATGTTGGAGTTGTTTGTACAATTATTTAATATTTTGAAGGTTCTACACTCTCTCTCTCCTGATTTCACCTTTTAAGAAAACTTTATCCAAATTGGATGAAAATTCCCCCAAAGACTATATTATTATTTAGATTATGAATCCAAGATTATTTTCCTCTTTTAGAGTCATTTATTATTTTATTTGATATTTTGGGGAAAACTTAGATATTCTCTCTCTAAAAAGAATTAAATTAATTATTATTATTATGTGAAAAATGTGAAACTTGACTCCCAAGGCAATTAGGACCCAATAACATGATTTTTTTAACTTAGATTTCACTTTTGGGGTTTCCATCAATGTGTTATGACAAAATTAATATTTGTGGCTATTATTATCACATTATTTCATTATTATCACTCTTGCTCAATCAATTATGTTCCATTTCTTAATATTATACCAAAAGAATTATGTGTGACTATTTGCATGAAATTTCATATAATTCATTATTATCCCATGTGACATATTTTATGTGTCTATTATTAATTTAGGACTAATGTGAGAACATTAGGTTACATTAGGGTGATATATTCATGCTTTATCTCATCATGGTTATACTAAGCATCTTCTAGATATATCCTCAACCTTGTTTGGGTAAGTCCAAAAGGTCAAACGTTTAGGGTATAGGGTTCAAGATCTGATATGTTACAACACTCCACCCCTTAAAAGGATTTCGTCCTCGAAATCTATAGATCCAAACATAAACAACCAACTACTCTCCACCCCTTGAAAGGTTTAACCTAACAAGTCAAACTAAACAACATTTAGGGTTACCTACATATCTTTTATTTGTGAAAGTTTTAGAAATTTATGTTGCTCATGCACACCATCTAAGGTTGAGTTTTAGGTCCTTACATCTCTAACCTAACAACCCTAGATAAACATCCAAAAGTCATTGGGTAGGTCAATTACACCTTTATATCAATCCTAGTTACAACTTCAAAATTAAAATTAGGGTTAGCACTAGGTTTAGGGTTTCACTACCAAAATCACCTCAATTTATTGTGACTTAGCTTAGGAAAGCTTCTTTGAAATCTAGAAAATTTTGTACAAATAGTAGTATATTTGAAAATATATTTTTTCTTAAAAAATCATGTGATAGGAAACAAAGATGAGCTCAAAATCAATGTAGATACCAAGTCACAATATATCCATAACAAGATCTCCTTATCGTACCACCAACTCATAACGTAATAGCATCCTCAAGTCAAACCTCATACCATCAAGAGACACAAATAATAATCAATCTACATTGTAGGGTAAGATCATCTAAAACCTTATCTCAAAAAGGTGCAACTAGGCGATTCGAGGGAAAACATCTCATCTAAAGGATGACTATGCATGGAAAAGGTTCTAACTAGGGAGAAAAAATTGAAATAATCAGATTCTGACTACCATGAGCTCTGATACCATGCTATAAGGAGTGGGATCCCAGAGGGGAAACACTCCCTACTAAAAATTTGAAGAATAAAACCTCCAGTCCAAACACAGCTAAAAGGTATAATGGAGTGGGTGTAAAATTTTCAAATCTTATGTAATGGTAATCAAAACAACCAAAGTGTAGCAGTGGAAGAAAATAATGACTATATTCAATTTCTCAACAAGATTACAAAAGTGTATCTCACAGAAAACAATCTAGTGTAGGGTTCAAGATCTGATATGTTACACATCCCCCAAGGAAAACAATCTAGTAATGATAGTGCAAAACAACCATTTAGTGTTGAGTGTAGAACAACCATCGAGTGTTGAATCCCCCAAGAAATATCATTGGATGATGAACCCAAACAACATATCAAGGTGTAAATGTCGTCATCACCATACAAAATGAACATCAAAGGTTGATACCTTTATGCAACATGGTTCCAAAGCATTCAAATCAAATGAAACTTTTCTATATTATAAAGAATACCATGAGGAAAAGTATACATGTGTTAAAATTGTAGTTAGATTCCTAGAAAAGGGAAATTGCATAAAGATCCACACAAGTACATAAATTTGTAAAACTTAAGCAAATAAAGTCCGGTTTGGAACAAAATTGAAATATAGCTTTGTCAACTAATGTCAGAACATAATCTACAGATTAGTTAAGAAACTAAGAACCCAATTAAATTAAACAAGTATGTTTAACCATTAAACTAGATCAAGGGTCTCAAAACCCCAAGCTATCTTCAAGTATATATCCCCAATAAAAAAAATTCATGAGTCAACATCCTCTAAATTCTTACATTTTGGTGGTTTGAGAACAACATCTAGAAGTGGAAGATACAAAAAAGGTATGTTTCTAATAAAAATATTGTATATGTGCATAAATAATAATATTTGAGAAATATAAAAATGTTAGGAAAAAGAGGGTGTTCCCATGCAAGAGAGGCCATCAATATGTAGGTAAGTTAAAGAGAATATATATCAAGACAAAGATTAAAAAAAGAATGAGGCATTGAATTTATGAGAGAAACATGTAAGTGCTAATATCTTGCAAAATAAAATATTTCCACAACATGAACAACAATAATATTTCATGCAATTCTACTTTAGACTAAGTTATCTATCATAGGATAAGACACCATTGGATCCTGAGCTAGGGGTCATGGGGTAATAAAACCATGATACCAAAGGGAAAGTGAATTAAATCCTTAATACACAAACAAAAAAGTGGGACGCATGCCCAACAAACATATGGTTGTATAAAAGTTCCAGTACTAGTCAATTATTAAGCTATTCATCAAACATGCAAAACGATTTTACAAGATGAAATGGTTTTAATCAAATATATATTCAATGGTAAATAAGCCTCTAAGGAATACATGGTATGTGGGGTCATAAACCCGATTCAAAGCACTAGTTCAAAGTTTAGGATAAATTTGATGATCTCAGTTTATGGAACATGGAATATCAAATTAATATTAAGAAGGACAATTACAATAAAGTGCCTCATTGTAGGAAATTAGAAATCATAGTCATTTAATGCCCAAACAAATTATGGGAATTGCAGATACCTAATCTCATGACTAACCCTATTTCTAGGGGTCAGATTAACTATTCAATAGTCTCCAAGGATTGATGATAATAGAGCTACAATGCACAAAGCATAAGAATATCAATACTATTTGTTTTGTAATCAAAGGTTCCAATTTATGTTACTTACATCAAAATTTTCATGTAGAATTAATACTTATATAACTAATATATCATCTCCAAATTAGGATTTTAGATTGATTTTAGTTTACAATCCATCTCTAGTCACATCATCCTAGATATGTGTGACAAACCTAAATCCAAGACACTTTCCATAAGGACATTTCATTGGACGTGTGAACCATACCAATACGATGTTAAAAGGAAAAATAGTGGATTTGTGATTATCAAATCATATACGATGGAAGCTGGATTAGTCCACAAACATCATTCAAATTTTCACCAACAACAACATTCATAAATGATTAATAATGTCTTACATCTTATTGTAAATAAAATCTAACAACGTAAGAGAGGAAATACATATGCGTAGCTTGCATCCTACACATCCTCTATGAAGAAATAGAAGGATAGAACTGTCTAATAAGTACATGAAAAGAAACATCTAAAGCTGATATGGACCATCCAAGATGCTTTATTAATGTCTTAAGGTACTTTGCACCAATTTAACGATTCTTTGCTCCTAGACAATACTTGAAACAACATATAAACACACAAGGTATCATGTACGTGGGTAAAAGATACATATTTATGTGCTTGAATTATTAATATACTTGAATTTAAAAGAAATAAGGAAAACCATTATTTGAACAAAAATTAGGGAAACCTAAAGTTTTAGATCATCTTTTTGATGAGATTGTACTACTAAGTGGTGTCAACATTTCTTATCTACTTTTTATGTTGGGTCCTCACCACCCCAAGGATTATGTTGATATGCTGACTTAGATTTAGAGGGAGAGTATGAAACAATTAATATCTACAAGCCATCCATTTATTTCATGTTCTTATGTGTTTCAAAAATCACATACCATAGAAGTCATGGCACTTACAATAACTAAAAATAGGAAAAAGGACATACAAATAAGTATGATAGCATCTAAGAAAGCATAGTTTCATAATTTGTATATCCCATGCACATGTTTAATCAGATATTGAACTGGAAATGAATCTACTAGAATATGAACTGATCACCCTAAAATGGAGTTGAGGGTTTGTTATCATTATGTGTCCATAATATCCAAGATTTGGGTTTGTCTTAACTAAGGTTGTTATATTTATCCTATGGTCAGATTAGAGCTTCATGGTTATGGAATCATAGTTTGCAGTGTTTGAGGAAAACCTAGTGTGCATGTAGTTACTTCTCTAGTTACCTATTTTCATATTTAGAGATATAGAACAAATATTAGAATTTTGAAGGAGGTTAGTTCATCATTGGTTATTAAGGCAAGTTTCATGATCTTGATTCAATCAGAGGGTTCTCTATTGGGTTTTAGATCAAAGGTCATTGATTTCATATCAGAATAATCATTTCCCACCATTTCAAATTACGAAAAGGAAATATTTATTTAGGTTTTTATTTAAGACATAACTTGTGGAACATGGGTTGACTTTAGGTCCAAAAGATATTTCATTTGTGATATACATATTTTTGATGAAAAATATATATAATTGTGCCTATACCCAATAATCCTACTATCTTACATGATTTTTCCAAATTAAATAGGAACCCATATTAAATTAAAGGTAAAGAGGATATTTACCTGCTAAGATGGAAAAGGGGGTTGGTTGATGTTAGGTCTAGGTAGTGGGCTTCTTCTCTCCTTTCATTGTAGGCTCATGATACATCCTGCTAAAATGGCACCCTATGATGGGCTTCTTGCAATCATGCTAGCTCCACATGGGCTTCCTCCTTCAATCTTCTTCTTCTTAGTGAGAAGCAATTCCTTACATTCTTGGGAGGGTGTGAGGAAGTTGTTGCCTTGATTGTGGAAAGGTGAGGCCCGAGTTTCCTTTGGGTAGGGGTCCCACATCCAGGTGAGCTGCTAGCACAGTGTAGCTCCCCTTGGACCTCTACACTGCTACATGAGTGGAACAAGTCTCCATGTGAGGTCATTGGTGATGGGAGGAGCTGTTGTGAGTGTGAGAGAGGTGCCATGGGGTTTTGTTTGAGGTCCACAATCATGAAGGAGGCATTCAATTGTATAGTTGAGAAGTTTCTCGATGTCATAGAGGTTGTGTGGAGATGGGATTTGATGAGATTGGTGGTAGTGAAAGGGACTATCTTGCAATGAATTGAGGCTTGGGGAATAATAAGGGAAGCATGGAAGAGCTAATGGAGGTGTTATGTAGGTGTGAGGTGGGGTTGGAGGTGCCCAAAATAGTTGTGAACTTCCAATGAGATGAATGGTGAAATGGGAGCTTGTTCTCCCTAATACTTGGGCTATGGGTGAAGTGTGACGGTTGGTTGAGCTCATCTTGAAAAGAGGAAGAGATATCATCAACTAGGATCCACAAGACTAGGTCGTATTGTTGGAAGGGGGGCACCAGTCGTGGTAGGCTCAACCAAGATGTTGGCCTGGGAAAATAGGAGGTTGAAAATGACTCCATGCTTTTCAGATTGAATATGGATGGATGAGATTATGGGGCCATGATGTGTGATTTGTGAACTATAGTTGAGTAACATGACAAATTGATGTGTCACAATCAGTACATTTAAAGTGGTTTATACTTAGGTCTAGGTATATAAGAAATGCAATAACTAATCACATATTAAAATGTTCATATCTTGAAATTGGTAAGTCTAGTGGCTATAAAATTATAGATGGTGCTTTCCAGTAGGATTAGCTTTCTATGGTAAAATTTGAGAGAGAATTTTGATTATAAAACCAGTAAGATTTTTATACTTACTTTTGACATGTATCATCATAATTATATAATTAGGGTTTCATATTTCTCAAAAAAGTGTATCATAAAGAGTAAAAAAAAAATTAACAATGGAGAGTATCAACTAATCAATTTATGAATATATCAAAGAAATAGAATTTTTAAGAGACAGGAATATCTATGCATAAACTCACTTTATCACATTTCCTCCTTTTCGGAATTTTTCCCTCAAAATTCAAGAAGCTAGAAAGATGTTGTAGTAGACCACCTGGTCTGATAGCCAAATACAACCCTGGGAGATCATACCCTTTTTTTAGTTATGGGGTTGTATTCATAGCTTGGAATTGTACCAATCAAATCCTAGTGATGCGTTCCAATTTTCATCCCGAAATCTCAAGGGGTTGTAGTAGACCACATGGTGTCTTGTATTCCACCTTAATACTATGGAACATAAGGCATCTGGGCACAAACTCAATGATATCATGCTCCATACTCCTCCAGTAGAAAATTTGTTATAGTTCCTTGTATATTTTGGTTGTTCCAAGGTGAATTGCGTACTACGTCCCATGTGCCTCAATGCAAATTTTTGTCTTTACTTTTGACTACCCAGGAAGCCACATTCTTCTTTTATAATGGAAACCACTATCCATATCTAAAGAAGAGTGTGTTCGAGGCTTATACAAGAGGGAGGAGAGTTCATGACAAACATGACTAGCATTTTCCACCTCAAGTAACTCAGATTGTAACTATGGAATTATAGATATATTGTTATAATGCACACAATTAGGAATGAGTTGTGGCTTATAATGCACCAATTCATCCATGTCCTTTCACTAAGGGATATATAACAATGCACATACTACCCATTTTCTACTAAGGGCATCAGTAAATACATTTTCCTTATGTGAAGGGTAGGAAATATTCAAATCATAGTCCTTTAGATATTCTGGCCATCAACATTGTGGCATGTTTAGGTCTTTCTATGCAAGGATGTATTAAAGCTTTTGTTTTCAATGAAGATATCAAAGGGTGACCCATAAAGGCAATGCCTCCAAATTTTTAGAGCATAGAATAATTATTACTAATTCCAAATCATGAATTGTACATTTAAGTCCATTTAACTACCTAGACAAAAAATAGACTACCCTCTTATCCTACTCTATAACACAGCCTAACCCATTCCTTCAAATGTTGATGAAAAACACAAACCCTTAACTGTAAGAGTGTTACAACCCCAATTTTTGGGTTTATACGGTTTGAGATGCAATTTCTCCAATAAAATGTATGATTATGAAATTGTATGATTTATGATTAATGAGTGGATTTATTTGATAATATTTCCTTTAAATATATGATTTTGTGGACCCCATTAAGTTTGTGAGTCCAAGATGATAAAAAGAGAAAGAAAATTGAAGGAAATAAAATAATGCATAAATAGGAAATGAAATTGAAATAATAATGAAAATATGAGAAATATGTGGAAAGATGTATGATTGATCATCATGGATATGATTTTGAATCCATAAGGTTTTTAATTGTAAAAGGAATTTAAATAAGGAGAATAAAAGAGTAAGAGAGAGAACATATGTATAAAATATGCCTTATTGAGAGATAACTTGAATATGAATAAAAGTCTCTCATAGTTTTGAAATTGAGTCCCAAAATTGTCACACAAGTAGCTAAAGTCATTATGGACTTTACTTTAAAATTTGGGATCAAATGGATAAGCAGTTTAGGAGATATAATTTTTGAAATATTTCCTAAAGTGAGTAGGATATCATTTAATGTCATGATGTTTCCAATATTAATCAAAATAAACTTTCTTGGCGCGTGAGATATGGGCCATCGGATTTGAGATGCCTAGGCATCATCCAGTTCTAGTTTGAGAAGGAAGCCAGGAAGAATAATTTCCTATTTATTTCGTGATTTTCTCCCTCTACTGATCATGCACAAACCCGGAAGTGATTCAATTGAATCCAGAAGATGATTTTGAGTCCAACCATCCTTGGATGGTCCTATTCTGAGGAGGATTGGGGGGTTTCCCCAATGTGCGTAGAGGAGTAGACCCCATCACCAACAGACTCTACTGGTCCACACCTATATAAGGGGACATACACCCATCCGAGGTAGGGGCTGGGTGTGGGAAGATGCAAAGGATCATGAGAGAGGGTTCCTCGCTACATGTTTTGCTGGTAGGAGCCCCAACTCCCTTCCCTTGTTCCATGGTGGATTTCCTCCAGCTCCCTCCTCACCTCCCTATTTTGTTTGGTCATCAGCCAAATTGGGTGGACCAGTGGCTTCGGCAGGTCTCGGTGGAGGTGTGGCTACCGTCACCTGTCACCCTGCGGATGAAGGATGTGAAGTCAACATTTGAGTTGACCCCCCTATTGCTACATTACGGAAGATGGTGGAGCAGGGTAGAAGACAACCTGGCATGAGAGGTTGAGTCTGCCCCTAGTTTTGTTGCTGTTAAGGAGGGTCAAAGTGTCCTTTTGCATATGCTAAACTCACCTGAGTCACCAGGGTGCATAGCGCCAACATGATCGAAGCCCATTGGCTGAAGCCTACCCACATGGAATGAGCCACTTATGTGGTAGGAAAATATTTACAGATCCCTGACCCACATGGAAAAGAGAAAAGTGGGTCGCATCGCTGACGTGGCAGCTTCCCATTGACCAAAGGTACTTAATCTTGCAAATATTCTAGAATTTTATTGGTAACTCAGATCAAGATAAGCTATGAACGAAAATTGATAAAAAAATGAAAGGAATCCAATACAAATATAATTAAAGCCTGATTAAGCTTACAATTTGAAAAGAAGCTAAAGTTGTCACCTTTATTGATGTTATTAATGAAAAACCCTAATTTTGATATTAATGAGAATGAGTAAAGTGTTAAGGATGATTTAAGATGATATTAACCTATTTTTAATAAAAGGGAGTTTTAGATCTAAATAGATGATCTTTATGCTTAATTGGATAATTTAGTGTTTCATATGTATAAAGTGCATTAATGGGCTTAGAAACCCTAATTTAGGTGTTAATGACTTTTAATGAGAAATATTTCGAAATCCTATGTATTAGATGAAGTTCGATTGATCCTAAGCCAAATTGATAATAAAGAGGCTTTAATGTGAATAATTGGATAATTAGGGTTTTGTATATATGATGTTTTTTTAGGGTTTAGCTGGCCTAAAAAGGGAAAGTTGAGACATAGATCTAAAGAACCCTAAGGAAACCCTAATTTGAATTAGAAATCCTAGGAAATATTCCCAAGTCAATAAAGTAAGTTCTCGATGAGTATGTAGTAAGTAGGTTATACATGCTTTTCAGGATTCTGTTGTGCTTATGTGATTGGCTTGATTGCTTGGATTTCCTGATTGGATTGGTTGTGCTTATTTCCTGTGATATCTCCAAATCAGGTATGTGGTTAATTTATGATTACTCACTTTAGTTTCATGGTGATTCCTGAGGTTTCATCAATTGCGTGAAAATAACTGCTTGGATGACTTTATATTCTGCAATCTATAAAGTGACTATGATTATCACAATGTAAATATATGTATGACTTGCACGAACCTACATACCATCACTGGATGTAAGATTTGAGAAGACCAAGCCCTGGAGCGAAGGTCAGAGGTGGTCAAGCCCCAGACGGAAGACCATAGGGAACCTAGAGAGGTGACCCATAAGGTACCAAGATCAGGATGGATAAGGTAGCCTAAAGTACCTTGCAAGGACGAAACCCTAAGAGAGGGTATCGCAGGGGATGAGTAAAAGCAGTTGGGAAGTTATATTGAAAATGTAATCTTGAATTGTTAACAACTATTTCATGTGTTTATGTTGTAATGAAATATGTGCAAGATTTTGGTTGTCGCTACATACCGACATATTCATTTATATTGATTGACATTTTGTTTGTTGGCTCTTTAGGTATATCTGAAATTGGACAAACAGTAAAGTGGAATTTGTGAAGAATAAAGTTAATCCATAAAGGAGGATTTAGTTATATAGAACTCTATAGTGGGTAAAGTTCCACTTTCCTATTTTTGAAAGGTATGTGAAAAGTAAACTTCTATCATATTTTAAGCTTAGTCTTTTATAGAATTTATTAATTGTTTTTTAATATTTGCTAAACCATTGATCTTATTTTGGGATAGCGGCTCTGGCTCTCTGGTCTTCCTTAATTGGGGGTTATCAGGGAGGGGGGTCGTTAAAATTGGAATCAGAGCATGGTTTTGCATTTAATCTCTAATAATTATTAAATTTTACAAACTCTTTAGAACCCAAGGGAGTTAGTAGAGGATTTTCCAATGATGGAGGTTTCTAGAAAAGGATCACAATCCTAGGGATGACAAGATTTTCCTCTATCCCACTAGTTGGTCTATGAGGACTCCCAGATTCTGTGTGACTACCTGGCCAAAATCAGAGGATTTGACTCAAAATAAGATACCTGTAGGTCTTCTCTCATCTATCTTCATCCCTTCTCTACCCCGTTCATTGAATAACCTTAAGAGATTAGGGTTTATCTCTCTCCACCCCCTCTTGAGTTTAGGGTAAGCATAATTAGGATTAAGGAATCCTCCACTAAATAATAAAAACATGTAATAAAGATGTCATGGACATAAGTTTTGATAATTAGAAACTTAAACTGAGATTAGTTACATGCTTAGGTTGCATGGCCTGTGTTTCTGTGCCCTTGGATACCCCTCAGGAGAACGTTGAGTTTAGACCATCTTTTAGGAAGATGAGGAGAGGGTTAGGCTTGGAGGAAGAAGCCTCTAGGAAGAGGAAGAGACCTGACACATCCTTTGAGGATGGTGCTCAACCCAAAACCTTAAGCAGTGGATAGAGAAAGAAAATACATGATGAGTTGGATATCATAGTTGACTATGCATGTGTGTACATGGTTCAGACATGCATGATTTACATAGAGGTTTTGAGTACACATGAGAAACATAGACTATCAGTGGTTGTTTGACCCCTAGTGCCTTATGGTGACCCGACCGTGGGTGGGTCATGCCTGTTAAGAGTGAGGGATGGCTCCCTCATTGAGAAGGTTAGTGGTGACCATATAGGAACCCTAACAGGAATATATGAGAAGCAAAGAGGCATGCACCTACATAGAAGTGAGTGGCAATAAGGCTGGCATCAAGTTTTAGACCTAATCCAGAAGGGTTACACCTGATAGTTTATGAGATAAGCATGTAGAGATTTAGATGATCTTGGCTGGACATAAGTTTTGATAGTATGTTTCACCCAGGTAGGGTTAGATGTGTATCCTTTACAACTTGACCCATCTTTTGAAAGAGAACCTTCAATAGTAGGACCAGTTATAGGGTTAGCTCTAGAGAGAGGGTGAGACCCCAATGAAGAAGGTTGGAGACCTAGACTCTGAGGCATGACGAATCACATGAATGTATGGTATAATGTATGACCCTTATAGACATGTAGAGTTTCTCCATGCATGATCCAAAGAGGATTTCATGCCTTAGATACCTATAGAGGGACCAAAACCTAGAAAACGGAAAGAGGCTTCTAGTACAGATATACAGATGATATGAGTGCCTACCTTTAGGTGTAGGTAGGAGAGTTCCATAGACCCTCCTGAAGAGGTATGGTAACAAGTTGTGAGGCCTCATACCCAATTGGTTGTCCTTGTGTAGGACTCTAAGGGTTGTTCATATGGAAGAATGTTAGGAAGTATATTCCCTATCTTGTATAGGTTTAGTTCATGGTTGGATAATGGAGCATGCGGTAAGACAACTGATGCACAGGAGGTCAACCTAGGGTTCTCGAACCAAAGAGGGGGTAATGGTACCTAATGCACATGATGCTCACGAGGTTGTATGAGTACATAAGAATTGAGCATGGAACCCCCCACGTATTTGGGTAAAAGGAAACCCTACCTGAACTGAGATATAAGTTTGATAAATTACTCACACCGATTGGTGACATATGCATGCATGAGATTGGCCCAACCTTGAGGAATTATGAACAAGTATGACATACCAAAGAACTTAGAATGGTTAAGTAGCATGATAGGGCTAAGCATATACATGATGATGTAAACATTGGAGATAAGAACATTTTGTGACATTTTTTACTATTAACAGATAGTTTTCTCCTATCCTGGGAAGGGACCCTTCTTGTTGGGGTGAGCACCAACTATTGTTTAGGTTCGAGGTAACCTTAAGAGGTAACTTATAAGAGCTTGAGAGGCTAAGTGTAAGAGCACTTAGTATGAGTATGAATCTATAGTCCCAAGTGTGACCATCTCTAAGGGGCATGAGGATATGTTACCATGGAGGTAGCATGTATGGGGCCGAACCAAGTTAGGTAGGTCTCCATGATTCCTATGAAGGGATGCAAGGTTAACAAGAGTGCCCAGAGAGATGATGGAGATTTGGGTGAGGATTCAAGGATGATATGTGCTTGAGTATCAACAAAGGAACCATGAGCTATAATAGAATCCTAAGTTAATACTAAGGTCAAGTAGGGATAAGACCGATGGGAGTAGGAGTTGTCTATTCCATGAATGTACAAGACCATAGGGTTGGGAGGTAACAACTACCTTTACTTGAGACCCATGGGTGAGGAGGTTGGACACCTTCATGAGTTCATGGGGCCTAAGGGGTAAATGTGACAGGCACTCCCTAGATGCATGATGGTAAGATCAACCCAAAAGTATCGGCACCCTAGAGACCTTGAGGTAATGACTAAGGATTGTACATAAGAAGAATGCTAAGACCTAGAGGTGATGAGGAAAAAGTATTCCCCTAGGTGTAGACACATAAGTGAGATGTTCATAGTATGGAGTAATGAGAAGTAAGTGTCAACTTAGATTGGAAAGGGTAATGGCGATGTGTGATGCACCATCTCTACTCTTAGAATAGGATGAACTCTGTATTTGGACTGCTTCCAAATGCTTATTTCCTCTCATTATGGGTGTGAGAGACAGAATAAAATGCATGACATATACTAAGGATAAATGTGATATGAGTTGCAACATTTCTATGATGTTTGAGGATAGAGGAAGTACCACACCCTTTTGGAAGTATATTGGAAAGATGGTATGCAAGCATAGATGAACTAAGGTAATCATCATATGAGGACGTCCTTGTCAAGAGCAGTGTGGATTTTATGAGTTAAAGTTTGGGTTTTATGACCAAGAGGATGGATATAAGAGCTCAAAGTTTTCTTGACTCAGATAGACCTAAACCTGAGATAGGGATGATGAGTGGATAAAGGTTTATGTTTTCACCATCACCTAGCACATAAGGAAACTATGGGGTAACAGATACTCCTAGCTGAGACACAGCTCAGGTGTACAACTATCTTGTCTAGCCAGAGAGCTGAAGGAGGTTCCTAGGTGGACCATGTGACCATTACAAGACTAGACATGTGTGGCTAACATCCAGGTATACCCAGACCTGTTGGCCAAGTTAGTGATTGCCCAGTTAGCCAGTCTAGAGTGTGATGAGACAAAATGATTATTATAAGAACCTCAGATACACCTCTCAAGAAAAGAAGGTGGTGAAACCCACTACTAGAGTGTTTTAGGGTTTCTGAGGAGTCACCCTTGAGGAATCATGTCATTCAATAAGCTCATGATTTTAAGTACACCGTACACTGTGGCACTACCAAGAGGGTTAAGGTTTGTAGTGGTACCTTGAAGACCTAGGATGAAGAAGGATATAGAGTTGCATGTGGCCAGTTGCCATACATGCCATAGGGTGAAAGTCGAACACCAGTAACCTAGTAAGTTGCTATAGAGAAAGAGGAGTTTCCAAGAGGGAATGGGAATATATCACCATGGATACTATGGTGGGTCTCCCCTGGATGAAGAGAGGTCATGATGCATTATGGGTTATGGTAGATCACCTTACCAAGTTGATACATTCCCTTGCCTAAGAGAGCACTACTAGTGTGACAAATCAGGTTGAAGCATATATGTATGAGAGAGAGATAGTTCAACTGCACAGTGATCCGAGTTTGAATGTTCTTGAGCATGGCCTTAAGTTCTCTTTTATGTTGTGGAAGTAAGTACATGAAGAACTCGATATCATATTGAAGGTTATTACAACACATCACCCCCTGACTGATAGGTAGTCAAGAGAGTATGATCCATACTACATAAGATCTGATGAGAGCATATGTGCTCCTTTGGGGTGGATCACGGGAGAAATACTTGCCCCTAGTAGAGTTTTCTTGTTATGACAACCACCAAAGCCAGTATCAGGATGTATGAAGCTCTTTAAGGGAGGCCATGTCGGTCAACGCTTCACTAGGGTGATGTTGGTGAGAGGACCTTGTGAGGTTTAGAGAAACCAGAGTGTATGCAGATGAAGTCACTTTGATATAACAATGGCTGAGGAAGCCCATGATCGACAAGAGTCACATGCTGATGCAAAGCAGACTGACTTATAGTTCACTGTGGGAGAGCATGCGTTTTGAAAATCTAAACCTATGAACTATATATAAGAAAGTTGAGTCCCCAATACATGGGTCCATTTGAGATGGATTGGTGGAGTTTCTTACGTTTAGCCTTACCACTCAGTATATTATGATGTATGATGTATTCCATGTGTCCGGTCTAGAGCACTATGTGATGCACCCAAGCCATGTGTTGAGAAATGAACCTATTGAGCTCCATGGGAGGCTGACATATCCTGAGTCACCTATGAGGATTCTAGATGACGAGGTGAAAGAACTCAGATATAAAAATATAGAGATGATAGAGGTTCTTTTGGAGCACCATGGAGAGGATGAAGCCACATAGAAGTTAATGATGGACATGGGAAAGTATTATACTAATTATTTGTTTATTTGGTGGAATTTTGAGGGAAAAATTCCTATAATAGGGGAAGGATGTTACAACCCAAATTTTTGATTTATATGGTTTGAGATGCAATTTCTCCAATAAAATGTATGATTATGAAATTGTATGATTTATGTGTAATGAGTGGATTTATTTGATAATATTTCCTTTAAATATATGATTTCATGGACCCTATTAAGTTAGTGAGTCCAAGATGATACAAAGAGAAAGAAATTTGAAGGAAATCAAATAGTGCATAAATAGGAAAAGAAATTGAAATAATAATGAAAATATGATACATATGTGGAAAGATGTATGCTTGATCATCATGGATGAGATTTCATATCCACAAGGTTTCTAATGGTAAAAGGAATCCAAATGAAATGACCATCTTCAAATTGATAGATAAATCATTACAACCAAGCAAAATTAAACATAAACAATGAATTAACAAAAATCACTAAAAACTAAAAACCAATTTTCAAAGAGATCAATTTCTAATAAAAACTCTTACTAAAAGGTCCAAAACCTTATATACATCATTATTTACATTGTACATATCATGTACATCTCATCTCAAGAGTTACATATAACAGTTTCTTTGTCAAACTATACATGAGAAGCATAAAACCTCGAGGCATATAACCCAAAACCTCTGATCGATCATAAAACCACTAAGTACTAACTCCAAGGACCTTAGAGTACAAAGATGACACATAGGATTTCTATCTATAAGACACGACAGACAATACACTCAATTTGAGTTGTCACTGTTGTCCCTGCTGTTGATGGTATACCTATGTAGAAAGATCTTTGCCACCTCGTGCACGTCCACCTAAAAAAAATGTGGATCCCTCGGGGTGAGACAATTGTCCCAGTAAGAGATATAACTCTCTGGTGACCATATTATTATCATAGATTAAGCATTTATAAACTGAGAAGAGGTTCTTTTTATATTAACATGCATGATAAACACTATATGAATAGAATAAAGTAATCTCCTTTCTTAAGGAGAACATTGCATCTACCCATGGTAGAGTTATAAATCATCAATCTTCTTTGCAAGGAATGTAAATAAACATAAATAACATCTATCCACTAAAATGTATAACTGTATTGCGCATCAACCAATGTTTTTCATATTCGATCCTTAAGAAGATATGCTACATGGCTGAACATATTTTACAATAACACTAATGCCCTGAGGAGATGGAGCATACTCCGACCATCTCCAACTGACCACAAACTTCTCACAAGTCGGTACCATACAAGGTCAATGGTAGAGCCAGTTTCCATGACCTCCCTTGTCTCAGTCAGTATGAGACCACATGCAGGACATCTCTTGTCACTGCTAACGAGTTGTGCCAGGGTACGTAGGCATCCATGCTTAGAGCTACGGTGTCAAATGCACTCTCTTAGGGGAAACATCGACACACAACCATCCCCAGTTTGAGACATGGTGACACAAACACCACACTCCGAGCCAGAGGCCAGTTCACCGTACTCAACACAGAGTCTACGACTGAAGTCACACTCGATCCAGGATAGGGCATATAGCCAAATCCCCATTCATCTCGGGCTCATAAGGGGATTGACTCAAGTATGGCAGTCCATACTTACGTCCCCACATACTCAAAAGTATGCATTCTGGGTTATGCCGCGGAGCAACCCATTTCACCATTCAGCAAGTCCTGATGTTGATGGATCTATGGTTAGGGCAACGTTTTATAGTTTCTAGTGATATATTACGTGCATTACATCATCGTTTAGCATCAAACAAGTTATCATTATCAAACACAACAAATTCTACAAAGAAAGGTGTAATACATTTATCACGTACTTTTCCAAATCTTTAAAACACATGATACTTATCACATTACTGGGAATTCTCATTCGTTCACATTATCATTATCATTATTACTGGATCTGGGTATTCGAACCCTTAGATCATTACATAGAACTGTTACCACTTATCAGGTAACTATTACCTCTAGGTCCTCAGACCAAGTTATACATGATACTTGTTATACAAGCATCTCACATGGCTCACAAGGCCCATTAAATCTCTTTCCACCTCTCATTAGGCAACATATTATCACATGGCTTACAAGGCCATTGCACATCCTGTCACCTCTCACTAGGAAACAACTTATTCTCATGGCACACAAGTCCATTAAGCATCCTAATTTGTATACAAGTATTTATCATGCCTTACAAGGCTTATACAATAAGAGAATTATAGCCTTCCCATCATTAGGAATAGGGTTTCTCTTTATCCGATTAGGGTTTCATATTCATATTATCAATCCAAACCCTAATTCATTTCTCCACACATCTAGGAGCATACAATGATATCATAAGTATTCAATCATACTTATTTATTCTCATCATTTATGATTAAATAATTATCAATACAAGATAAGAGTTCATCTCTCATCCTTACCAGAGTATGATTACATCATACTTTATTAACTTGGCTTTTCCCTTTCTCAAGGTATGTTAGCCAACACTTACTCATTACATCTCATTATAACAATGGACATAACACACTTCATGTGTTTCTCATCCAAGTATATTGGATTTAGGGTACATCAGGGTATATCATCCTTGAGGTGCTGGATGTGATATCTATGATGTCTTGATGTATCACTTCCCTTATCACTTCTTACTTACTTAAGTTCATCAACTTATCTTGTATTAGGTATTTCCCATCCTAATACTTTATGCACTTAACCTATCAAATTTATCATGGAGTGTATAGGCCATACGTCACACATTTGAATTGCCCAACTATCTTTAATGATATGGCCTCATCTCGGGTTAAGGCATTGTTGATATAAGGTTGTCCATTATCAACCACTTTTGGTGTTTCACCTATCAACGTATTAGCCACACTATTACTTGGTGTTACACTCATCACTTCTAAGAGTGTCTTACTCTCACCTTTACAAGGTGTCTCGGGTTAGAGTTGTGCATATGTTCATCATATCGGGTTGTAGGAGAATAGACACCACCATATCAGGCTGGAAGTATATGAACACCAATCATATCGGGCTAAAGGTGTTTGTATCTATTACCCATGTCGTGCATGAGGTACTAAGCCATCACCATGTCTGGCTAGAGATGCATTCAATCACCATATCAGGTGGCTCACCATCTAGGGTTGTCCGTGACAGATTAGGGTTTTCCATATCGGGCTCAACCAAATATACAAGTCGATAGGAGTGTAGGGCACCAAGCCATATTGGGCTACACCATCAAACATTAGGTTGAAACACCCATGTTGGGTTAGGGTTGATTATGATGGGCACATGGTACATATATGTTTCGCCCTTAATGTTTAAGGGGTATCAACTCATCGCCATGTCGGGCTACCATATCGTCTAGGGTTGTGTATCATGCAACCCTATCGTGCAAGGTCATGTATCGTACAACCATGTTGTGAAAGGTTGTGTATGCCTCATGATACTAAGTACCAATGATGTATTAAATGATCATATCATGCAATAGCACTGTTACTCTTCACTTATATCGAGTTACCCAAATTAGGGTTTCTTGTTAACTTACAAGTATACAATTAACCCTTGTATCGTACATGGTCTAACATCCCTGACCCGGGTTATTCTTTAACCCTAGGTGTTTTGCTTAATAAAGTTGATTAGATGCTTACTCTTATCTTTTAAAAAGTAATTAAGGCTCAAGAGGAATTTATATTTCAATTTTAGTCCTTTTTGAATGATGTTAAAACAATGTTTTGTTTGTTTTGGACTAAAGTGCAAATTACCCAAGTTGAGGGGTTAAATTGCAAATTTTGCATGATAATATGTTCCGCATGTGTTTAAGCATCATGAGAATTAAGATGATGTAGATGTATGGCTTGTGGTGGCCTGAGTACCAAGAAAGGGCTAAGAAAGCAATCTTTGTGCATTAAAACCTAGTTTTGGTGTAATGTGCAATTTACCCAAAACCTAGGGTTCAATATGCAAAATACCACTTCTAGAGGGTCCCTAATGTTTCTTGTCATCTTTTAGAGAAAATAAAATGAGAGGGGAGCCTCATTTGAATTACTTTGAAGGAGAGAGAATCTTGATATTAAAATAATCAATATTTAAGCATAATTGAAACCTTAATTCAATTTAATGCAAAAATAAACAAAATAATTGAAAGGCCTTCAACCAAAAACGAGATGGTTGAATTTGCTCAAGTGTGAAAACCCTTGTGCCTTTTCTAGGCCACGAAATATCTCAAAGCAAGTGGATAACTCACTCACATAAAATAAAGAAAAGTAATATCCACTAACTTTAGGATATTAATATTATAAGGGTTAAAGTGATTAATTTTCTTTTATTTAATTTGTGGATAATTGAGAGTAATAAGAGGCAAGGAGGGTAGCCTAGTATATAAGGAATAGAAGGGGGAAAGTGGCAAGGATTTGTTGGAGACAATTCCTACTTTCTCTCTCTTAATTGAATTTTCAATAAAATTCACATATATGCTCCTTTGTCCATAGAATGAAAGGGTAATTTCGAACCCACTTCTTCTCTTTGCTTGAAAAATGACCAAGGAAGCTTTGGAGGATCAGGAGGACGACCACCAACCTGTTGATAAGCTTCTTGACCTTCGTTCACCTTGAATTCATGGTGGAAATCACAAAACAATGCATGATTTCTTCTTATCTCGATCCCATGTTCAATTCTAACCATTCCTTTTCACTCAAAGCATGAGGAAAAGCCTTGGAATCGTGAAAGGAGTTGCATCCACCATTTTTGACGTGAGATTGAAGCTTTTAAGCTCAATTGGAGGCGGGTTATATAACTTGAACCCCTTTACATTGTTATTCAACTACCAATCTTGCAATTTTGTTGATTCCTTCATCTTCTTGATTAATTGTTGGTTGAAATTGGTAATTCCATGAAATAAGAAGTACTATAAGTTACAGGGACGAAGGTATATGATTATTACATCATATTGGACATATTTCCTAAAGAAATTGTATTTCATTCGGTTTCAACAAAACCGTTTGAAAGCAAACAGTTTCATCAAATTGTTTGAAGCTAAACGGTTTCAAAACGTTTGGGAGAGTTGACCAGGGTTGACCATTTAGAAAAGTTGATGCTAAAATTAATGGTTGATTACCTATCAAATTTGATTGATTAATTCCAAATGGTTCATCAGTTGAAGGTTAATCAATTAGCAATCCCTAATCGGGTTAAGTGCTGAAATTCAATTTGATTGATTTAGATTTTTGGGTGTTTGAGCCCAAACGGTCTCAAGACCGTTTGGAGGTCACCCAAACGGTCTCAAGACCATTTGGAGGTCACCCAAGATCGTTTGTAGGTCTAGGGTTAAGTATGGTTGAGTAATTGAAGGTCTAGAGATGTCAAATTGAAATGCAATTAAGTGATGATTTGATGATCAATCCAATGATCTAAACCCTAGTGGAACTTCAAAAAATCCAAGGATAGGATGGGGAAAACGGTATCAAGACCGTTTGGAGGTCATCCAAATGACCTAAAGACCGTTTGAGGTCAGGTCATATCAAAAATTTGAAGATGATTCATTGATTTCAATTGAATCAATTCCACAATGTTGATCATTGATGGTTCCTCGATTTCAAAGCCCTAATTGAAGGTTCTTGAGTAGAAACCCTAGATCAATTGAGTATAAAACCCTAATTGATGGTATAATTGAAGGTTGATTCAATATTTCAAGTGATGAAGAAATCAAGGATTCAATTGTTAATCGGTTCATCTATTGAGACCATGAATTGTGTAAGTGTTGGAAGGACTTTTTGGTCCATTCGGTTTTGAGAGGGTTTGGACCAAACTGTCTTAAGACCATTTGGAGACCCAAAGTGCAATCGGTTTCAACACCTTTCTTGTCCAATCAGTTTCAAGGATAATTTGCCCAAATGGTTTTCTACCAATTGAATTCTGAGAACTAATATCGTTTAGGGCTTATGTAATCAAATCTTTTTGAGGTTCAACATGGTTGATCAATTAGGATACCTCATGTAATTGGAGGTCCAATAGGGCCAATTCATTTGAATGTCTAATGAAATTGAAGATTTAGTTGGTTAATCCAATTGATCACCTAATGTAATTGAAAGTGTAATTGGTCAATTCTTTTGGATCCTTCATATAATTGATGATTCAATTGATTAAACTATTTGGAGACTTGATGTACTTAGATGATTGATACACTTAGTGGGATTAATTATTGATGCATAAAGATGTAATAATTCAATATATCATGTTAACTATAAATGCATGTATTGGAATAAAGAGATAGCTCAATCTAATAAAGAATTGAGTAGTGGACATCCTGAGTAGGATGAGAGAGAAAGACTCATACATGAATGATAATCATGTAGCAATTAAGTCTAAAATAATCAAAATGATGTGATATACAATTAGGGTATATCCTTGATAAAGAGATCATAAAACCATAATCGAGCTAATTAATGAATTCAAACCCTAATTTAGGGCAAGTTTGAGTGAAACCCTAAACTAGGAGGATGATGTGATATGAATGTATGGTAATGACATGAGTAACCCTAATTCAGGGTATCCTGATGATAAACCCTAATTAGGATGAATAGTAACCCTAATTATGGGTAATGGAATATGAAACCCTAATTGGGAGGAATAGTAAAACCTAACCCTAAATTGGGTACTAGTATATGATAATCCTGATGTGATGTGAATGGTAAGCCCTAATTCTAAAATAGGGTGAAGATGTGTGAAACCCTAATTCTGGGTTATATTATATAGCATGAAACTCTAACCTTGAACAATGAAATGATAAATCATTGGTCCTAATTGTGCAAAGGGAATGAGTAACCCTCATTGACATGAAATGGGAAACCCTAACCCTCGTAAGGGAATAGTGGTGTTACCCTTGAATATCATGGAACTGAAATATGATTGATATATCTGTTATCATGTGTGCTAACCATGGATGTATCCTGAGATGATGAACATAGCTAGGTATGAGCTATGATGCTTTATTCATTGAAAATTATTCATTGGGCCTTGTGTGCCATAATATACCGTGTTGCTTAGTAAATGATAACAGAAGAGTTAATGAGCCTCAAGTGACATAAGAGATGCTTGTGTAGCAAGTATGATGTTTACCTTAGTCAAATGACTTGAAGGTGATATTTACTTGAAAAAGTGGTAACAATGCTCAGTGATGAGCTAAGGGTTTGAATACCCAGATCCATATAATTATGGTATTGAGATTGTGAAGGGATGATAATTCCTAATATTAAAATAAGGGACTGAGATCCCAATGTCTTATAAAGACTGAGAAGTAACTGATGAAAATAGTACATGTTTCTTTGTAGAACTTGTCCTAATAAGTTATGTTTGAAAACTTGGCTGATGGTAAAAGAATATGATAATGTACATAATTAATCAAGTGATACCATAGAATGTAGTTTCCCTGACCACAGATTCATCAACATCAGAATCAGCTGAATGGTGAAATGAGTTTTACTCAGAATGCATATTTTTGAATATGTAGGGGTAATTGGGCAAATATATCCTTATTCCCCATAGGAATGGCTACGGGCTATGTCCTATGTACGAGATTGGTTTCGGACCATACCCCAATAAGAGTATGGCTACGAGCCATAACTTCTCAATATAATACCAGGCATTGGCTACAGGCCATAACCCTGAAGAGAGTATATGCTATGGGCTATAACTCTATAGCGAAGATGCCAATATACCCTGGAAAGCTAATTGCAGTTTGACACATGATGTCTCTGCCAAAGTAGTCTCATACTGACTGAGACAGTTGATGTCATGGAATCCGGCTCTCCCATTGACCTTGTGTGGTACCGATGCTTTGTGTAATCGTGGTCGGTTGGAGTATGAGCGGTATATCTCATCTCCTCAGGGAATAATCTTAAGAATGTTTGTAAAACGTAATCATCCGTATAGCATATTTGCATAAGATTGAAATATGAGAATCACTGGTTGATGTTATTCTACTTAGCACATTCTAGATACATAAATGTTATATATGTTCTTCAATTCCTTATTAAATAAGAGACATGCTGCTTTATCAAGTTTTAGCTTAAATGCTTGAATGGAAATGTTGCTCTAATCTGCATAGATATTGAACTATCTGCTATTGAATATATGATTCCACTGTTCAGTTTATTTCTATTAAACTGCAGTAACAATGTTTTCGACGGAGAGTTATATATCTCGCTGGGGCAATTTTATAATTGTCTCACCCCCATGGAATCCAACATTTTTAGGTGGACGCAGACGAGGTAGAGGCAGAAACTCCATAATAAGGGAAGAGCAGCAGTAACAACAAGGACAACAGTAGATCCTAAGGTGGAGATACTGGTTAAGGCTTGTATATATGTAAATAGATTCCTATGTATCATCTCTGTACTCTCATGTCCTAGGAGTCAGTGATAGCATTTTTATAATCGATCTAAGATTTTGGCATGATGCCTTGAGGATTTTGTTACTTGAGCTTTTGATAAAGTAAATGATGTATATATATATATATTCCTCGAGAAGAAATGGTACAAAGAATGTACTATGTGAACCAAGATGTGAATGTGATATGATGGTACTTGTTGAAAGAGTTTTCCGAAGAATGGATCTCCTTGCAAAAAGTTTTAATTTTTAGAGATTTTCAGTAATTCCGCTGCTAACGATCACTTCCGCATGTTTTATTATTGTTGATGACACTTGTTATCTTAATTCAAGGCGTTTGTCGTCACACATGGAGTCTATTTTAGACTTCCTATCGTGCAATAATCTTGTGCAAGCATATCATGCAATATCTTGTGCAAGACATATCATGCAAACATCTTTTGCAAGATATACCCATATCGGGTTAGAACTACTTGTATATATGCTTGAACCCGATATCACTTTTACAAAGTGACACCATCTTCTTCAAGATCTAGACCTTTATTCTAACTGATTTAATTCATGGAAACAGGTCTAAGAAACTACTAGAACTCATAATTTCATCAACTATTTTAGGAAATTTCGGAATTAAAAGTATTTCACTAATTATAGCAATTTAGGTGAAGAATAATAACATGGTTGAGTTCAGGTTATATAACCCGCCTTAAGAACAACTTCAAAGCTCCAAGCTCCAAGCTCTAAAGCTCCACGTTACTAAGGTTGAAGATGACTTATCAAAGGTCCAAGGTTCGTTAACAACTCAGTCATATACAAGGAATCACCATGGATAAGCAATTGGTGAAGAAGAAAAGAAAGGAAGATCCAAACTGTAAAATCAATCTTCAATCCAAGGTTGAACATGATCATGACCTCACCTTAGGGTTAATATTTGAGCCCCTGAGCACCTTGGCCGACACCCTACCACTCTTGGGTGATATGGACTTCCTCTTTGCCAATAAAACTTTGCTTGTGGCCGATATCTCACTCTCATGACCGATATCTCACTCTCATGGCCGATATCACCCTTCTTGGCCGATATCACCCTACTTGGGAGATATGATCTTGCCAGGGGCGATACCCAAGGGACCATGCAAAATAACACACCACTCCTACATGATACATGAGCTCTATGCACGATACCGTAGGGTAGGAGGGTGGTAAGGGTCGAAAATTTGCACTAAGGGGTGAAACTAGGGGTATATATACTTGTTGTTCATGAAGGAAGGTGAAAATGAGGTGTCATCAATTTGAGCTAGTAGGTGCCATGTGTCCATGCATGGATAACACGTGTAAATGCATGCATCAACATTTATATTGTCTTTCAAAACGGTTGAGGATCATATAGAGATGCAAATTCGTCCATTACTTATCCCTTTAAATAAAATATATGAATTAAATCATCACTTTATTCACAACCCGTCACAACTTTACCAAGGGACTTGTAACCCGACACAACTCACCTCCTTGAGGTGCTTTGAATTACATGGCCTTTTCCAAGAGTCCAAAAAATGATATGAGGCTTGTCCTATGGAGCCTTGGCTGATAGGCACTCATATATAAGTTTTTCAACTTGATACAACTCAAGTTAAGCTTTCATATTGAACCGTTTTCTTGGTCATTTCATCACCAAGATTACCATTACTCATAATTGATTCAAACATGGTGTATCCTTCTTTATATCTCCTCTACATGATACTAGGAGGGAGTAGGGATACTCTAGAGGTGGTAATTTGCATATTAACCCCACATTTTGGGTAAATTACAATTTGTACCAAAATTGATGCACAATGCACTAACATTATTGAAACAAGATGCAACTTGTAATTTAAGCTTTCCACAAGCCACCCCTTAGAATAAATCTCTCTATTATGATTATAAAACACTTTAGGCATGTTCAACATGTGACATATTGCAATATAACCCCTCATCTTGTCTAAATTGCACTTTGGTCCACAACAAAGGAAAATTGATCAAATAGCATTCAATCTGGACCAAACCTGAAACATAAGTGTTTTACATGATAACAAAAAACCTTAGTGGATTATATTAAAGTTATAAGAAACTCACTTAGCCAAAACAAATAGGGTTACCTCATAACCTAGGTCAGGGTCATTACAAGTTATAAACCCCTAACAAGGATTTCGTCCCCAAAATCCCAGGTAAAGGGAGATATATATTATTCATTAATCATATCATCAAGTCTCCACATAACATCTTAATGTCATGGAGATACCATAGAATTTTGATCAACACAAAGTTCTTCCACACAGGGTTATCATAGAACCTATCACACAGGGCACACACTTCGTTGTCTTTTTCATAATTGACTGTAGAGTCAACTCTATGTCAGGTAACACTTTTCTTAGTTGGAGAAGCATTATACATACCTCATTTAATTCAGGTGTCAAACCTCACTGATTTGTCACCTTTCTCAACTTATAACTTTATGTGACATGATTCTTGATTCTTGGGAGTCTTCCATATTCCTCATTCAGTTTAGCATTTTACTTCCAAGGAAAGACCATAGTTACATTTTGTCACCCACTTGTGACTACAAGTCTTATCATACATCTACTGTGTCATCTAATATGTTGACACAACACCAAACTTTCTTACTACTTGTACCAACTATCTCATTAGTTGTACATTCTCTTTTCATAAGGGAAGGTTACTTATTACTTAAGAACTTATCTTAGAGGCATCTTTAGATGTTATGTATATGTTGCCTTAACAGATCTAGATAAGGGTATTCTAAGGAATTATTTTTAGCTTGATAAGATTTTCCCACAATGATTTTACATTTGTTCCTTCAAATAGTACATCCTTATTGATGTTATGTTTATGCAAAGCATAAACCCCTAACATATGATGGCCATACTATTTTATGTAACTAGACTGATTTCACAGTTGGCCATCCCAGGTAACCAACATAAATCATCTAATTATGAGTTATGTTTTTGCTTTCCCATACCACCTGATATTTCTTAGATACTAGAATTCCTTACTTTGGTATGCATTACATGTGTCAAAAACACATCACATCCTCATCATTTCCATCTATCTATTGTTATTACCAAAGCCACACATATAAAAGGATCTTTCTTTCATCTTGGGACATTACTTGTTACACATATTTTTATCTTGGAACCAAAGTATAAGACGAACTGATACTTTTCTAAGTATCCATCAATGGATTATTTCTAATCCATGCACATCAAGTGTCTTAGTACTCACTTGATTTCCATGTCCCTAAAAGAAGAGAACACAAAGAAACATATTCCTCTTATCACCCCATCATCACTCAGGGTTGTTTATCAAAGAGAAGGGATTATCATCTCCTCTAATTATAGCATGAACTTTCAATTGTTCATGAGTCATTTACTCTTGTTTCATCCTAGGTTCCTTGCCATCGGCATAGGAATTATAAGGATGATTACATGTCATTACTCATTTCTTTGTTATTTTCTAACATGTTTATGAACATTTTGTGATTTTGTCACATTTACCATTTCCACATCATGGGAAAAGATCTTTACTATTCACACAAGCTTTATTAGATAGGGATCATCTCCCTTGTCCTCATTCTCTTTATCATGAGGATTATACTTTTTACTTCCTCATATACATAGATTGATCTGAGATCATCTCAGATTCCATTTTATTGCACTTAGGATGTGATACACATGTACATACCATATTTCTTTTTTCATTATACTCACTAAATTGTCTCAGAATGATTACTTGATCAGAGTAATTAGAAAGATAACAATCTAAGAGTTCCATACTCACCTTATCATCAATAGTTAAATACCTAGCCAGGGTATACAAGTACTGAGATTAGGTAGTATGCACTTTGTTTACTACCATATTCCTTATTTTTCTTACCATCAAGAACATAGAATTTAACATTCCTATATTTTATCCAAGCATCTCTTCTATACCTCATCCTCTTTCACACAGATAAGAGAAATTATAAAACATTTAAAAGAATACTGAACATAATATAAATTCTAGTTTTCATCATTTCTTCCCTATGTCGCCTTAGGGCAATCAATAGGGAATTCAATAACAGCAATCCTTCTTATGATTATCAGATAACATCAAGGTAAGGCATATCAAAATGAAAAAGCTCTATCTATCTATTACCCCTCACGGTCATCTACCTCTTTAGGTTGACTCAACACATAGAGTCTAGTTATTTCATGTTGTTACTCTTGACTTTTTATGTTATTGGGCAGTGACTTTCATAAGCCCTGCCGAGTCTACCTCAGTTGTTGAGTCATTTCCTCCCTTCTTTTCAAAGAAAAGAGTTTAGTATGCTCAACATGTCCATATCTATAACATATCTTATCATCGTACCATGGTCTTATCAGTCTTATTACCGATGTAGAGACTAAGCCATGGGTTCTTACAGGTGGAAAGTTAGGACCTTTGCCTTTACATAGTGATTACTACCCTGGTGCACTAGGCATTTATTGCACTGGTGGCACCAAAAACTTTGGCTTTTTAGAACAACTAGGAAAATGTCTCTAAAATTATAGAGACCTTACCTTAATTCTCTACTTATTGCCCCTTCTTAGGCATTACTATAATAGATGTACTATTTTTCTAAACTTATGGCAGAGTCTAATTTCTCGCCATATGTTAATCTTTCCCACATTTTCCACTGTTCCAACATGACTATGTCATTCACGAACCCTTTCAAAGCCCAAAATTTCCATATTAAGGACTGGTAACCTAGGTTGTAATGCTAGTATCTAGTCTAATATATGTATCTCTATTGTCTTAACCTATCTATCAAGGGCATAATCATAGGATTCTCTATCCTGATCAGATCATGATAGGAATTCTCAGGCACTCGTTCTTCTCTTTCCTGATCCCTTGAACCCTCTCTTGGTGCAACAACATTGCTCTCAGCAATGCGCTCCTTATGTTCCCCAGTCATTTTTAAATTTCACCCTTTCTTCTGCACAAGCAGAAGTCACTATAGGGTATACTGGAGGACACTAACATAGACTCAACACCTTAGTCCTATGTCTTTGTAGACTCAACGAACCTTAATCTCTGATACCAAACTTTGAAACGATCGTCTTCAAACCGACAGATAAATCGTTACAATCAAGGTGAATTAAATATAAACAACAAATTAACAAAAATCACTAAAAATTAAAACCATTTTTCAAAGAGATCCATTTCTAAGAAAAACTCTTACTAAAAGGTCCAAAACCTTATATACATCATTATTTACATTGTACATATCCTGTACATCTCATCTCAAGAGTTACATATAACAATTGCTTTGTCAAACTATACATGAGCAGCATAAAGCGTCAAGGCATATAAGCCAAAACCTATGATCAATCATAAAACCACTAAGTACTAACTCCAAGGACCTGAGAGTACAAAGACAACACATATGACTTCTATCTATAAGACACGACAGACAATATACTCAACCTGAAATGTAACTGCTATCCCTGGTGTTGATGGTATACCTCTGTAGAAACATCTTCGCCACCTCGTGCATGTACACCTAAAAAATGTGGATCCCACAGGGTGAGATAATTGTCCCAGCGAGAGATATAACTCTCCGGCGACCATATTATTATCATAGATTAAGCATTTATTAACTGAGAAGAGGTTCTTTTTATATTAACAGACAAGATAAACACTATATGAACATAATAAAGTAATCTCCTTTCTTAAGGAGAATATTGCATCTACCCATGGTAGAGTTATAAATCATCTATCTGCTTTGCAAGGAATGTAAATAAACATAAATAACATTTATCCACTAAAATATATAACTGTATTGCGCATCGACCAATGTTTTTCATATTCGATCCTTAAGCAGATATGCTACATGGCTGAACATATTTTACAATCACACTTATGCCCTGAGAAGATGCAGCATACCCCGACCATCTCCAGCCGACCACAAACTTCTCACAAGTCAATACCATACAAGGTCAATGGTAGAGACAGTTTCCATGACCTCCCTTGTCTCGGTCAGTACGAGATCACATGCAGGACATCTTGTGTCACTTCTAACGAGCTGTGCCAGGGTACGTAGGCATCCACGCTTAGAGCTACAACGTCAACTGCACTCTCTTAGGGGAAACATCTACACACAACCGTCCCCAGTTTGAGTCGTGGTGACACAACCACCATACTCCGAGCCACGGGCCAGTTCGCCGTGCTCAACACAGAGTCTACGACCGAAGTCGAACTTGAGCCAGGATAGGGCATATAGCCAAATCCCCATTCATCTTGGGTTCATAAGGGGATCATATCAAGTCTGGCCGTATGTACTTATGCCCCCACATACTCAAGAGTATGCATTACGGGTTATGCTACAGAGCAACCCGTTTCACCATTCAGCAAGTCCTGACGCTGATGGATCTATGGTCAGGGATACATTTTATAGTTTCTAGTGATATATTATGTGCATCACAACATTCTTTTAGCATCAAACAAGTTATCATTATCAAACACAACACATTCTACAAAGAAAGGTGTAATACATTTATCACGTACTTTTCCAAATCTTTAAAACACATGATACTTATCACATTATTGGGAATTCTCATTCCTTCACATTATCATTATCATGATTACTGGATTTGGGTATTCAAACCCTTAGATCATTACATAGCACTATTACCACTTATCAGGTAACTATTACCTCTAGGTCCTCAGACCAAGGTATACATGATAATTGTTATACAAGCATCTCACATGGCTCACAAGGCCCATTAAATCTCTTTCCACCTCTCACTAGGCAACTTATTATCACATGGCTTACAAGGCCATTGCACATCCTGTCACCTCTCACTAGGCAACAACTTATTATCATGGCTCACAAGGCCATTAAGCATCCTACTTTGTATACAAGTATTTATCATGCCTTACAAGTCTTATACAATAAGAGAATTACAACCTTCCCATCATTAGGGTTAGGGTTTCTCTTTAGCCGATTAGGGTTTCATGTTCATATTATCAATCCAAACCCTAATTCATTGCTCCACAGATCTAGGAGCATAGATTGTTATCATAATTATTCAATCATGCTTATTTATTCCCATCATTTATTATTAAATGATTATCCACACAAGGTAAGAGTTCATCTCTCATCCTTACTAGAGTATGATTACATCATACTTTATTAACTTGGCTTATCCCTTTCTCAAGGTATGTTAACCCACACTTATCAAAGTGTATTAAATCATTACATCTCATTATAACAATGGACATAACACACTTCATGTGTTTCTCATCCAAGTATATTAGATTTAGGGTACATCAAGGTATATCATCCTTGAGGTGTTGGATGTGATATGTATCATGTCTTGATGTATCACTTCCCTTATCACTTCTTACTTACTTAAGTTCATCAACTTATCTTGTATTAGGGTATTTCCCATCCTAATACTTTATGCACTTAACCTATCACATTTATCATGGAATGTATAGGCCATAAGTCACACATTTGAATTGCCCAACTATGTTTAATGATATGGGCTCATCTCAGGTTAAGGCATTGTTGATATAAGGTTGTCCATTATCAACCATTTTTGGTGTTTCACCTATCAAGGTATTAGCCACACTATTACTTGGTGTTACACTCATCACTTCTAAGAGTGCTTACTCTCACCGTTACAAGGTGTCTCGGGTTAGAGGTGTGCATAAGTTCATCATATCGTATTGTAGGTGTATAGACACCACCATATCAGGCTAGAAGTATATGAACACCAATCATATCAGGCTAAAGGTGTTTGCATGTATTACCCATGTCGTACATGAGGTACTAAGCCATCACCATGTCAGGCTAGAGATGCATTCAATCACCATATCGGGTGGCTCACCATCTAGGGTTGGTCATGACGGATTAGGGTTTTCCATATCGGGCTCAACCCAATATACAAGTCAATAGGAGTGTAGGGAACCAAGCCATATTGGGCTACACCATCAAACATTAGGTTGCAACACCCATGTCGGGTTAGGGTTGATTGTGATGGGCACATGGTACATATATGTGTTGCCCTTAATGTTTAAGGGGTATCAACTCATCGCCATGTCGGGCTACCATATCGTCTAGGGTTGTGTATCGTTTAACCCTATCATGCAAGGTCATGTATCATGCAACCATGTTGTGCAAGGTTGTGTATGCCTCATGATACTAAGCACCAATGATGTATTAAATGATCATATCATGCAATAGCACTATTACTCTTCACTTATATCGGGTTACCCAAATTAGGGTGTCTTGTCAACTTACAAGTATACAATTAACCCTCGTATCGTACATGGAGTCTATTTTAGACTTCCTATCATGAAAGCATCTTGTGCAAGCATATCGTGCAATATCTTGTGCAAGACATATCATGCAAACATCTTGTGCAAGATATACCCATATCGGGTTAGAACCTCTTGTATATATGCTTGAACCCGATATCACTTTTACAAAGTGACACCATCTTCTTCAAGCTATAGATTTTTGTTCCAACTGATATAATTCATGGAAATAGGTCTAAGAAACTACTAGAACTCATAATTTCATCAACTATTTCAGGAAATTTCAAAATTAAAAGTATTTAACTAATTATAATAATTCAGGTGAAGAATAATAACATGGTTGAATTCAAGTTATATAACTCGCCTTAAGAACAACTTCAAAGCTCCAAGTTCCAAGTTCTAAAGCTCCACATTCCTAAGGTTGAAGATGACTTATCAAAGGTCCAAGGATCGTTCACAACTCCTTCATATATAAGGAATCACCATGGATAAGCAATTAGTGAAGAAGAAAAGAAAGGAAGATCAAAACCCTAAAATCATGCTTCAATCCAAGGTTGAATATGATCATGATCTCACCTTAGGGTTAATATTTGAGCCTCGGAGCACCTTGGCTGACACCCTACCACTCTTGGGCGATGTGGACTTCCTATTGGCCGATACAACTTTGCTTGTGGCTGATATCTCACTCTCATGGTCGATATCACCCTACTTGGGTGATATGATCTTGCCATGTGCAATACCCAAGGGCCCATGCACGATACCACAACACTCCTACACGATACAGGAGCTCTATGCATGATAACTTAGGGTAGGAGGGAGGTAAGGGTCGAAAAATTTCACTAAGGGGTGAAACTAGGGGTATATATACTTGTTGTTCATGAAGGAAGGTGAAAATGAGGTGTCATCAATTTGAGCTAGTAGGTGCCACGTGCCAATGCATGGATTACACATGTACATGCATGCATCAACATTGATCTTCTCTTTCAAAATGGTTGAGGATAATCTAGAGATGCAAATTCTTCCATTACTTATCCCTTTAAATAAAATATATCAATTAAATCATCACTTTATTCACAACCCATCACAACTTTACCAAGGGAGTTGTAACCCGACACAACTCACCTACATGAGGTGCTTTGCATGACATGGCCTTTGCCAAGAGTCCAAAAAACGATATGAGGCTTGTCCTATGGATCCTTGGCCGATATGCACTCATATATAAGCATTTCAACTTGATACAACTCAAGTTAAGCTTTCATATTCAACCCTTTTCTTGGTCATTTCATCACCAAGATTACCATTACTCATAATTGATTCAAACATGGTGTCTCCTACTTTCTGTCTCCTCTACATGATACTATGAGGGAGTAGGGACACTCTAGAGGTGGTAATTTGCATATTAACCCCACATTTTGGGTAAATTACAATTTGTACCAAAATTGGTGCACAATGCACTAACATTATTCAAACAAGATGCAACTGGTGGTTCGGATGGCGGCTGGTCTTCACCTCCATTTGCGGGTGGTGGCGAAGGGCGATGCCGAGCTTGCTCCTGGTGCTGGTGTGGCCTCTCGGCGAAGCTAGATTATTTGGGGCATTCACTCTACCCTGCAAGATTAGCAACACCACATTTGACAAAGGTATTATTGACCTTAGAGCTAACATTAGTCTCATTCCATCTACCTTGTGGCAAGAGCTGGACCTTGGAGATTTGAAACCTACAAAGATGGCTATCTAGTTAGCCGATCACTCAATCAAATATCCCAAAGGTATTGTGGAGGATGTGCCAGTGCAAATTGGTAAATTCTACATTCCTTGCAATTTTGTTGCGTTAGACATGCTTGAAATCCCTTACAATCCCATTATTATTGGGAGACCTTTCTTGAGAACTTTCGGATGCCTTGTTGATGTTTAGGAAGGAAAGCTTACACTCCGGTTTGGTGAAGAAGATATGGAGTTTTTTGTGTTTAATGCCATGAAGGCACCTTCACAAGTGGAAAAACTCTATCTTATTGATTCTATTGACTCTATTGTGGAGGAAGATCATAATGATTATGAATTGATATTTAACTATTGTGATGATGATGAAGCTACACATGATAACTCTAAAAATTCCAGAGTATATTCTATTGCTCAACCAAATGCTATTAATGATGATACTTCATTTCTTGATGATAAAGCCAAAGAAAATGCACCTAGAAGAAAGGTAGAACTCAAAGCCCTTCCACCAGGGATGAGGTATGCATTTCTTGACCCCAATTGTACTTCTCCAATCATAATAAATGATGAGTTAACTAATGAACAAAAAAATCAATTGCTTGCTGAATTATGTTTATATAAAGATATCATTGGTTACTCTATTGATGATTTAAAGGGCATCCATCCTTCCATTTGCATGCATAGAATAAACATGTAATATGATGCTAAACCCAATATTGATCCACCTAGATGTTTAAATCGAAACATGTTGTAAGTGGTTAATTAGGAAATTTTTAAGTTGAAATATGCTGGCATTATTTATCCTATAAGTGATAGCCCTTGGGTTAGTGCCATTCATGTGGTACCTAAAAGGGGGGGTGCAACTTTCATTAAGGGAGATAATGATGAGTTAATACAAAAACGTATAGTCATAGGTTGGCGTATGTGTATTGATTACCGATGCTTGAATAAAGCAACTCACAAATATCATTTTCCCTTGCCTTTTATTGATTTGATGCTTGAGCGACTTGCAAACCATTCTTACTTTTGCTATTTGGATGGGTATTCTAGGTTTTCCCAAATTCCAATCTACCCTCCCGATCATGAGAAAACCACATTTACATGCACCTATGGGACCTATGCTTACCGTCGCATGCCCTTCAGTCTTTGTAACACCCCAACCACATTTCAACATTCTATGATGGCTATTTTTTCCGATTTCATTAAAAATATAATGGAAATATTCATGGATGATTTTATCATTTATGGAGATTCCTTTGATCATGGCTTGTGCAATTTATCGAAAGTCTTAGCCCATTGCAAAAAGGTTAACCTAGTACTAAATAGGGAAAAGTGCCATTTCGTGGTACAATCCGGTGTAGTACTAGGCCATATTGTTTCTAATAAGGGTATTGAAGTTAACATGGCTGAAGTGGAAGCTATAGATAAGATGTCTACTCCTTCTTTAGTCAAATACATATGTAGTTTCCTTGGACATGTAGGGTTCTACAGGAGATTCATCAAAAATTTCCCCAAGATTGCAAAGCCATTGTGTTCCTTTCTTGTAAAAGATGTCGAGTTCAGGGGATTAAGGAGGTGGTCATGTGTCAGAACATGAGATTAAGGAGGCAGTCTTCTCTATAGGTCCATCCAAGGTGCCTGGGGTGGATGGTTTTAATGGTAAGTTCTTTCATTGCTGCTAGGACATTATTAAGGAAGATGTCTGCAGAGCCATTCGCTGGTTCATGGTGGGAGGCACTATGTTCAAGAAAGTCAAACATTCTTTCATTAAGCTCATTCCTAAGAAGAATCTTACAACTTCCATGGTGTATTTTTGGCCCATAGCATGTTGTTCTGTTTTGTACAAGATTTTTGCAAAGCTACTATCTAGGTGCCTTAAGAAAATTCTGCCTAAGATAGTTTCCCTCAACCAACTAGCATTTGTTCAGGGGAGGGACATAGCGGATGGGGAACTACTTGCTACTGAGTTCCTGAATCATTTTGGTGTTAAAAACTCCAATAGAAAGGTCTTCTTCAAATTGGATATTACCAAGGCCTACGACCATGTGGAGTGGGCTGCTCTGTGGAGGATTATGGCTGCTATGAGGTTTTCCAGTAGATGGATTAATCTTATGATTCAATGTGTGAAAGCCACCTCCTTTTCTATTTTGGTGAATGGGGTTCCTCATGGCTTGTTTACTACGTCCAACAGGTTGATGCAGGGTGACCCCTTATCACCCATGCTGTTTGTGCTTATGATGGAGGCTCTGTCTGCTGCCATTTCTACAACCGTGAACAATGGGAGATTGAAGGTGTTCAAGGTGAACAACATCCCAGTCATTTCTCATCTTGTGTTCACCAATGACGTGATGATTTTCACTATTTGCCATTGCAAGTACCTTAGATAAGTCAGACACATTCTCACAAACTTTGGACACCTCACAGGACTATATATAAATGTAGTTAAATTTAAAGTCTTCCTTTCTAGGTCTTGTGAATTGAGATAGGGGTGGCTGAATATTGCAGCAGGTATTACGAGGGGTGTCTTCCCTGCTAAGTACCTAGTCATCCCTATCTCTGGTGGTAAAGGCCGAGGCAAAGACTATGATAGATTGGTGGATGAGCTAAGATCCAAGATTTATAAGTGGGCTGGTCTTCACATATCTATGACAGGGAGATTAGTCTTGTGTAATACACTCCTGGGGGCCAAGACCAAGTTTTGGTGCAGACAGGCCGAGCTACCCGGGTTCATACTAAATAAATTAAGAAGCCTAACAAGTAACTACATGTGGGGTGGGAAATCACATGTGATTGCTTAGAATTTCATTAACAAAGACCATGCTCAAGGTGGCTTGGGAGTTGTTGATCTGGTTAGTATGGTTGGGGCTACTATTTTCCAACAAATCCACATGTTTATTACCCAACAATCTTCTATTTGGACAACATGGATGAAGGCAAGATATGGTCTCTCCCTAGATGTGGTGGCTATTGTGAACAACTCTGTAGTGTGGAAAATAATTCTGCAAAATTGGCATGAGGTGAAAGCTACGTATCATTTGAGATCTGATGGAAGTTGGGACTGCTTGGTGGCCAAACCTTGGGAGATGAAGATATACGGTCCACTTGTTCCTTGGGCTGAAGTCATTTGGAACAGAGGTCATCAACCTAAATGGGGCTATACCTTGTATAGGGTTTTTCTTGGGTGCCTTCCCACATCTGATAGACTAGCGAATTGGGACTTTAATATATGCCCAAATTGTTTGTTTGCGGTGTTGCTGCTGAAACACATGAGCATATCTTCTTTCAATGCAGTTTTTCTCGGTATATTTGGTGCAGATTGTCCCTCAAAAATGACTGGGGTGGCTATCCTCCGAGCTACTTGGAGGACGGACTGAAGTGGATACGTTAAAAGACCAATACGAATGCCAGCATGAGAGCTTTTGGAGGTATGGGAGTAGTCTTTGTTGTCTATTGTATTTGGTTTGAGAGAAATACCAGGTTACACTGGGGGCAGGCTACCGATATGTTTGATATCTTTGAGGCTTTGGCTGGTATATTTACTGCTAATGTACGGGCTAAACCTGATATTTATAAAGGTCTAGACCCAATAACCAAAACACAGTGGATTTTTTTGTAGTTAACCCACCCTTTGTACAATATAGGCTTCCCTATATGATTTTTTGAGATAGTAGTATTTTACCTGATCCAAAAAAAAAAGATGTTGAGTTCATATTCAATGATGACTGCCATGCAACCTTCAACAAGCTCAAAGAAGCTTGTCTCAGCCCTAATCATACAACCACCAGACAAGAGTGCTCTTTTTGAATTAATGTGTGATGCGAGTGAGTACGCAGTAGGAGAATTTCTCATACAGTGGAAGGATACAAAGATTCATGCCATACACTATGCAAGAAAAACCTTAGATGAGGCACAAATCAACTATACATCCACCGAGAAGGAGATGCTTGCCATAGTATATGCATTTGACAAGTTTAGATAGTATTTGGTAGGATCCAAAGTCATTGTGCATACAAATCATGTTGTAATTAAGTAATTGCTTAACAAGAAAGATGCTAAACTCCATCTCATCTGCTGGATTTTACTCCTTCAAGAATTTGATCTTGAAATCCGGGATAGGAAAGGGACAGAGAACAATGTCACATATCACTTTTCTAGGTTGACTACAAGTGTTGAAAGTTCATTGCCTATTGAGGACCGATTGCCAATTGAAAAACTCTATGCCTTGTCTTCCACACAAGCACCATGGTTTGCAGACTTTGCAAATTTTCTTTCTACAGGACAACTACCTCCAGACTTGATGTACCAACCGAAAAAGAAGTTTCTTCATGATGTAATATTCTGCTACTGGGATGATCTATTATTGTTTAAGCAATGCGCTGATGGACTCATAAGGGGGTGTATCCCAAATGAGGAAGTTGGTAATTTGATTTCAGGTGGTCATTCTTTTCCCTACAGAGGACACTTTGGAGCCAACAAAATAGCAATAAATATCCTACAATCCGACCTTTATTGGCCAAGTCTATCCTGTGATGCACACACATTTGTCAAGGCTTGTGACAACTGCCAAAGAGGTGGGGGAATTTAAAGGAGAGATGAAATGCCATTAAACTCAATTATGGAGATAGAAGTTTTTGATGTGTAGGGTATAGACTATATGGGCCCCTTCCTATCTTCATGCAACTACAAGTTCATATTGGTGGCCTGTGATTACGTGTCCAAATGGGTAGAAGCAATCCCCACTCAAGCTCCAGATGTAAAGTCAGTCATCAAACTTTTCCAAAAGATCGTATTCCCAAGATTTGGAGTTCCAAGAGCAATCATTTCAGATGGTGGCAACCAATTTAATGAGAGAGACTTCAACAACTTTCTTAGCAAGTATGGGGTAAAGCATAAGATATCCACATCCTATCACCCTCAAAGATTAGGTCAAGTGGAGATCTCAAATAAGAAACTGAAGGCTATTCTTGAAAAGACTATCTCCAGATCAAGAAAGGATTGGGCACTTATGTTTGAAGATGCATTATGGGAAAACATGACAACTTTCAAAACACCCATTGGAACATCTTCTTTCAAGCTAGTCTACGAAAAATCATGCCATTTACCCATAGAATTGGAGCACCAGGAATTATGGGAAATCAAGTTGCTAAATTATGATCTTAAGAAAGAAGGAGAGAATAGGATACTACAACTACAAGAGCTAAAGGAGCTGCAGATGGATGCTTATGAGAATGCCAAAATCTACAAGGAGAAGACAAAGAGATGGCATGATAAGAGAATCAAGATCAAAGACTTCAAGGAAGGACACCAAGTTTTGCTTTTCAATTCTAAACTCAAGTTGTTTCCAGGAAATTTGAGATCCAAGTGGTCTAGACCATTCTTAGTCTTACATGTCTTTCTGTATGGGATTGTGGAGCTACAAGGGAAATAGTCCTCCTTCAAGGTCAATGGACAACGGTGCAAGCTTTACATCATAGGAGATGAAGTTGACAAGGAAGACACTTGCTCCCTCCAAGATGCTTGATCAAAAGACTAAAGAGTCCTACTCCAGACTTTAAATGGAGGACCTTGGTGGAGTTGACCCCACATTAGATTAGAATTTCCTTTAGCAGATTGAGTCAAGAACAATCTTTAAATTTCTCAAAAAATAAGCTTGTCATGGGTGTATGTAATAATTTAAACACTTATAATTACATCACAATACTTCTGCAAGTGCTGAAGAGAAGCTAAATTATATAGAAACTCAAAGAGACATGACATGTCTTTATTTGACATGGCATGTCGCCTCTTACAACAAGTAAAAAATGAGCAAAAACTCAAAAACACACGACGTGTAAGAAAAAGACATGTCGTGTCACTGTCCAGCAGACTAAAGCAATACTCGATATGGAAAAGAACACGATGTGTCTTTGTTTGAAAATGGTGTGTTGTTATCAGTGAAAAAGACACAATTTGAATTTTTGGCTTCAAACACGGCATGTGCATAATAGCACACGACGTGTCTTGTAACACACAAAGAAAGTTTTGTCAAGAAACACGTCGTGTCTTTCGATAGACACGTCGTGTCTTTTGACGAGAATAGGGGGTTTTAACCCTAACCGACTGCCACCTTCTTCACTTCCTCACTTCATTCTAGTTGTGTTGCCAACTGTGTCTGAGCCTCCTCCGCCGATGAAAAGTCATGTGCGATTTGCAGCAAGAAGCCACATCTCCAAGCCTCCATCGACAACACCAAGGCCGTCAAGCTCCCTCTTCTCTGTCGATCTTCTTCTCTAGCACTGTCAAGACTAGTTCTTCTTCTTCTTCTCCTTCTTCTCTCAAGCTCTAAGAAGAGGAATCTTCATTTCAGGTGTTGTTTGGCCCTTTACAACATGAAATCTCAACAAGAAGCTCCATCCATCCCATCTTCGTCATCTCTTTCTTTTCCCACACTCAAGACACGTTGTAAAAGCCACAAATTAGATGTGTTCTTCATGTTTGAGCCACCGTCGTCGTCTAGGTACATGACGTGTCTTTCGAAAGACACGTCGTGTCTTTCTTCAAGTCGGTGAGTTCTGCAGCAATTAGATAGGCCGTGTTTGCAAAAAGACACGTTGTATCTTTCAACACTTCAACAATGACACCTCTCAAGCAGACGTCGAACCGCAAGCATGGTGCTAGCTCCTCCTCCGCACCAGCATACATCTCCATGACCTAGTTCTGGGTCACTCTTGAGAAAGACCCAACCTACCAGTTCCTCATAGCTAGGAGGGTGCTCCCTTCATGATTTTCTTGTGAGTAGACTCTCACCACCCTTGACTTCAAGGATGAAGTTTTCATGGACCTAGAGGATTTGGGTCTGAGCTACATATTATGCATGGTATCAAACACTTACCCCCGCTTAGTTTATGAGTTTTTGATGATGCTCACTATAGAGAAAGATCCACATAAGAAGATGGAACCTTATGGTATTATCCATTTTTATCTTTTGGGTCGTAGTTTTAAGCTTACCTTCAGGTGTTTCTATGAGGTTTTGGATTTCCACTACGAGGGGGAAATTAGTTATCCACCTTCTTTTGACAATAATGAATTCTACTTTGAGATATCAGATGAGGAACACCATGATGCCAATCAAGCTAGGGCATCCTCTATTCACAACCCCATTTCTGATATATGCACTGCCTTCTTAGTACAATGGTCTTTTTTAAGAAAGAAACTCAAGGGGTCATCAGAAAATAAAATCTTTTCTTTTTGTGGGGAATGATGTATGACTATCATATAAATATAGCCTATTATATCATTACACATTTCCTTGACATCAAGACAGTGAAGAAGAGGGAATATGGAGACATAATGTGTGGGGGCTTGATCACTTTGATAGAACAAAATTTAGAAGTTGATCTGACAGGTCTCGAGGTTGCACCAGGTAGAAACCTGGTAGACATTCAATATCTACTTTCTGCAAGATTGATCTCAAGGGTTGCCAATAGTGATACCAAATTTTGGCAATTCTTTGACAAAGATCAGTACATTGACATTCCAGATCCTCAGCATATCACATTGGAGAACAAAGATAACTAGAAAGTCATTCTGCACACCGAAGAAGAAGTTGATGCAAATAGAGCTACTATTGATAATGAGGCACCCCCCTACTTCTCCATCACCCCCTCCATAAGCACACAAAAAAAGTACTCCTAGGCCATGCCTGACGTCAGGCATCTATATGGCTATCTACAGTAGCGGTTTGACCACATAGACATCCGCATGGACTTGATGGGTCAACAATATTCTACTATGAATGATATGGTTCATCGCATGGATAGTTGTCACCTTTCTCAAGCACACTACTCCATGCCATAGCAGTACCAGCCTACTCCTCCACAACAGCCTGAGTTTGTTCCACAACCCATGCGGGTTGATATTCCAGATGACGATGATCTCGTTTGCCAGTTCTTCCCCTCTGGTCACATGGGCCCTGACCCATCCCACTAATGCCCAACCCCATGATAGGTACCCAATTGTTTCCTTCATAGGTTTAATTGATGTAGTGAGGACACTGCAAATTTCAAGCTTAGGGGGATGCAATCGGCCGGTAATGTAGTTTACTTTTATTGTTTTTCATGTTGTCATGTCTTTTTTTGCTTTCATGTTGTTCTTTGTTTTTCTTTTGTTTTTTTGGTAAAATCATGTATGATGTGAGGCTATCTTGATATAATGAACTGATTCTCTACCAAGTTTTAACCATCTTGTCCTCTTGCACCATAACTTGTCATTGAAAGAATTCTAAAGAGCATGCATAGATTAGTTGAAATCCTTTGGACTCCAACATGCGCTTATTTCTGGTTATACTTGTAGCTTGAACAATCACCTTTTTCATCATTGACTGTATAAAACATGTAATGATTAAATTTTTATGAGTAATTAACATCACAACATCATTTGGAATACAGGATACCCTTGCCAAGCCCTTAGTGCATTTTTCAACCATTCTTTCAATGAAAAATTCTCAAAATAAATGATTGAAATCTAGCTAATGTTTCTATTTACTTGACTCTCCCATGTTGTGGAATAAATTTAAAACTCTTTTATCTCATATCACCTTTGTACCCCATAAAAGACGGCTTTCCCGCCCAGATATCATGCTTGCCTAGTGTAATTCTGATCTGACCACGATGGTTAGGTGGTATGTCTTAAAAAGAGGGTAAAATACCCGAATCAGCACTCCATGTGAGCATAAGCCTACATTAGTAGCTGAGTGCCAGAACCCATAAACCATTGCCACATCATTTGTGGGAAAAGAGGAGAGTACAACTAATTTTGTTAATGTTAGCTAAGACTTCATCATTTGTATCCTTAATAGATGAGAAATAGTGTTATGCATCCACTAGTTTTTTAGCTTGGTAATCCAAATTCTATTTAATGTTGTTGAGTTTATTGATTCATTAAATTGAAACCTCCCTTTTTGAATTTAAGAATCTCTTTCATTGATGTTTAAGTTGAGTTGATGGCCATGAGTATAAACCTATTGATCATTGTTGGCTGAACCTTGCACATCTTTCTTTCGGTTAATCTATGCACGAGCTTGGAAATTATTTCATGTGCGTTTTTATGTTCTTTTTGCTTGAGGACAAGTAACAGTTCAAGCTTAGGGGTATTTGTTGTGTGTGTTTTGTATCAACTTTTTGTACATTATCACATAAAATTTCAAGTCATTCTATCCCAATTTAGCCTCTATTCACATTCATTTTGTCACACTTTTTAGTTTATTTTCTTATCACATGATGTTGATTGCAGATATGCATTAAAAAGATCTTATTGGAGATAACCAAACTCAAATCTAACCTCAAATGGACTTCTCCAAGTTTTGTAGCTGACCCAAAGCAAACTCCTGAAGAAACGACAGAAGACACGACATGTTCTCTTAAGAACACGACGTGTTCACTTACAGGATGTCTCATGGGACAAAGAACACGTCGTGTGTTATTTAAAATAGAACATGTGATTCTCTAGCAGTGTCTAGCCCAGATCAGAGGAAGTGGTGACACGCCGTGTCTGTCAACAGACATCGTGTTCTTGGTACATGAAGACAATCTACACCTTTTTGCCAAAGCACACAATGTGTGTTTATTCAAAGACACTGTGTGCTCTTCACTTGATTCACCTCCTAAAGGAAGAAACACGACATTTCTAATTCCAACACGTCGTGTACCTGAATGCAGCAACAACACTGAGCAAGCACAAATGACATGACACATCATGTTCATCAGAAGACACGCCAAGTCATTGTTAGTTTCTGCAAAAATGAAAACAACTGCCTTTCATCTTAAAAGAAAATGGGAGCCCATGAGGCAATTATGCTTGGTCATTTTGAAGTGTTTTACTCCCAAGAGAAGTTCCAGAGCAGAGGAAAGAAATTTCGAGGTAGAAGAAGGTGGTTTCTTGGAAGAGAACCCTCATTCTACTTCATTTATTCTCTATTTTTCTTCTCCAAAGGTGCAGAAGAGTTACTCTCTTCAGTCTAGCTTTTGGGGAGGGAAGTTAGTCTGAGTTGGAGCTTTCTAAGTGGTGGAACTTCATCCTCTAGATAGAGTTCTCTCCCCTTAGCCAGCATCTATGGTTCCTCTAGTTTTTCCTTATCTTAAGCGTGCAAAACTGTAAAATTATTGTCATGTATCTGCATATCTTCACTATGGATGAGTAAAGCTCTTTTCTTGAGCGAGAGAGTAGCTCCCGTGCCATTGTTCATGTGAACTCGAAATTTATGATTATTGTTGTTTAATTTGCTTTCTTCCATGGATGCCTATGGTGTTTTCTTGCTTGTATGCTTGGATGACCACCTTTTATACATGTTTTATGCTTGCCTTGTGCTTTGGGAGAATGCATTAGGAAGTATGGAGTAGGATCTATGGAAATATTCTCTTGACAATGGGAGTGGCTAGGGATTATTGAGGGTTTCAGTTGTGTTTGATACTAAACATTGACACGGGAGCATTATGTGAAGTTGAGAGCCATCTCATGGCATTGGGAAATATATGACGATGACAACCTCATTGCTTATTAAATAACGATCTTGTTACATACATTCACATGATATAATGGTAATGGTAGTGAAATATTAAGCTCAAGTTTCTAAACTTAATCAATATAGTTATTTAAAACCTTTTCCTTGGTTTCCTTTTCTTTAGTCTATAATCAATCAAACTTTTACAATCTGATTTAGATTAGTGAAAGTTAACATGTTTGCGCCTAACTAGCCTAGCTCCTCGTGTTCGACACTCGACTACATTGACTCCTGTATACTTGTGGGTGATTAATGAGTTGTATTCTTTTCCTTTCTAAAACTATCAATAGTGCTTCATAGAGAGTAAGTCATCCTTAGTTCTCTAAATAGATTGACACATTCCTATATGGAAGAGAGAGATGAGAGGGAATATATATAGATGAGAATGACCCATAAATCATGTCTATCCAAGAGGAAGGGACACTTAGGGTTTCGACCAAGTAAGACTCACACTTCTATAGGTAATATTGTTTTCTAAGAGAAGTATCTAATAGATTTTCTATAGACTCAACAAAAGATTGGCTAGACACCTCCACCGTTATCCCTAACGCAGAACTACCTTCGACTCATTATCATGTGTTCATGCAAGTATGTTGTATTAACTATGGCTCTGATGTCAATTGTGATTACCCAAATCCAACACACTTTCCATAAGGACATTTAAGTGGTATGTTTGTGCCCAATACTGGAAAGATATCAAAAGGGATAATAGTGTATTTTTGTTTATCAAATCATATATTACAGAAGCCAGATTAGTCGACAAACATCATACGAATTTACACCATAAACAACATTCATAAATAAGAATTTGTGAAGAAAATCTAACAATATAAGAAAGAAAATAGATAGGCATAACTTGCATCCTATACATCATCTAAGAATAAAATGAAAGATACAATAGTTTCATAAGAACTATAAAGAAACATATAAAGTTCCTCCAATTCTTTATTAATGTGTTTAGGTACTTCTCTCTAGTTTAATGATTCTTTGCCCATAGATAATATGTGAAACGACTGATCAACACATAAGGTTTGTGTATGTAGGGAAAACATTCATACCAATATGGTTTCATAACTAAAATACATGATTGGAAAAGAAATAAGAAAGACCATGAATTGATTGACAATATGGGAAATCCACAGTTTTTGATTAGATTTATGATGAGATTGTACCATTAAATAATGTCATCAATTTTTATTTACTTTTTATGTTGGGACTCCCTACCCCTTGGGCTATGTAGATCCCACCCTTGCATCTACAGGGATATGCTGACTTTAGATTTAGAGGGATATTATTAAACACTTAGTAGCTACAAACCATCCTTTTTTTATGTTCTGATTTTTTTGGAAATCACATACCATAGAAGTCATATTACGTTCAATAATTGAAAATAGGAAAAAGGTCATACTCATAAGCATTATAATATTCAATAAATCATAGTTTATATCTAGTACAACCCATATACCTATTTATAAAAATCTTGAACTCAAGATGAATCTAATAGAATATGATTTGATGACCCTAAAAAAAAGTTGACAATTTCATCATCATTATGTGTCCATAAAGCCCAAGATAATGGTTTGGATTAAATAAGGTTTATATATTGATACTAAGGTTATATTAGAGTTTACATGGTTTTTGCAATCGTAGTTCATAGTGTTTGGACAAGACCTAGAGTGTACATAATTACTTGGCTAATTACCTATATTTGTATTTAAAGAGAGACAATATTACTATTTTGAAGTAGTTTAGGTCATCATTGATTACTAACCTAGGGAATCATGATCCTTTCATCAATCCGAGGGGTCACTAGTGTGTCTTAGGTCAAAGGCCACTGATTTTATATCATAATAAATCATTTTCCACCATTTCAATCTATGTAAAGGAACAAGTTATTCAGATTTTCTTTAAGCCATAGATTTTGGAATTCTGGGTCGAATATAGGTTCATATAATATTTTCTTTGGTGTCTACATTTTTTTGTTATGAAATGACATATAATTTTCCTATATATAGTACTCCTACTAATTTCAATGATTTTTCCATGTTAACTAGGTTTCCATTTTATATACAATGGCAGAGAGGATATTTACTTACTGAGGTGAAAGAAGTGGGTTGATCCATGTTCGGTCTAGATGGAGGATCTCCTCATTGCATTTCACTATTGGATAGTGATACAACTTGGTGAGATGAAGCTTTGCACTGGCTGCTCCCATTCCAGTTGAATCTGTGCAAGCTTCCTCCTTTAGTCTTCTTCATCTCTATGAGCAACATCTCCTTGAATTCCAGTGAGGTGTGAGGCAGTTGTTACCTTTCTTGTGGCATGGTGATCCCTGAGTTGCCTTCAGGTATGACTCTTACATCTTGGTCGCATGCTTGCATGGTGCATCTCCCCTTAGATCTTAGCATCATTGCATAGGTGGAGCAGGCCGCCGCATGAGGGCATTGGCGATGGGATGGGGTGTTGCGGGTGTGAGAAAGGTTTTGTGGGGTTTCTCCTATGGTTCATGATTGTGAAGGAGGCAATGAATTACAACATTGAGAGTGTCTTGACCTCACCAAGGTTGTGAGAAGATGGGAGTGGATGGGGTTGGTGGCAATTAAAGGAACTCTCTTGTAACAATTGATGCTTGGAGAATACTATAGAAAGCATGGAAAATCTAGTGGAAGTGTTATATAGGTGTAAGGAGGTGAGGCTGGAGAAGACCTAAATGGTTGTGCACCACCATTGAGAGTCACAGAGAAATGGGAGCTTGTGGTGTCCCTGGATTTTGAACACTTGACCACATGTGTGACGTCTAAATTGGAACCCTCACCTCAATGAGAACCCTAATTCAAACTCACACACTAATCCAAGAAGAGGAAAATCACAGGAAGTCAAAGGAACCCAAATTATCACATGCACATGAACAAAAAAAACCATAGAACACAAGCTCACCATTCAACATATAACTAAAAAAAGAATTATTACAACTTTTGAGATTACATACTCAATAGAAAACTCTTACATGTACACATACTATCACTACAACAGGATCTTTAGATAATAGTTCCACCTATGTATCTACTTGCCACACAACTTTCAACTATGAGTAGTCTTCATGATCATATATCAAAATCACCTAGAGAAGAGATTAGAAGTGGTACATGAAAGCACAATATAATAAAATATCATGATGAGCACACTACAAGATTCACATACCTCTCTAAACTATGACTTGGAAATAATATAAAACTATAACTTTAGAGTAATAATTATAATAAAGTCATGGTTAAACAAGATGTTTATTTTCTAAAAAGGACACATATTTTAAGCACATTTTCTATTATATCATCCATGCATTTACTACCTCTGAGATGAATGCATTGTGGCCTTATGATATACTACCAAAGAGTTGAATCATTATATGTGATCTACTACCAAAGAGTTGGACCACTTACAAGTACTTTACTACCAAAGATTTTAAGGACTTTACTTTCTAACACTTTACTACCAAAGAGTTGAATTTCATCGATATATTGGAATAGATAAATTATGTTTCTTGTATACAAAATAATATATATAGGAAATCATGTAAAGGTAACATACAAGAACAGTTATTTCATCCAATATCATGTTCCAAGTCTTTTGTACACATATAATATAACCATATTATATAATAGGCCGAGTAAAAGGTAAACTATACCTTCAATTGTGACAATCTTTTCATCACATTCTTGAGTTCACTCTAACCTTGGTCAAGCCCTAAGAGAAATAAGACCACATATGTCATAAATTAGATTTTCCTCATCTTAACCCTAGTTATGTCCATTTTAGGGTTCATCTTGGCTCATTGTGTTTTCATAATTATAATTGGTCTTATCAAGTCGGGTCTAGATTATTGATCTCAAATTCCATATTATCATAAAATGTATGATCCTAAAATTACAATTCATTTATCTATTATATGCATTGACCCTACTACTATATGCATTAATAAAGTTAGGGATTCATACCAAGTAGTATAAGGACCATCATATTGACATGAGTCACATGTGTCAAACTGATCTTAGGACTACACATAAGGTTTCATGTATAGATATGATAACATTTTGAATATTCCATCATTTATTGATCATAAATATATTTATTGAATTTTATTTAGGGTTATTAGCTCTAAATAGATACACAGAGAAAAGTACATAACTTTATGTTTGAAAATCATAATCCTTGGCATTATATGTTGTAACACATACCAGAGTTACTGGTACATTCTCACAATTTTAGTGTATCATTTAATATTTATTATGTATGGGATGCACATTTTACATCTCACATGACATTCATTAAATTATACCTTCAAATCATTGATTAGATGGTTCCATGTTGTTTTACTTTTTTTTTTAAAATATTGATACCTTATCTGTATTATTTCTGACATTGGATCTCATTTATATGAACTACTCAATTTTAGGTATTTTCTAGGATTTTCAAGTTCATAATTACCTTTAGGAAAATTAGAGGTCACCACCTAGCCATTATGAGGGTTTTGCACAAGGTTTCCTAGGCTCACGCTTGGTTGGCCAGTTTATTGGTTAGGAGCCATGCTTTATGTTGGTTCATCCTTGAACTAGTCTAGGTCACCCGCTTCTCTCTATCTACCTCACATTCACATCTATAGGAGCATGTTCTCCTCTATGTCAAAACTGTCAGCATCAATGAGCTCCAACGAGTAATCAAGCACAACCAAGTCATCCTCGTTAGCTCCAACCACTATAGGGAGGCTTAACCCCTCCCTATATCCTCTTGTGCCTGCTTGGAAGGCTAGTTGTGCCTCAAGGAAGCCGCCACCATAGGCTCTCTACTGCTTTCTCCTAATGAAACAGGGAAAAAGAGGAAAAATGCCTCTACTCAAGGTATCTCCAAGATGATACCTCCTGAAGACCTACACGACCTACAAAAACTTGATCTCGTCTTTAAAACATAGTGAGGAGTGTCGTAGGTTCCCCCCAAACATCATCCTCAACTCTAGCAAAGTGCCCTTTGACCACCATCAAAACCACCACTAAAAGTTGTGGGGATGGATGGATTCATTTTCTTAAGACCAGATCTTGGTTTCCTCAAAATCCCTCCAAATTCCTTCTAACTCCACTCTCTATTCATAGTTATCACCTACTCACCATAGTGGGGAAGCAGTGAGGAATGTGAGTTTGTTCTCCCTCATCACTGTAGTAAAATATTCAAATGAGGGGTCTATAAGACCATTTCTTCGTTCTAGAATCAACTCCTCTAATGTTATATTCCCTTGTTCAAAAATCTCAACAAGTGGTTGTGGGCAAGGTTTGGGAAACAACTGCTCTCCCACCTTTCTCTATCCATAAGGTCAGAGACAAATCAAAGGCCCTCAATCTCACATTCAACGGTTAGGATCAAAGCTTATCAAAGCAGATTCATGTCTCTTCTTATGACTACATGTGACCATAGGATCAAGGAGACCCGTTCTAAACTAAATGGTGTGTGACACCAACATGTATATTAGACTTTGTTCCAGCAACCATGAATAAAACATATTATTTCACCAATTTCAAACTAAATATCTTCTTTTAGGAACTTCAAAACATCACGAGAATTTCCCAACTCTCTCTGTTATATACACAACCACTAGATTCTTACAAGGTACCACTTAATCAAGCATGAAACTTTGTAAAAGTAACATAGATACCTTCTCTAGGGTCTTGAGACTCACTCCCTCACTTGGATGGTAGGTACTCATTGTCATGTTCACATATACACATATAACCAACCTCTCTTTGAGTCTAAGTTTTGATCCTCCCAAGGACATCTAGGGTTTGACATGACTACATTAATCATGTATAAAGTGACTCAACTCATTTACTCAGGAATTGTCTAGTTTGGGACATATCATATCACATAATTCTCATAAGTTTCATATCTTGGAGGTTAGGTTCTCTAACTTCCTCCTTCTGGGTCTCACTCTCTCTACAACTAACCCTCTAAATGGTCCTAACACTAGAGGTCCACATTTTTAAAATAGCTTGAGTCTCATGTTAACTCACATCCTTGTCTTAGATTATCTTAACTTAGAAAAGCCTACACTCTTGCATCATCAAAACATATCTCAAATCCTAAAATCTAAACTTAGGTCCTTAAAAACAAAAATGATTGTAATAAACAAACTTGTATGTTATGTCAAACTTGGATCATGCCATACTTTCTCATATCATCTATCATTCTATCTATTGCATATACATATTTGGCTATAGACATCTATTCTAAAACTACTCTCTCTGCTAGTCTGATGTCATTCACTTCCACTTGGGTTGCATGACCTCCTCCTACTTGTACATGTACGTGGACACCTTTTTATATTTACTTACATCTATAATAAAATATTATATAGTTTTTCTCCTATAAAACAAGCCTCAGAAAAAACAATCAAGTCTTGATCTGATTAAAATCAAAATCAAATAAAAAAAATGAGTGTCCCACATATGGTAGAGAGTCTAGTGCCATGCCACCTAGTAAAAAGGGTGAGAAATGTTGTGCACCCTAGTGTATCTACCCAAATTATGGATGCATCATATGTCAAGGGTTTCTCTTCCCATGATTCACATCATCTCCAAATAATGCAACATCCTATAACACCACATTAATAGGAAATAATGACACTCAAAACCTATTATACAACAAGAACAATTCAAGACCTAGTTCTTAGACATTTAGGTTTTAACCTAGAGGCTAGGCTAGATCTAGTCTCTAAAATGTGACTAATCTAACCCTAAGATTTGTGCAATAAAGGTTTGATTTAATTTGAGTTGCATAATGAGAAAATATCATTCTTTACTATTTTTCATACTATGATACCACATGTGGAATCCTCACATTTTCAATGCCTTGACCACATGTGACATCCAAATTAGAACCCTCACCTCAGTGAGAACCCTAGTTTCATATCGCACACTAATCCAAAAAGGAGAAAATCAAAGGCAGTCAAAGGAAACTAAAGTAGCACATGCACATGAATAAAAACAAACTATACAACACAAGCTCACCATTGAATATGTTATTACAAAAAAGAATTGTTACACATTTTGAGATTACATATTGAGCAGTAAATGTTTACATATCACATACTATCATTACAAAAAAATCTTTAGACAATAGGTCCACCTGTAAATCCGCTCGTCACACAATTCCCAACTATGAAGAGTTTTCAGGATCATGTATCAACATCACATAAAGAAGACATTATAAGTGGTACACTCAACACTATATAATAAAATATGGTGATGAGTACGCGGCAAGATTCATATACCTTTCTAAATAATGACTTGGCAATAGAATAAAAATAGAACTTGGCAGTAATAGATATAAAAAAGGATACTTTACAAGATGTTTATTTTACAAAAAAGAACACATATTTTAATAATATTTTCCATTATATCATCAGTGCATTTACTACCTTAACGTTGAATGAATTAAGGCCTTATCATCTACTACCAAAGAGTAGGATCATTATACAATGTGATTTACTACCAATGTGTTGAAGTACTTAACTTTCCAACATTTTATTACCGAAGAGTTGAAATGCTTTGATATATTAGAACATATATATTGTGTTTCAATTGTCTAAAACTATATATATAGGCAATCATATAAGGTAACATAGAAGAATAGTTATTTCGTACACAATCATATCCTGAATCATTTGTACACATATAATACAACCATAATATATAATAGGACAAGTAAAAGGTAAAGCTTACCTTCAACCATGATAATATAATCATAACATTCCTAAGTTCACTCTAATGTTATTTAAGACCTGATAAAGGTAAGATCACATGTGTCATGAATTAGATTTACCTCATTTTAACCCTAGTTATGTCCACTTTAGGGTTCAACTTAGCTCATTATGTTTTCATAAGTATTATTTGTCTTATCAAGTTGGGTCTAGTTTATTGATTCAGATTCCATATTATTAGAAAAAGATTGATCCTATATGATACGAGAGAACCACCCCCGCAGAAGCGCCACATTCGTGACCCCCCCAGGCAGCGTAAACTCTCGGGTCCGTGGGCATCCCGCAAACCCAGGAACCATTTAAAGCGCACAGTCGGCCGACCTGCGCGATGGGTAAACACTTCAGGGGCGGCCGCTGGGTATCGAACCTGGGTCCCTTCATGAGGGGGCCCATGCCCGAACAACCTGAACCACTCCCCCCGGCAAAGATTGATCCTAAGCTTCCAAGTGCTTTATTCATTATATGATCTGACCCTAATATTAGATGAACTAATAAATTTAGGGTTCAATACCATGTATTATGAGGAGCATCATTTTGATATGAGTTATGTGTGCCAAACCGATATAAGGACTACATATAAGGTTTCAGGTATAGATATGAGGACATTCTCAATATTCCATCATTTATTGATCATAAATGTATTTATTGCATTTTATTTAGGGTTATTAGCCCTAAATAGAAATATGGAGCAAGGTATATCAATTTATGTTAAAGAAAAATGATCATTTTTGACATTATAAGAATTCAATTATGCATATGGGAGTAACCAATACATTATCACAATTTTAGTCAATCATTTAATATTAAATATGTATGAGATACACATTTTACAACTCACATGATATTCATCTAATTATATTACTAATAGATGGTACCATGTTTTTTTTCTTATATTTTAAAATTATTGATACATTATTTGTTTTTTTACATTATAACTAATTTATATGAATTAAGCAAGTTCTACGTATTTTTTAGATTATCGAGTCATAATTACCTTCAGACCAATCGACAATCACCACCTAGCCCTTATGGGGGTGCTGGTCAAGGTTTCCTAGGCTTACATTGAGTCATATAGTTCACTGGTTAAGCGCCTAGTTTGATACAAATTTGGTCCCTGAACCAGGATGAGTCGCTCACTTCTCTCTTTCCCCCTCACGTCCGCGTCAGTAGGATCATGTTATCCTCTACTTCGGAAGTGTCGCCACGAATACAATCTCTAGAGAGAAATAAAGAATGGCTAAATCTTGTCTACTCCAATAGTAGCAAGGAATCTTGACGCCTCCCTATAACCATCAGTGGCTGTTTGGAAAAATGGTTGCACCTCCCAAAAGTTGACACCGTAGGCTCACTTCCACTTGCTCCCTCTGTGGAAGAGTAAAAGAGGCAAAATACCTCTGCTCAAGGTAACTCCAAGATGATGCCTTCAAGAGAAACACATGACCTTTACATAATTGATTTAATCTTCAAATCACAACAAGGAATGCCCTAGAATATCTCCTAAACTTCACCCTCAACTCCAGAAAAGTTCTCTTCGGTTCACCACCAAAAGCTGTGGTGATAACTAGATTTGTTTTCCCTAGACTAGACCTCAATTTTCCTCTGCTTAGACTCTCTTCAATTGCCATCTACCTCCACTATCTACTCCTAGTTATCACATACTCACTATAGTAGGGATGTAGTGAGGAATTGGAGTTTGTTCTCCCTCATTATGTACTAAGATATTCACATGAGGGGTCTATGAGTCCGTTTTGTTGTTATGGAATTAACTACTCTAATTTTGTCTCCCATCATTCAATGATCTTAACAAGTACTTGTGGGGAAGGTCAGGGAAACAACTGCGCTCCCACCTTGCTCTAATAACAAGGTTATAGACAACACTAAGGCCCTTGATCTCACATCCAAGGGTTAGGATCAACACTTATAAAGGTAGATCTATCGCTCTTCTTATTGATGTATGCGACCACAAGATTAGCAATCCATAACCATTAATGGACCACACAGCCTATTCTAAACTAAATGGCATGTGATACCAGTATGTATATTAGAATTTGTTCCATCAACCATTAATAAAAGACATTATTTCACCAATATCAAACCTAAATATCTTCTTATAGGAACCTCAAAATATCATGAGATTTTAACCATAGATTTTCCACCATCCAAACTACACAACATGAAATTCTTGATACTAAGAATCACTTATTTGATTAGTCAATTAAATACCTCAGAAGGACATAAACTTGAGGAATCTTACTCATGATATCGACATCAATCAACATTCACACTTGGAACTCACAACATAACTGAAACACATGGATTCACTTGTGTCATTAGACATTTAGGAATTCCAAAAGATCATTTCATCACATCATACACACCTTAAAAGAAATTTTTTCCTTGAAATGAAGCAAAATCCACCCTATCATAGAGCTCATTCTCCCTTGCACAAGGGATAGGGGTGACAAGTGATGAATAGTTGAGCTTGTCTTTGCAATAGGGAGAGACCTCCTCGACTCATATATACAAGACTAGGTTGTACTCCTAGAAGGGGGTGCCAGTCAAGCTAGGATCAACCTTGCTATTTCCTTAGGAATATATGTGGTTGAAGACATGTCCGTGCTCGTCAAATTGAAGATGGATGATTGAGATTTAGGGGCTACAAATTTTAGTGTGTGCATGTAGTCGGGCCACATCACAAATTGACGTGTCATTCCATACATTTAAATTTGGCCAAAATTTAGGTCTAGGTAGATAATGAATGCAATATTCACATATACAAATGTTATTATGTTTCAATTGGTAAGTCTGATGTCTATGAATTCTAGGTGGTTCTTTCCAATATAATATCTTTCTATGGTATTGTTTTAATAGTGAAATTTGATTGTATGATCACTAAGATTTTTACTATTGAAATTTTACATGTATCACCTTAAATATATAACTAGTGTTTCATTTTTTTTTCAAAACTTTGTGCATTATCTAGAGTCATAATCATAACATGAATAATGTGTACTAACAAGGACATAATTTAGGGACTAATTCATGACACTAAAATTTCAAGAGAGAGATATAATTATACACATCACTTTATAACAATATATCTAGTTTACATACACATGTGGACAATAATATGCATTCCTCCAATTCAGGTCTCTTAATTTTATTATCTCTGTCTCCATCTTTCTATACATCATACTAATCAATCTTATCTAATTGGTCCTAAGTATATATATATATATATATATATATATATATATATATATATATATATATATATTTGCGGTACTGGAAGAACCAGTTACATCAAGGAGTTACACTGAAAAGAATGGGAAAGGTTTGTAGGTCAGAAAGATAAGTGTGGAGAGTATGAGGGGGGCAATAATTCCATATCTGGGGTGAAGAAGGTTGCTTTAAGCAGGACTTTTCCAGTGCATCAGTAAGCTTGTTTTGGTTCCTTTTCTGGTGTGCCACTCTCGTGATGCCAACTCGTCCTAAAGATTCAATGATTTTGTGAGTGAGAAGGGAATATTTGTCTAGGGGTCTTATCCATTGGGTAACCCATTACACTGCATTCCAGGAGTCTGAGATAATAATCCCATCAGAAAGGTTGTTGAGAAAGGTGAGTTGCGATCCCTGCCAGATGGCCTTCAGCTCTCCTTCCATGGCATCGGATCCTGGGGTGATGTTGGCTGACCCCTTGATCCATGCACATGTATGAGATCTGGCGATTGTGCATGCACAAGTCTCTAGTGTGTTGCTAGAAAGGGCAACATCAACATGGATGATAATTGCGTTCGATTTCATCATTAATAGAGGGTCAGGTCCGGTATCTTCAAGAGTGAAGATAGAGGAGGGTGACAAAGCTTTGGAGATCGAGGCTTTCTCAGCCAAGCATTGTACATTGAGGATCAAGGGGGGATAATCATTTGTTCGAAAATATGGGAGTTACGATTCTTCCAGATTTTCCAGCAGGTCACAGAAAAAGTCGTGTCCCAATCGGGGATATGATGAAGACCCTCGAGGTTATACTCGAACCATGATTGAATATCAGTGAAAGTAAAGAAGCTGGATGCTACTAGTGGTAACAGCTTGGTCCAGACCAGAGTGGCTACGTTGCAATCTCTTATGACATGAAGGCAATCTTCGTCTGTGTTGTTGCACAAGGAGCATTTGGGATCTTTAGTCATCTTCTTATGGGTTCTCAGGGTGTTCATGAGAATCCTGTTATGGAGCAGAAGCCAAAGGTGTGTTTTAAGATGGTGTGAAGCACGGGTAGCCCAGATGGCCTTAAACAATGGATGGTCTTCATCATATGCCTGTATTAAGGAGGTATAAGCTGAACTGGCTGAGAAGGAGCCATGTGGTGTCAACTTCGAGATGCGAGTGTCCTCACCATATAACCCACTGGGAGTAGGCATATTCAAAATAGAAAGAGTTGTTATTTCATCAAACCAGAAACAGATGAAATCAGTGTCCCAGTTGCCATCTTCTTTGACCAGGCTGGCCACTTTTAGGTCAAGGAGATCATCTGGAATAGACATGCCCAACTTCAAGGTAGGAGCTTGGCCAGATCCAACCCAATCATCCGACCAGACGAGAGTGTCTTGGCCAGAAATAGCTATATGTCTTGAATTGTTGAGGATGAAAGGCATTTGGCTTCTAATGCTATGCCAGAGATGAGAGCCGTTGATGCTTGGGCTCCCCCATCTGAGATAATTACTCTCCATAAGTTCTACCCAAGGGATACTTCTGCGTCGGATAAAAGTCCATGTCATCTTCATTAGCAAGGCAACATTGAAATCTCTAGTGCGCTTGATGGCCAGGCCTCCTTGGTCCTTAGGCTTCTTGACATGCTTCCTAGCCACCAAGTTGATACGTTTGTTAGAGTTTCTGTTCCAGAAAAAGTTCCTTATAGAGTTGTCGATTCTATCACAAATGGACAGAGGGAGTTTTATGGATTGCATAATGTAACAAGCCTGAGATTGCTGTACAGATCTTGCTAGCGTGGTCCTTCCCACCAGAGAGAGGATGTTGTTTTGCCATTGATTAATTTGTTTGTGTTTCTTCTCAGTGAGATTGAGGAAAAGTTCCTTGCTCTTCCTTCTATGGATGATCGGGATCCCAAGGTGGTGACCTAGATTGCTTGTTTCCTGGATTCCCAACCTCCTGTAGATTGAACTCCTCGTGGCTCTAGGAGTGTTGATGGAGAAGAACAAGGTAGACTTGTCATGTGATAGAAAAAGACCCAAAGCATCATTGAATCTCTTGAGATAGGTTTTTATGAGCCTTGCTTGATGTAGAGAAGCTTCTCCAAAGAGGATAATGTTGTCAGCAAAATTGGCATGTGTGATGGGAATTTTTGATTTCGTGAGGATGATGGGCTTCCAGGAGTTTTTGGCGACTTCCAAAGTGATGAGTTGGCTGAGCCTTTCAAGACAAAGAACGAATATGTAAGAAGATAGAGGATCTCCTTGTTTCACTCCACACGATGGTTTGAAAGTGCCGACAATATCCCCATTCCAGAGAATACGTGATTACCTAGAAGTAATGATCTACATGATGCTGTTGATGATGATCGCTGGAGGAGGGGTTCTTGTAAGGGTGTTGTGGATGAAGTGCCAGCTTAGCTTGTCAAAGGCCTTCACGAGATTAAGCTTCAGGGCCATCAACCTCTTATTACATGTCTTCGACTTCATGGAATGGATCACTTCCTAGACTAGTGTAGTATTGTCACATATTCTCCTCCCAAGAATAAAGGCCGATTGATGGGGGGAGATCCAATCGTTAAGGAGGGGTTTGATTCTAGACGCGAGCACTTTGGACAAAAGTTTTGAACACACATTGTTCGAGGATATCGGGAGGAATTGGGCACAGGTGTCTGACGTAGAGACCTTTGGAATGAGGATAATGAGGGAGTCTGTGCATTTTGAGGGCAAAGCCTTGCCCTGGAAAGGACCCTAGACAAAGTTGTAGAGCTGCTATTTCAAATACATCCAGTTCCTTTAGTAGAAAGCGTTGTCCACCCCATCCAGGCCCAGGGCTTTGATCAGAGACATGGATAGCAGGGCAGTGTGAATTTCAGGTTCATGAGGAGTGTCTACCAGTTTATAAAGCTGGTCCAGACTTAGAGCAGTGAAATAACTAGGGAAGTTGGCGCTCACTTCTCTGCGCAAAACATGGCTCTCTTCCCTGTACACTTTTGATAAGAAGGAAAGGATGAGCATTTTGATTTCAGTCAGGTTGGAAATCTTGTCGCCATTGTCACCCTTGAGACAAGGGATCTTGTTCTTCAGTCTTCTTGCTGTGGTGAGAGAGTGAAAGAAGTGGGTGTTATTGTTACTGAGTTTGATCCACTCGCATCTGGCACGTTACTGACTTTCAACCTCCTCTCGCCTGAGAATAAGGTCTAGCTTTCTTTGTAAATCGATTATTTCTTTTGCAGTGATGTGGTTGAACTGGATCGTTAAGTTCATCTGGTTCCATTGAATCTTATTGGAGATCCTATCTTTTTCCTTTCTATCATCTTTCCTTTTATAAGAGTCCCATCTTATAGATTTTTCTAGGAAGGTGGCGCTTGCAGACATGAGATCTTATTCTAGGGCCCATGACTCCTTAAAGAAGTTATTATATCTCAGGGTTAGGTACCATCTGGATGAGGTGCACAATAGAGAGGTCTTGTGAGTGGGAGGTGTATGGAGGCATGAGACCATAATGGGGGCATGGTTCGAGTGGTTCTTCTCAAGCACTCAAACCTCTTTTACAGCATGTGAGTCGATCCAAGGCTTGTTCGCCATCACCCTATCAAGGCGCTCGTGCATGATTCCTCGTCTGAAGGTGGTTCGGGCCCTAGAGGCACCTAGGTCGAAAAGAGAGCAATCTTCCATGGCTTCTAAGAAGTCCCTGTTGTTGGCGGCGTCGAAGGTATTGCTGCCGAATTTCTCCGACGGGTACATGACGATGTTAAAGTTACCCATCACCACCTAAGGGTCGATGATGGTGAGAGACATGGCCCGAAGGTGGCTCCATAATAGCCTTCAAACTCCCCTCATAGTACTTGCGTAGACAAAAGTGAACAAGGTGCCTTGGATGTTACAGTGGACAAATTGCTTGTGCGAGAAAAGGATTTCCAGGTTGACATTGTGCTTCCAAAGCACCCAGATGCCTCCCGAGAATCCAACTGCTTCAACCCTGTACGAGTTAGCAAACCCCAATTTCTTGATGATGCTTATTGCTTTGTTGCCGCTGCATCTAGTCTCAATGAGACAAAGGACCGAAGCATCGTATTTCATGGACAGATCATTTGCTGCGAGATGGGTGTCTTTGTCGCATGCACCCTGTATGTTCCATATAATGATTTTCATTTATATGTTTCAACTAAGGTTGATGTGCCCATCTTCCTGGCTTCGTCTTCAAGGTTAGGGAGGAGATAGGTTTTGGACCTCATCCAGTTGGATAAGTCGGAGCCGCCTCCGGATTGGATCACCTTTTTATTCCTAAGGTGAATCCCAACTGAGTTGCGTCTAGGACTATGGTAGGGGGTGAGGGATGTGTTCAGGTTGGGTGATTGACCCAACGAGAATGACATGGTGGTGAATGTTTGTGGTTCCTACATTCATCCGACAGTGAGAGCATCTTCGGTGGGGTTTACGGCTGTGTGACTGGTGTTTGTCTGAGTGTTCCTGACAGAGGGAGGAGATTCTGGAGCGGGCTACGGTGATGGGATGGTTTGATGCTTGTGTGTGCCATGCTAATTAACAGTCTTGTCCTTGCTTAGTTTGGAGTTTCTCTTCCTCACTCTCCAGTCAGTACCGTTGGTTATCCTATCTGCCACATTATCAATGTCAATGACTTTAGTAGCGTCGTTATCTTCTTCGTTGGGAACTAGGGTTTGGAAGCGATTGCTGGAGTTCACTGGAGGTTTTTGATGTGGAAACTTACTGTTTCGTTGCTTGTGCTAGGTTGGACAGACATAGATGTAGTCCGTGAAACCCTGGATAGGTGGTGGAGGTGGTTGGGCGTCGCCCGAAAGTGCAGACTTCCTCACGTCATTTTTCGCTGCAATACACTTGGGGAAATCTTTTTCTAGGTGTCCCGCTCGGCCACAAAACATGCATATGAACGGTATATTTTTGTATTCAATCCGATAAAGGTTTCCTTCAATGATGACCAGTGGGGTTAAGGGTTTGGTGATGTCCAGCTCGACTGCAATCCTAGCGAAGGGGCCTCGACGCTGGGAGAGTGTGTTGATGTCAACTTTGATGGTCTTGCCGATGTAGTCACCTATTTCTAAGAGAAGCAATTCTTTGTAAAGATGGATGGGAAGGTTGGGAATATGCAGCCAAGACACGAGCTTTGGGGGAGAAGATGGTTCCGGTGAGAATTCCAGATTCCATCATTGGACAGATAGGTAGGAACCGAACAGTGGCCAAGGACCTCCCGTCAGTGCATGGATGTAATCATCCTCTCTCTGCAACTGGACTATGAAGAAGTCATTTGCAAGATCGATGAGGTTGAAGCATCCCTTTGGTTTCCACATCAAATTTAGTCTATCTTGTAGAGTAAGGAAGCCGATTTCCTTGGATAGGAGTTTCACTACGATAGTAAATTGCCATGGTTTCAGAAGGTTGTCTTGCGCATCTTGCGTCAGGTCGAAAGAGGGTGTTCCGTTCTCGGCGGAGAAGATGATGTCATTGGGCTTCAAGGTAGTGTTTCTATCCTCGGGGTCTATGTGGATGTTGCCTTGATCTTCATATATCTATTTGCCGATAGATTCGCTGTACGAAAGGCGATGTTGCGTAGGGGTAGGCGTCAGGCCCTGGTTTCTGTTTGGAAGGTCGGGAAACTCGGCGGAAGCAAGGGAGGCCTGGTTGACATCCTAAGTATATATTTCACATTATGTATATTTACCAAAATTTTCTTATTGCAAGAACCAAGGATTGAAGTGTCAAATAGACTCATAGGTAAATAAAAATACTCCTAATTTTACATATGAGAAAACCAATATATATCACCACATTATATTTTGGTATTAGGATCAATGATTTCCTTTTATTGAATTTACTCACAGTCCTTATTATAAATAATTATGTATTTATTCTAAATTTTTGCTGCATTGCTAAATTATGACTACATATGTCCTTATTTACTAAGTGTAATATCCCTCACTATCAGTTTTCCCATATATATACAAGTCATGAATCTCAAATTATGTAATAGGAATAAATTATCTTTCACAAAGTCCATCTATTTTAAACTTAAATCCAAGAATTTTGGATCTACTCATATCTTCAAGATAGTGTATATCTTTCCATTTATGTCTCTAAATGATATATCTTTCTCCAGAATCACATTTTGTCAAAATTAGTATTACATAGGATATTATTAACATATCCTATTTATAGGAACTTAGGTTTTTGAAGTCATCATGGATGAGGTTAGTAATATTAGGTTCTTGAATGCCATTATTAAACTATAATTGACTTATCTCCATTATGATTTTAATAGAATTTCACAATGCATCTTAATATAGAAACTTATGAATTATTAATGTAATAAAATTGATTATTCTAACTAATATTAATATCATAAGTATTAGGGATCTCAAACAAATGATATGAATCATTAGAATCAAAATATACACATGTAAAAATCATTCTGATGATCCATTGTTTGAGCATTCCACCATGGCTCAAATTTACTTGTATGTCGTATTACCTACATTCATGTTGGGAGTATCCTTCTCTACACCATTGGTCACAAGTTCATGGTTATTTATCTAGAGGTTGCAATAGTTGATGGTAGCCTAGTGCTTCAGGTGCAAAGAGCTTGAGGAGCTTTACCACCAGATCCACACTTAAGTCAACTTGAATAACAACATGTAGTTCCATTGTTTCACCTCCAATAGATCTTCTCATAGACAAGATTGGGTTGTCAACATGTCCCAAGGATCTATCCTAGAGGTAGCCTCATCACCACACGATATTATGAGCCAGATGCTATGTTTTAGTGTTACCTAGGATCAGTGTGTCATCTACAATTGGGTGGAAACTATTGATGATGGGATTGAATGGATTTCGTCAGAGTAGTAGTAGGTGGTGTTACTTACATAATTAAGTTGCAAATATGTTTCTATAACAGGGAAATGAAAATTTTGGTAGCTTCTTTTTGTGGTGATGACAGTGGTGTTGGGGGCAGTGGATTGTTGGGGATGAAGAGGAGGAGTAGAAGTTAAGAGGGGTAGGAAGAGAAGAGGGAGAGGGAATAAGAGAAGAAATGCCCACTTCCACCTTGTATTTGGCAGTGGATGCCACTAGTGTAGGTGCATGAGCACATCTAGGGGAGTGCAATGAATCATGGTGCTATACAAGGCAAAACACATTGTTGATAAAAATGAAACAAAACTTAGGTTGAAAGGATATATTGAATGCAATAAGGTGTATAATGGCTTGTAAATTTTATCAAAAAATTGAATAAGAAAATGAATTTCAATTGATACTAACTTTTGGGAGATTCTAGCTTATGTATTGCATCACATTGGATAAATGTTAAGTTATATGTATTAAGTTTGCAAAATAGTCTAGTAGAGTTTTTTTCCTTTTCTAGATTTAGAAGGGAATAGAAATCAATTCACTTTTGAACATTATTACCAACTTGAGATATATAATCTACCAAAATATAAAATCTATCCTCAGAAATGTATGACTTAACATATTTAAATGTGCTAAATTACAAAAAGACTGTAAGCCAATTCTTGTATTTTTTATTATCTACAAAAACTTTGACTATCAAAATTGAGTAGACAACATAATATACTTTATACAACACAAATAATATATTATGTTGGGGTTTTAGGTTAACTAAGGCAATAATTGTGCTAGGGTAAAAAAGGTAAATTTTTATGCAAATTGAAGCTGGTAAATGAGTTATATCTCCAAAATCATGTTTATTGTTATTTCATTTATTACAATAATTGAATTAACTATTTTTGAATCAAAAAATATTTTAGTAATAAATGAAAATAATATACTTTAATTAACTAGACAAAGTTTCACCTACTATTTTTCAATCAAGTGATTAGGCTTATGTAAAATATGAAGTTTATTTAATTACTACTCAATAGATGGATTATACTAATTCCTTAAAATAATAAATGATTTAATATATTTATTCACATCCATGTATTTAAATTTAGTCACCATGTTTACAATGGTGTATATATTTAGTGCAAGAGAAATATATATTAAAACATGTAACACCATCAAATCTAAGTTGAAGGGAATTAAAAACCAATGCTAGAACAAAAGGAATAAGTAAATATATATATAGAAACATTGTATCTTTTTGTATGCGGCACGTGCTATTAACCATAAAACTATTTTAATTTTATCTAACACCTTTAATTTCCATATTTCTTTATGTGGTCATGTTTATACCTACCTTGTCCTTTTTAACATATCATAGATTATTTCATTGTGAAGTTTATTATTTCATTCAAGTTCTATGCCAAATAATCTATACAATCATCTCCATATACTTACAAAGATATGTAGTCTTATTGATTGTATTTAAAGGAATGTATTATTGAAAAAGTATAGCATCCCAAGAACTATCTAATGCGACTAGATATGAAACTTTAGAATCACTATATCATCCATGACAAGTTTTGTAGAAACATGAAAAAGAGGGTTCTCATCTCACACCCATTTTATGTACCAAATTGAGGCATTCACTTCATTCAAAATAATATTTCTACTATTCTATACAATCACTAGTTGAAAAATCTTTTTTGTTCTACAAAATAAGGTGCCTCAGTAAACTAATTGAGCTTTATTGGATTCATACTTATGTTTTATTCATGTGGAACATAATGAGTTCCTTATCAATTGAATATCCCATGCACTTCATATGCATTTATTTATTTTGTTTTCTCATAGAAGGAACATGCAATCCATAATACTTTTTTTCCAATGACTTGATCCTAGGACACCCAAGAAAGCAATTATTGAGTCTGTATTCACTAACATATGAAACATTATATAGTACAATCATCTTCTTCAAATAAACTTTGTCTAACAATGAATGTTTGCATTACCTATGTAGAAATTGTTGCAATTCCATTTTCCTTGAGATATTGTTCTTTTAGGTAATTTGGTTAATTGGTAAAGAGATACAACAAAAAATTATGGTTACAAAGATCTTCTTGTATTGAAGTCATGTTCCCTTTAAGTTTTTGAGTTTGTCTCATTTACATAGAATATTTTTCCTTTCACTTGTTATTTAGGAACTGAGCTTTGAGCTCAAATCCAAGCCAACAAGCCAAAATTCAAATAAACTTAGAATAGAATCATGCTAAGTATCTAGAATGAAATTCAAAGTGAATGCAAATTCGTTTTTTAGCCATGATTTTCATAGAATTTAAGCCAAAAACATGAAGAGCATGTATTGCCCAATTTGTGATTTATTGTATTTGACTCAATAATCTCTAATCAAAATTTCAATTGAGTGAATGATCCAAATAACTAGAAATTTGAAGGTATGTGTTTGATTTCAATCTGGAATGAATGTATATAACTTGTATGATTTTTAAATATAATGTATCTTGAGGCACCAATGACATGGGATTTGTCCTAAACCATGAGTGGTGAAATACATGATAGAAAGTGCTATTAGCCTTTCAGTTATGATCTTAGATGATAAGGATGTTTGTTTCTTTCTGTAATTATAGATTATATGCAAAGATCATCTAGTTCAATCTATATACAGTCTAAAATATCAGTAGTTCAGTGCAGCTTAGTTGGATCAGAATAAAGTACCATTCAATATGAAAGACTGATAGTATTGTTATAGCATAGATCATACCAATGTATTCAAATATGCTCAAATTATTTCATTCAAGTAAAATATAGTATTTGAAGTTGTTGCTTTTGTTAGATAACTTTTCAAAGCATTATATAAATGCTCATTTTTTAGTATAATACATAAAAGAAATGGGGTAATTTAATTATTGAGTAAAGGTAACAAATATATATAAAGTCATTAAGCAGTGGAGTTAAATAATCAATTAGAGGTTTAGATTCTCTAAGTACTATTGATTCCTAATGGAGGTCTATGTTGAATGGAGGAACTTACCCACTGGAAGCACCTTGAAAGGAAGCTAGAGAATGCCTATTGGGAACAAGGGGTCAAGCCTAGCTTGGATGACATATTGAATTACAACATGGGCATCTGATATTAATTAGAGATTCTTGTTATACCCAAAGGTACTCAATATTAACTGGAAATCCTAGTGGTACCAAGTTTTCAATATCGTACTGACAAGTACCAAACATTAACTGGAAATCTCGATGGTACCTAGTTTAGTTACTACTCAATGAGTTAACCCTTGTAGAACGATAGATGTAGGAAGCTTAAGCCTCAAGTGCTTTGACTCTCTACCCAAGTACCCAAGTTTAAAGGAGGAGTGCAGTGTATCCCACTAGTTGATATAGCCATCGAGGCTAGATGTTGTGAGGTTCCTTTCAGACTGGGAAACTAGTTAGTAGACATAGAATCTTGAGTCAACTCTAAGTGTTATACACCAAGACTTGGATTGTTGTGAAACTTCCACATGTTGTAGTACAATTCATGTATGTCTAAGGCATAAATAAAACAATTAATAAAATATGAAATTAGATTCGAGATTTTTTTTTTCAATTTTTTTGGCATTTTAAATGTGGATCGATTTGTAGTATTTATATTTTAGTTCAGTGATTGAAATTAAATCCAAGAATTTATTTTATAGTTCGTATTTAGTATCTTGATTATGAATGGGTTTGATAGTATTTATCTTTTAATTCATTATTTTATTATCTTTCTTATCTTGCATATGTTACAAATTCATATAATGAACAATATATGTACTATCTTGTCCACTTGATGAATTTCCATTCTGAACCAATAGCTCACACTCTATTGAAGACATTTTTGGGTAACCCTGGTGGTTATGGAGATAGCTACATATTCAGAAAATCATATCATAGATGGAAGTTAGTAGTGTTTTAAGATAGAATTAGACAAACATGGTTCCAATCCTCTCTAGGTCCTATAGTGAGAAAAAGAAAGAGTTGTTTACTAGTCAGGTAATAAAGGAATGTATTTTTTTCTTGTAGAATGATTTCTAAAATATATGCTTCATGTATCTTAATGTATTAAACTATCAATAGTTGAATAAGATAAGTTCCTATTCTTTAATTATGAGAAGATGGTACAATGAAAGAGTTTCTTATACATGTCACAACTTGCTAAAATTAAAAAGAAAAGGAAAACTTCATATGTGTTTATTGTTAGCATAGCTCAGTCACCTCAAAAAAAATCCAATGGTCTAATTGAGATTATGGGATTCCATTCCTGACATCTATTGTGTACATTACATAATTTTTGATAGTGCTCTAGTGAGACCTCATGAACTCAGAATCAACACCATATCATCCTCATTCCTTGTATTTACCCATTCTTTGTATCTCCTTAAAAATTTCCATCTCAGTAGGAAATTGTTGACACCATCTTTGTTGTGACAATATCAAAGGAACAAATAAAGCATGCATTTTATCGCGGCCTTCTTGTATAGTAACCGGTCAAGTTAATAAACTGAGCCATAAAATGACCCAATACCATATTGTTAACTTAAATAGGATCAGAATTATATTCTCTTTTACTATTTTGTTATTTCATTTTAGTGTATTCTAATTTTTACAACTACATGAAAGAATGTGTACTTTTGTCACCATTTTTTAATAGTCAGGATGAGTCTTCAATATCCCAATTGTCTACCTCCCCCAACAATATGGATTCATACATATTTTGTAGGATAGTATAGCTATGATCCAATGTTGATGAATTGTAACGCCCCTCCAAGCACATACATGACAACGAAAGCAAACCCTATGTTGTCCATAACATGTGTCACCTGGCTTGTAGGGACATTACCAAAATATGATAAGCATCACAACAAGATAAATGGAACACCATGCATTTACTAGAAATATAGATTCATACATTGTTCTTTTGAAAGGAAAAACATAAATTCTCATCTTAATCTCAAGCCTAATACATGTAGACTAGGAATATATAAAATATGAAATAAACTAGACTAGGTAATCTATAGAGTGTTAGATTGCACCCCACCAAGCTAAAGTGTCCTTGATGTCATCTACACTTGAAAGGATTGATTCAAATCCCTCTTGTTCCTTGATCTAGGGGCATCTTGTCCCACGACTATGTGAAACAAAGAAACAACGTAAGTTAACAACACTATGTAGGTTATAAGAACTGAAAATAAGCATATATACTTGAATATAAATAAACTTAACATGAGTTAACATTAAGAATTCTCATTACACTTTTTCTTTCATTACATCACTGAATTCAGAGCATTACTATATGCATTCTCTATATAACTTCTCATGTGGGACACATCATGCTTAGAAAGCCCATCATTGCTAGGAAGCCCATAATGACCATAAAGGTCCATCATTGCAAGAAACATATAATAAGTTACTTAATTCTCTTAAGTTAAACATTAACGTCATTATTATTATCTTGCCATCAATGTAAATTGTCCTCATCCAATAATTGCACCAAAGTGCTCATTAGGCTGATTACGGCTCATCTTAGTTGCACCAAAGTGCTCATCAATGCCATCAAGATAAAATAACATTCTGAGGAACAATTCACAACTTAAGTGCATTATATTAATCATCATGGGATTTCTCCATCTTAATCTTGAAATTATCATTACATGACTTACATGATTCTTTTTTCAATTACTTAATCATTGCATGAGCATAATAATAAATTAATGATCATCAGTGATAAGCATAGGACTTTATGATTATAGAAACCAACAAGAAATAATATAATCTATGGCATCATCAATATCTTAATTTCATTCTTTAACTCGAAATTCAAAGAATAATCTTAAATCATACTCAACATGCAATTCATCCAAAGTACTTATGCATAGTGGAATCACCCACTTATCTAGAGCAAAGAAAACCCTAACTTATCATCCCTAATCTTGATCGAATACTATGTTCCTGAAATTAACATGATTTCTATTAATTATCATCATTGTTACATCCTAAATCCTAATTTGAGTCTTCAAGAGAAACATGGTAAAAATTTCTTGAATTAGGGTTTGAAAACATGAAAATTGTGTTCCCCATTGAAAAACCTTTCCAAAACCTATTTTTTACTATTTTTTATGATAAGAAATTGATTTACTATGAATTTCTTAATAACCAACCAATAAAAAATCAGAATAAATACTAGTTTAAAATTATCTATTAGGCATGGGACCCATATATAGCTGGCCCAATCAGGGCCGTCTGTGCAAGCAAAGGGGCCTCACTGGGGTGGACCAGTAGTCAATAAAAAAAGATAAAAAAACCCCAAAACACCATTGTGAGAATAATCACTCAATTAAGAAGGCAGGGGTAACACAGTCATTTCCTAACCAGGTTTCTTCTCCCTCATGATCCATGGCTCGGGAAGGAGCCTAGAGGCATGAACTCTAGTTCTATGAGGCATCATTAGGAAAGGCAACGTGACAAAATGTGTAAGAAGGAACCTTTAGACTCAGACAAAGTTGAGGACCCAAACGCAGAGGGACAAGGACCTTTGTGTCCTCCTATCTCATCAAAAAATGTGAGAAACAGGGGAACCACGTGAGCTCTGATATGACACCAAAATGAGAACAAAAATGATGTATGAAATTCACAGAGCGTTTGATAACTAATCCATCATTTTCTTGGTGCTGAAGGCGTTGGAAGACAATGGGAAAGACTGTCGATGATGACCATAAGGCGGGGTTATAGGACCCGACTCTTAGGGTAAGCACAACTCAATTTGGTTGTCATAAAAGGAAGAATAGGTGTCAAGGATGCTTATGAGCTGGTGAATTTTTTTAGAAGCATTGGTGAGGGTATGCTGAAGCTTGGGTCATTGAAAATGAAAGTCGACTAGGCAACACTAGCCTAGAGCACAATAGATTGAATTGGAAGGATAGGTTGAATATATGGGGCTCGATGATAGTTTCTGGACCCGTATTTGTAAGTTCAAAAGTCGGCAGAAAGCTTTGTGACTTTGGGGAAGCGACGAGAGTCCCTGCCCAGTAGAGCATTTCGTGAATAGGGCACAAACTCCTAAAGAAGTCAGGATGGCTAAGATCGTGTGACTATCATGGTCCAATTGTGAAGACATCTAAGGAAACATGACACTGTAAGGGGTGATTGGGGTCAAAGAAGGAACACATGACCTGGTTGCCAATTCTCGGTCTACTACTCAAGGTAGGAGACGAGTTCAAAGCTGTCCAATGAGATATCCAACGGCTGGGAGCAACTCAACTTAAAATAGGTACACATGACACCTGACTATAGGATAAATCAAAGACATCATAGGTGTGGCAATTAAATAATGTTGGATCTTAGGTTAAACCAGTATATATATGATTAATATTTAATCAAAACCATATAGTAACTTCCCTAATTGATTTGAAGGGTCAAATGAAGCCCTTTTGACTTCAAATTTGAACCATAAGCTGACTAGGACTTTTAGAATCTCCTTATCCAATTAGATTTAGGTTTTAATTAGCTTTTGTTCATAAAACTCATATAGGTCGCTATTTTATTGCATATATAATTAAAAGTAAGATTAATGGAATTATCCTTTCTTCAATGAGTTAGTTGAGACAAAATTCGAGGTTAAGAGGATATTTCATTATATTTGGGACTTAAAGGTCAAATTACATTTATTTGTTAGATAAAATCTTTAATTTCCAAAAGTATGGATTTGGATTAAGGTTCATTGATAGGTCAAAGATTTCGAGGATGTTACCATTCTACCCACCTTAAATAAATTTTATCCACAAAATTTAGTTAGACCACTACCCACCTTAGGATTTTCAATAAACATCATAACATATTATTGAATAGCTCATGGCTATACACATATATTTTCTAAGGATAAAGTAATAATCTAAAGGTGACAATCGTAAACCATACCTTGGTCATTTTCCTCCTCCATGTTCATTGCAAAGATTCTCTCCTATCTCGGAGCTGGGTTCTAGTTCTTGACTTCCTTCTTATATACCATAGGGCAATCTGGCTTTATGTGTCCAAGATCTCCACAATAATAGCATAATCTAGTGTCAAACCTGTACGACCCTCCATGGACCCTCTTACAAATCACGCACCGTGCTTTCTCTTGGGAAATAGGAGCTTCAACACCAAGATCCTTGCTCTTGTTGTTGGGAGATTGATGTTGATGTTGGTTGTTCTTCTGAGGACCTTCCTTCTAGTAAGAACTTTTCAGGTGGTCTTCTAGCTCTAGAGCGAAATCTAACATAGTCTAAAGGGTTCTGTGTCCTCTTCTTGATAGGGAAAATCTTAGGTCAGGCTTGAGTCCTCGAATGAACTTCTTTGTCCAGTATCACTCATCATAATCATAATTGTACTTTTGTAATCTTGAACTTCATGGCATACTTGGTCACCGTCATGTCGCCAACCTAAGCTAGATTGGAAAACTCTAACTCCTTCTTCTCTATCATGGATTCAGACACATTGTGCTCCTGGAAGGCTTCAACAAATACTTCCCGTGTGAGTGCAGGTGCATCGACCGTACTTGAGTCGAGGAAAATCTCCCACCATGTACAAAATGCTCCCTTCAGCATGTGGGTTGCAAAGAAAACCCTAGACTATTGAGGGCAGTGCAGGTCACGAAAACAATGCTCCATGCTCATAATCTATTCCTCTCCCTTGATGACGACATCATCATATCCTTCTTTAGCAAAGGAGTAGGGCCTGATCTTCAAGAAGTCCACCAAGGTTAGCTCATGGTGTCTGGGTTGACATTGTCCTTGTCCTAGAGAATTAGTGAGAAATTGGACTAAGTCCTCCAAAGTTGCTTTAGGGTTACTTCTTTATCCACTTCCCTCACTAGAGGAGATAGAACCATCTTCCCTATCCTTTCCCTTATAAGACTTTTTAGGAGCCATCTAGAAAAATAAGGTATACCTATGTTTAGAACATGTGAATCTTTATCTTAGTGGCCATCTACTCATTGCTCTTATACCATATTGTAACACCCCTCCAAGCACAGACATGACAGCGGAAGCAAACCCTATTTTTTCCACAACATCGGTCACTTGGCTTGGAGGAACATTACTAAAATATGATAAGCATTGCAACAAGATAAATGAAACACCACACATTTACTAGAAATATACATTCATACATTATTCTTTGAAAGCAAAAACATAAACTATCTCATCTTAATCTCAAGCCTAATACATGTAGACTAAGCAAATGTAAAACAAGAAATAAACTAGACTAGGTAATCTATGGAGTGGTAGATGGAACCCCACCAAGAGAAAGTCTCCTTGATGCCAGCTACACTTGAAGGGATTGCTTCGAATCCCTCATGCTCCTTGATCTAGGGACACCTCATCCCACGACCATGCGAAACAAAGAAACAATGTAAGTAAGCGACACTATGCATGTTATAAGAACTGAAAATGAGCATATATAATTGAACTGAAATAAGCTTGACATGAGTTAACATTAAGAATTATCATTACACTTTAGTTTTCATTACATTACTGAATTAAGAACATTACTATAGGAATTCTCTATATAACTTCCCACATGAGGCACATCATGCTCGGTAAGCCCATCATTTCTAGGAAATGCCTAACGACCATAAAGGTCCATCATTGCGAGAAACATATAATAAGTTACTAAATTTTCTTAATTTAAACATTAACATCATTATTCTTATCTTGCCATCAATGTAAATAGTCCTCATCCAATAATTGCATCAAAGTGCTCATCAGGATGATTAAGGCTCATCTTTATTGCACCAAAGTGCTCATCAATGCGATAAACACAAAATAACATAAAGAGGAACAATTCACAACTTAAGTGCATTATGTTAATCATCATGAGATTTCTCTATCTTAATCTTGCAATTATCATTACATGATTTATATGATTCTTTCTTCAATTACATAATCATTGCATGAGCATAGCATTAAACTAATGATCACCAGTGATAAGCATAAGACTTTATGATTATAGAAAACAACAAGCAATAATATAATATGAGGCATCATCATTATCTTAATTTCATTCTTTAACTTGAAATTCATAGCATAATCTTAAATCATACTTAACATGCGATTCATCCAAATTACTTATGTATGTGGCATGACCCACTTACTTGGAGCAAAGAATATCATAACTTATTATCCCTGATCCTGATCGAATCCTTTGTTCCTGGAATTAAAATGATTTGTATTAATTATCATCATTAATACATCCTAAACCCTAATTTGAGTCTTCTAGGAAAACATGGTCAAAAAATCTCGAATTAGGGTTTGAAAACCTAAAAAATAATGTTCCCCATTGAAAACACTTTCCAAAACCTATTTTTACTATTTTTTCTGACAAGACATTGATTTACTATGAATTTCTCAATAACCAACCAATCTAAAATCATCATAAATGCATGTAGTTTAAAGTTATCCAGTAGGCATGGGACCCATATCTAGCTAGCCCAATCAGGGCTGGCCGCACAAGCAAAGGGGCCTTGCAGGGGCAGACCAGTAGTTAATAAAAAATAGACAAAAAACCCCAAAAACACCCTTACAAAAATAATCATTCAATTTAGCGGTTGGGGGAACCACAGTCATTACCTGACCGGGTTTCTTCTCCCTCGCGAGCCCTGGTGACACCGGCCTAGGGCGCATGAGATCATATTGTAAGGAGAGGTTGAATCTATGGGGCGCGATGATCATTTCTAGACCCTTATTTATTGGTTCAAAAGTCGACAAAAAGCTCTGTGACTTTAGTGCAGCGATAAGAGTCCATGCCCAATTGGGCATTTCGTGGATATGCCATGAAGTCTTGAAGAAGTCAGGATGGCAATGATGGAAATGAGACATTGTAAGGGGTGATCGTGGTCGGAGAAGGAACATACAACCTAGTTTCCTATTATCGGTCTCCTACCCAAGTAGGAGATGAGTTCAAAGTCGTTCAATGAGATATCCAATGCCTGCAAGCAACTCAACTCAAAATAGGCACGTGTGACACCTGACTATAGGTGAAATCAAAGAAATCATAGGCATGAAAATTAAATAATGCTTGATCTTAGGTTTAACTAGTATATATATGATTAATATTTAATCAAAACTATATGTTAACTTCCCTAATTGATTTGAAGGGTCAAATGAAGCCCCCATGACTTCAAATTTGAACCACAAGCTAATTAAGACTTCTAGAAGCCCCTAACCAATTAGATTTAGGGTTTCATTAGTTTTTTTCATAAAACTCACATATGTCACTATTTTAATGCATATATTATTAAAAGGTAAGATTAATGGAAATGAGCTGGGGAGGAGTGATTTTGGTAGTTTGGCACGATGTCCCCTCATGAAGGGACCTCGGTTCAAAACCCAGTGGCCGCCTCCAAAATGGTACCCGTCGTGCATGCCGGCCAACTATGCTCTTTAATCGGTTCCCGGGTGTGTGGGGAGCTCAGCGCCCGAGAGTTTTACGCTATCTGGGGGGTCACAAAAGTGGCGCTTCTACAGGGGCGGTTCTCTTGATAATAAAAAAAATATTAATGGAATTATCCTTTTTTCAATGAGTTGGTTGAGCCAAAATTCCAGGTTAATATGATATTTCATTATATTTTGGACTTAAAAGTCACATTTAAGTTCTATTTTTAGATAAAATCTTTATTTTCCAAAATTAGGGTTTGAGATTAAGGTTCACTGATAGGTTTAATTAATCTTTTGAGGATGTCACATGTATAATATCAAATCACATTTTCTAGGACTATATCTATATCTTTTAACAATTTATCATTTTTTATTTGTTTTATTCTTGAGTTGTGATGGTCCTAATTGATAGTATGAGGTCTGATTTGATTCAATGTGTCCATGAAATTGTTTGATGGAGTCCTATCACATAGAGGATTCCTAAAATTGACTCCATTGTTTCACATACCTTTTGGCTTGAACACATAATTATGTTTCTTTTTCATCAACACGAATAAGAGTATTGGATTATGATTAGAACTTACTTTGGACTAGTGTTTCTTAGAATTCTTGCTATTGTTATAAAGACAACAAGTATTAGACACAACATGATCATGTATTTCTTGCAACATCCTAACTTCATAGGTGATTGGATGTCCTAGTAGATTGAGATAATATGAATCTACTTCCAAGAGAGTTTCCTAGAATGTTTCTAATTCACTAAAGTTAAAGTGATGACTCTTTCATTTTTTTTGATGAATATAACACAGTATTGAAGCCCCCCATTGCAATCTAAGGCTTGTCCATTTCCAAACCAACTTGACAATGTGTATACTCGTTTTTTAAATGGGATCATATACACACATAGAATAGTAAGGAAGTAATCGAGTTAATATATTTCTAGTATATATTATCTGTGAATTTCATTGATATGTAAATGACAATTCTCTATCATCCATAATAGCCACATCTATCCTAAAAAGAATTGAGATTCTACTCCATGTGAATGAATAAATTTCAACTTTCTTACACGTTCATATGCACATTATCAGAAATGCGAGGATCACAAACTTCCACTAGCACTAGTAAGTGTTGTTTGACAAGGTTTTTGAGGATTTTACAAGTTGTATCATTCCTAATACCCTTAACATTCTAACACAATGTATCCAACACAATTGAATTAGATGTTAAGAAATCATAAACTACATCACCCTTAGTATCCCAATGCTAGATCCACAATGTTTTTTGGCTTGCTTTCTATCCCATCTCATGGTATGGTATAGGGTAGTTTTTATTTACCATTGTTGCTCCTCACTTCACAACCAATTTTACTCATTGTTAAAGTATATGGTTGAATTTTACTTTAGATAGAGATTTGATGATCATCTAGTTCTTATGTGATGTCAATGGCTTCCAGTTTTTCATAGTTACAATTATCTTATTTTATATAACCAAATATAATTACATTCCCACCTTTGGATTTACTACTGTGTAAACCTCATTTGAATTTATTCTATAATGTTCCATTGTTGAAGATCCCTCACTCAACTAAATGATATCATCAACAATATCTTCAATTTCAGTGAGTTTTGATTCTTTATTTATTTTTGTCATAGCATGCTCCCTCTTCCTTTTCTAGACATTTTAACCATTGTGTATGATATCCTAATTAACTGGGTAGAAGGTTTGTTATTATCATCAATAGTCATCATTTTCTACTACTCAAGAACATCATACTTATTCACTATGTATTGTAATCTATCATTATTATATTTGCCTCTAGCATTGTTCTAAATTAACCATCATGTATGAACATTATGACAAAGAATAAATATAATCATTATTCATTATGTACCCAATAGCATCATCTATAAATTGAACATGATATCATCAATTATTTTAGACCGAACCATAAAAGTTCATTCCTTGAATTCATTTCCCATCTTACCAAACTTTTACCTGAAATCTCTAACATGGATCCATATTTCACAAGAAAGTCATCCTCATTTACAATAGTTACTGGCTAAATTGTGTCTTTAGTGTCTATATCTGAATAAACTCTTGCAAATTGACCTCCAGTATTGTTAGTCATGTGATCATAGACCCTAATTAGTTTGCTCAAAGTAGTGTCAAATTTGGTAAATATAAGCTTGTTATAGATATGAAGGGAAGATCCATGATCCTTGTCCAAGCAACAATAGATGTCAAGATTCATAAGAAGGGATTAATTTTCCATGCCACTTCCATACCATATAACATGAAACAAAAATCAACCAAGGGCCTCCTATTAGAGTGTTCACAAAATCCTCTTCACTTGATAACTAAACAATGAAGAGAATTATGATTAGTTGATACACATTCCATATTCTAACTTGTCTCCAGATAAGTCTAAAAGGACCAAATAATGTTGAGTATGAGATTTTCTTTTCAATCCATTTGACAATAACTAAAAACCTCCATTATTTGTGTAAGATGGTCTACTCTTCAGGTGTAATGATCACTACTGAAGATCCCCTCTCATGGACAATGAAACATCTTTAGATTAACCATATATGTGTATCGATTAAGTATGAATCTACTAAATTACTATCGTGTATATACGATTGCATCTCTAAATGATCTAGGTGTGACTTTTGTAACCATTGGCATCATTTCAAAAGTATTCATTGTAGTCAGAATCATAGATCAATGTAATGAAAGATAAACTTTATATTTAGACTCTAAATTTCTTTAAGATGACATTCATCATGGTGTTATTTGTCACCAAACTACCTCCCTGTAACCCTCCATAAATTAGGTATTTATGAATCGTATTGATTCTAATAATCAAATTTCCATCTTCTTCAGGCCTACCATGTTGAGCGCCTCCTATGAACCCTGTACCACTCCTTCAAGGCATCCCACTTGGGTAGGGCAGAGTGGCACATTGCACCCTTGATCTCTATGAGAGGACACTCTTTTGGATCTCCATCTAAAACTCTATACTTAAGCTTGCATAAAGGTGTTTATAAAAATATTTTGGATATAGATCAAAGCTCAATAACAACAAAAAGACTGTACATTGGTCTAATTTTATTTTACTAATGCGAGCTATTTTTTAGGATTAAATACCTAAATAACATTTTTTGCTTATTCTATTACCCATATGTAATGGTTTGCATTTTAATTCCCAAAATGGCATGTTTTTGGGGGCAATGTGTCCCCAAGGAGGACGCATTGTCCCCATCGAAGGAAATGAATTGGCACAGGTGATGCATTGTTGTCTCTAGGAGAAATGTGTTCACATATGGGATGCATTTCTTCATGGTGAGGACACCATAATGGAGAAATGTGTCACTAGCTAGGATGCATAGCCTCATGGGGCCAATGTGTTCATGCCACAGATGCATTGCTTCCATGGGAGAACAATATGTCTCCATGTAGGATGCATTTACTCCAGGAGTAGCCATGCCCTTCCATGAAAGACACATTGCATTCATTTTTAAGTTTTAATGTTGCTAGTTATTTTTTTTTTAATTTATGTGTACAATAAAAACATGAATCTTCATTAGCAAAACTAATTGACTTGATTAATAGAGTAAACACTACATTTTTACCAAATTTTCAAAACTTGTATCATAAAGAAAACATAGTCATCAATCATGATCCATGTACATAAACTAGAGATGATGGACTTATATGATATATCCATTACAAAATATATTAGTTCCTTCGCACATGCAAAAGTACAAAATAATAAATCACATATAGAGATAAACTGATCACATCATCCACAACCATGTCATCCTCTCCCACGTTCTTGCACCTTTGACTCCTAAGTAGGGATATGATTTAGAGAAGTCTCAATCACTGTCAATTATTTAGTATAAGATTGGAGTGGTACAGTGTGGAAATGGAAATGTGGAGTTGGGTTAGGGTTTTGTTTTGAAAACTAGAATGTATTCCCTCAGGTTGGGTGCAAAACTAGATACCTTAGAGAGTCAATGAATATCTAACTTAAGATGCTTGTCGACTTTCATGGATAATTTCTGGTAGGGTTGGGTTGTATGGAATAGAAGAAGAAGAATAAGAGTCATTCCGTAGTAGTGCATTGTATGTGGAAGTGGTGGTGTGGTGTATGCAATAGAAGTACCACTTTTTGCAAAGTACTCTCTTGTCTGTCACATCCTATGAACTGAGGATCATAAGGGTATGAGTAGGAATGGGGCAAGAGCAGTGATGGAGGTATCAATGGGAATAGGAATAGAACAGTGGTAGAGGAATAAGGTGGAATGGGACCAAAAGTAGTGGTAGCACTATGAGTGTATGGATCTAGCAGATATTAGCGAGTATAGTCATGAAGACTCTTGTAACATCCAAAAAAATTCATTATCAAAATTATGATCTAAAATCAGGCCCTTGAATTTATAGGAGTATTTAGGAATAAGTGATAAATGTTTGGATTGTAATTAACCTAATCACTGTAAATATTTTAGTACCAAAAAGTTTATATGATATAGACACAATAACATGTGAAGTTTAAAGAAGTATGGGACACCAACTCTTTTTGATTAATATTAAATAACTAAATACATATATATCATAAAAATGAAATAATAGATACTTAGTCCATTCAAAACTGTAAACTAAGATGAGATTCAGATCTCATATTCCAATTTGCCAACCTAAAAAATTTGGTTTTAGTTAGATATTCCTCGATCCCTCTAATTTATTTGAGAAAGATAATAGCCCAAAATCACTAGATAAGTGTGAATTAAATCCTAGATACTAGGTATGTAACATCCTAATACATGTATTATTGTCACTCACCTCCTTTAGTTAGAGTCTTCCATTAAATGAGACTCTTGGAGCTGAAACTATTTGCAAATTGGGTACTCATCCTCTTCACTAACATCCCATGTTCTATGGACTACACAATAGTGTGACATCCTTTTCCCCTTATCTACCTCTCTTGATAATCCCATCCTAAACAAATTCTCTCTCTTCCATGCTCACATCCTTATAAGAATGATAATTCCAAACTTATCAGGGTATGGTTCCCTAGAAATCCTAGCCCGTGGGGGAGTCCTTCCTCCCCAACTCAATCTCAAAATTAGAGGGTGATGTGCCCAAAACCGAAACCATATATGTGTCACCAAAATCCCTTAATGACCACTGAGAAACATATAACTACTATTTTTTTGTCCTTAGGATCCCCTAAAACCCAATCGTGAAACTTCTTCTTGTTCTTCCACATCCAATGGTCCCCACTGAGGACCTTGGCACACCTAGGAATGTTGATGCTTTAGAATTATGTGAGTTCCCTTCACAAAGCTACCGTTCCTAAAATTTCAACATTTTGAACGATAACACATATTTCCCCCTTCCCCATTTGCCTTTTGATGTTCATGAATCTGTTGATATTTTTGGGCTTCTAGTGATGTTGACATTGGGTTTATCTCATTCTGGATCTACTAGGTATCTAATAAGTTAGGAACAATCCCTTATTTGTCTTATTTCTCAAATTCATAGAGCTTTCAACTCCCCCTCCATGCATGTCATGGTGGAAGGAGCTTTTTTTGGTGTTTTTTCTCCATGAGACTGCTTGAATCATGGGTCATTGAGAATGTATTACTCTTAGGATCTCATTTTTGCAGCTCATACTTGGTGAATCCATAAAATATAGGATTTTGGTTCATCTCCTTTGGAGATCATGGGGTACTACTATTTGATCTTGAGTCACGAACAATACTGGCAGCAGTTTTCCCTTCTTGTCCCCACATTATGATATCATTACTAGATGGTCCATTGGAAATTTCATATTTTTGAGAAATCTTCAGGATTTTGGCTACACATCATTTTGGAGCGGGCCCAGACCATGTGGTTTTATGGAAATAGGGGGACACAATAAGCAGCATAAACAAAAATTTTATGTCATATTTCCCATTAAACCAGTGTATCAGGTCAACAACTATATAATGGAAAGGATGGTTTCGAGGATATACCTGGTCCTGGACCAAGTCCAGTGACATACTCCTCATTGTTGTAGATGCACAACTGTCTTTTAGTTGCACTGGGAGTCGTGTGTGGCTCCTCCACATTTAGCAACCTCAAATGTCGTCCTTTGCAGCAACTCCTCTCACCATGAACTCTTGCTGATGTTGTCCTCCTTAGCAATGGGAAAAAGCCACCTCACCTCTAGAGAAGTCCATACAGACCACCTAGAACTCATGTTGTCCTTCTAGAATGGACATGAATGATTAGTCCCTCTTGTTGGTGTACTAGTCATTAACCTTGCTCTGCCACAATGATTCTCAGTTGTTCTCTCCCTCGCTATCCCTCATTAGTTAGGTAGGACTTGCTTGGGCTCTCTAGGCTACCAGAACCAGAGAGAACAACAATTTTCAGAGAAACTGACTCTCAATTGTATGTCTTGGGAATCCCTCAGTACCCCACCATTTATAGTAGAGGCCAGGGTCAAGGTTCCCAATCGGTGTGGGAGTAGAAGGGTCTGGAATCATGAATCTTCTAGTACTTGCACAATGCAAAATTGTCATTTTGCACACCCAAATGGACGTCTCATGAGCAAGACGGTCATCTCGCTTAGTGAAACGATCATTTGGTGAGTGATATAGTCATCTCTCTTAGCGACACGATTATCTCACAAGTTTTTTGTTCAAAATCAAATTGGTATTCAATGCCCAATTTAATGCTAAACATTGTATGAAGAAAAAAGAAAGAAGGCATCTCGAACCTTTAAAATGAGCATAAGGTTACGACAGGGAGATCTTCTCTCTCCATACCTTTTCGTGTTACGTATCGAGAAGCTTAGCCAGATGATCCAGGTGAGAACACACATTAAGAACTGGAGACCAATCAAACTCAGAAGATCAGGCATCTCAGTAGCCCACGTATGCTTCACTAACGATCTGATTTTATTTGCCCAAGAAAGTAAAGAACAAATAAGATGCATCGTACAGTGTTTTTGAAGCTTCAAATATGCATCTGGACAATCCATTTCAGCACCAAATTCTCTTATATTTTTCTCTACTAATGTGACTACATCTACTCGAAGAAACATTCAGCGCCTATGTCACTTTCAAGTCACTAACGATCTTGGGAATTACCTCAATGTACCTGTTATCCATTCTAGAGTGACAAAGAAAACCTATGCAGACATTATTGAGAAGGTGGAGGGAAAAGTTAATGCTTGGGCAGCCCACAACTTGTCATTTTCAGGAAGGGTTTGTCTTTCTAGATCAACACTTAATGTTGTTCCTACTTATGCAATGCAAACAACGATCCTCCCACTAAATCTCTGTGATAGATTGGATAGTGTAATACAAAGGTTTACATGGGGAGGCAGTAGGAAAAAATCCATCTCACTTGTGTCATGGGAGAAAGTCAGTAGTTCAAGAATTAAAGGAGGATTGGGGGTCAAAATGATGAGAGACTAGAACCAAGCACTCTTATCCAATCACTCTTGTGATCTTATGTAAGGAAGGAATTCCATATGGTGCAGAGTGATGCGCGAACGGCTCAAAAGATCCAAGGGAAGTGGCAGAGGTTAACTATCGAGGCTGGTACAGGTGTGTTTAGAGACAACACAATTAATGAAGGAGAACCCCAGGATGATCCCGCTCAGCGACAACTCAGTGAATGTATGGGATGATATCTGGGAGAAGGAGCATCTGAGACTGAGAGAAGTAACCAAACACCCTATACTTGAGGACATAGCTGATCTTAAAGTTAGTTATCTTATAATAGTAGACCAATGGTGGGATGTAGAGTTTCTAAATGACTGGTTTGATACTGAGATGGAGCAACTAATTCTTCAAATCCATGTACCCCTGGCAGATGACCTGATGGATCGTGGCTTCTGGACTCACACAGGAACTGGACAGTTCACCACAAGCTCAGCTTACAACATTATTAGAAGGCAGAAAGAGGTAAGGTCGCTAGGGAAGTGGGACATACTGTGGAAGCTAAGAATGGCAGGATGGATAAAGACCTTTTCTTGGCTCTCTAGATAGAACACTTTACTTACAAGCATGGGGAGGAAGTACCGACACATGATTGAAGATAGCAAATGCCCTTTATGTGGGAAAGTAGATGAGTCGTTAATCCACACACTAAGGGACTGTGATGTTCCCAAGGCTATATGGAGTGACAACATTTGTCCAACTAAACAATGCCTATTTTTTGAATCTATGAATATGGAGACCTGGCGTAGATACACTATTAACATTGTAGGCATGCAAGAAGAAAAGTTTTGGGTGATTTGCCACCATCTTTGGCAAGCGAGGAACAACAACATTATGAAAGGCAACCACATGAGCAAAGAAAATCTGCGGGCAAGTGTATGGAGGGACATCAGACTGCATGAAATTGCTTGTCCAGCCACCCCAACATGTCTTGTTACAAATGCAGGAGAGACCTGGTTGCCACCATGTCAGGACACAATCAAAGTTAATGTGGATGCGGCAGTAAAAAAGAAGGGACAACAGTAGTTGTAGTAGTCCGGAATCACAAAGGAGAGTGGATTGAGGCATGGGGCAGGAATGTAGCTACATCTAATGCTATTGAAGCTGAACTCACATGGATCTACCTAGCACTAGAACAAATAGAACAGAACAAGTGGCCCAAGGTACAGCTGGAGTCCGACTGCAAAGTGGAAGTGAAGATGATTGAGGAAGACAAAGAAACCTGGCCCAGGTTCACACTATGGCTAACTATGATCAAGAAGCAAATATAGACAAATACTGCAATCCATTTCAATCACAGAACGAACAATGGGCTAGCAGATAGCCTAGCAAAACTCCATTTAAAAGACAAGGATTCTTTCTTATTTTATCAAAGGCCGCCTAAGGAAGTCCTACACTTGTATGTACATGACTTTGAAAGGGTCAATGACATAGTCGGTGTAAACAACAATTGAGTAGTTTATTGAGGGTGAGCTTTCCAAAAAAAAACATCAATCATTGTTCCAATCAAATTGGTAATTGAATCGAGCAACCTAGGAAGTGAATCGGTCATCTCACAGAGTGAAATGGTATTTCACATTGTGAGACAGTCATTTCACAAGTGAGATGGTCATTTCACTTGTCCAGTTAGGCAAAGTACAACCTATTTTGAATCCAATTGACCTGACACTCCAACCAATCAATTTTGAATAGTTCGGTTCAGAATCCAATCAATAAATTTTGAACCTTAGTTGTTTAATTTAATACCTAAACACCTTTATTATTCAATCCAAACATCATTCACGATCAAACTCCTCTTCTAGGTCATGTCCTATGTGTGTGACCCTATAGGTCCCATATTATGTTGGTAGTGAATGTCCATAACCAATTATGGCATCACAAGCAAAGAGTGGTGCCTAGTCACATATCATTGCTACCCATGTAAATCGAAAATTGGAGAACAACTTCAACCTACAATCTATGTTTGGTGTTATAGTGTTTGTATAATTCCTTTGTCTCTGATATCCTGATTGAACTCGAGGCATGGATCTATCATCCTCTTCAACATTTAATCAATGTTTCGTGCTATAGCAGACTATATGAGGTACGTGTAAGCTCAATCTCATATATTGACAGACATGTACATGGCCATGTATTTGTCAATCTCACTAACTCAAGTGTCCTTGGATATCATACTCCCATAGGAGGGAAAAATCCCATCTACATCACTCACAGTCAGTCCCATGTGTCGTAGTTACCCAATCATCACTGTTATGATAATCTTTATTCAGGACTATATTTGATAATGTCAAAGCATAATGAATGACATGTGATGAGTGTAGTGACTTCAGGTCTAAGAACCACAATCACCACCAACACTATGAGAGGTAACTATGACCACCATAGCAATGGTATCCATGTGTTACTCTCATGGTGGGTCTGTCTGATACACTTTTCTCTAACATGTATCTGTGTGCTTGGTTTGATATTGCCATATCATGACTAATGAGATTCTATCATCAACCAACAAAAACTCTAGTCTTATGTGTTATTTTTGTCTATCAATCTTCCACAATAACATCTGACTAGGGACATAACAAGAATATATGAACTCTTCAGATAAATATGATCTCATTGTTCAAGTCCTAAACCTAAAGACATATGTCATTGAGTATTATTCATTCTTTAGACATTTATTATATTAGTTCATTATGTCATAACTTAATGAAATAGAATAAATTGGAAGCTTATCTTTATTATTAATCAAATTGTTTACAAGTTATGCCATTACAATCATCATATGATTGGCTCTCTGGGAATACATACCAATAGAATCCCACTTTCACTTGGAGCCAATCACCCACGAATCTTATCCCAAGTGATCTAACATGACCATCATGTTTCTGTTACCAAAGTTCCTTTGTGAAGGGGTCATTAATATTGTTTTTACTTGGTACTATGCAAAACTTCTTGTCTCCTTGCTGTACAATCTCTCGTATGAGATGGAATCACCTTTGTATATTCTTTGAGTGCCGATGCAATCTAGGTTCCTTAGCTTGTGCAATAGCTCCATTGTTGTCACAATATATCTCAATTGTGTCGTTGATGCTTGGAACAACCTCAAGTTCATAGATGAACTTCTTGATCCATATAGCCTCCTTTGCTGCATTTGATGCAAGAATATACTCGACCTCTATTGTAGAATTGGAAACTGTCACTTGCTTGGAACTCATCCAGCTTATAGTTCTGTTGTTTAGGCAAAACATGATTCCTAATTGATATCTATAATCATCTTCATTAGTTTGTAAGCTAGCATCGGTGTAACCTTTACCACCAACACTTTCTCTCCATCGTAGATGAGGAACAAATCCATAGTTCTTCTCAAGTACTTAAGGATGTTCTTTACGGTTGTCCATTAACATCACCTCGATATGATTAATATCTTCTCGTCATGTTCAATCCATACTAGATGTCGGGACAGGTACACAACATTGCATACATGATTGATCCAATTGTTTATGCATATGGAATCAAACTCATGTGTTCCCTTTCTTTACAAGAACTGGGATATTGAGCTTTAGAGATGGTAACTCCATGACGCATGGGCTGGTTTGCTCTCTTTGAGCTCTCCATGATGAACTGCTTCAATACTTTCTCAATGTATGTGCTCTGACTCCATCCAAGAAGCCTTCTAGATCAATCTATATAGATCTAATCCCCAAGATGTAGGATGCTTCTCCCAAGTCCTTCATAGAGAATGTATTTCCCAACCATGTCTTCACCTTCTATAAAGTAGGGATGTCATTCCCCATCAACAATATGTCATCTACATACAACACGAGAAATATCACTATGCTCCCACTAACCTTCTTGTACACACAAGACCCATCTTCATTTCGAATAAAACCAAACTCTTTGATGATTTCATCAAAATGAATATTCTAGCTCTGAGGTGCTTACTTCATTCCATAGATTGAGCTTTGTAGCTAACAAACTTTATTTTCATCCTTTGGATTTATATAACCCTCAAGTTGTGTCATATACACATCCTCAATAATATTCCCGTTAAGGAATGCAGTTTTAACATCCGTCTGCCAAATATCATAGTCATGATAAGCTGCAATGGCAAGAATGATCCTGATGGACTTAACCATGGCCACTAGAGAAAAAGGTTCATCATAGTCAACACCTTGAACTTGTCTGAAACCCTTTGCATCCAATCTTCCATTATACATTTGAATTTTTCCATCCATGTCAATCTTCTTCTTGAAGACCCACTTGCACCCTATAGGTTTTACCCCTTTAGGTGGATCCACCAAGGTCCATACCTTGTTGGTATACATGGATTCCATCTCAGATCTCATGGCCCCAACCCATTTCTCAGACTCTGGTCCCTAAATGGCATCTAGATAGGTTATTGTCTCATCATCTATGACCAATTCACTTCCTTCTTGAGTTATAAGATATCCAAATCTCTCAGGATCAAGGCATGTCCTACTAGATCTATGAGGTTCTTGTGTTACTTGAGTAATTTGAGATTCCACAACAACTTATGATTCTCATTGTTCCTTTTGTACAACTAGTGGTTCAATGTTTTCTTGATGGTCTCGAACCTTTTCGAATTCCACTTTCCTCCCATTGTTTCCTTGGAAAATAAATTCCTTTTTGAGGAATACACCAATTCTTCCAACAAGCACTTTGTTGTCAGATGGAGTAAAAAAGTAGTATCTCCTTATTTCCTTGGGATATCCACCAAAATAACATTTATCAGATTTGGACCCAAGCTTATCAGGAAGCATTTTCTTGATATAAGCTTCACATCCCCAAATATTCATAAAAGACACATCATGACTTTTCTCAAACCATATCTCATATGGTGTCTTTTGAACCAATTGAGATGGTACACGGTCAAGTGTAAATTCTGCGGTTTGTAGAGCATGTCCCCAGAAGGAAGTCAAAAGATCAGCAAAACTCATCATTTATCGCACCATATCCAACAATGTGTGATTCCTTATTTTTGGTACACCATTATGATGAGGTGCAGGTGGAGTCTACTGGAATACAGTCCCATGGGCTTTAAGAAGGTCCTCAAACTCTTGGCTTAAGTATTCTCCACCTCTATCTGAATGAAGTGCCTTAATACTTTTGCCAAGTTGGTTCTTTACTTCATTCATGAACTCCTTGAACCTATCCAGAGTCTTTAACTTATGTCTCATTAAGTAAACACAACCATATTTACTGAAGTAATCAGTGAAGGTAATGAAGTATTGATAACCACCTCTAGCATTTGTTCTAAAAGGGCCATATACATCAGTATGTATGAGTCATAATAGATCACTAGCCCTCTCACTGCTTCCAGTGAAGGGAGTCTTTGTCATATTTCCCAAAAAGCAAGAACCACATGTCTATATTGATTCAAAATCAAAAGATTCTAGATAGCCATCTTTATGGAGTCTAGATATGTGATTCACATTTATGTTCCCTAGATGACAATGCCAAAGGTATTTTTGGTTTGAGTCATTGAGTTTTTTCCTTTTGGTATTCATGCTATATATATTTGTCTCTAGATCTACCAAGTATAGAACATGGGACATTGGAGCACTACCATAAAAGATCCCATCTTTATTAATAGAACAACTTCCATTCTTTATAAGAAATTGAAATCATTCTTGTCCAAACAAGATACAAATATGATGTTCCTATTAATGGCAAGTACACAATAGCAGTTCTCTAACTCGATTACAAGCCCATTTGGCAGCGATAACTCATGATCCATTAGCAACACGTACTTCAACCTCACCTTTTGCTAAAGGGATACTTCTTTTTAGATCCCTCACATTTGATCAAATGTGTGATCCACATCCAGTATCAAGTACCCAAGATGAAGAAGTAGTGAAGTTAATCTCAATCAAGTATATACCAGAAGTAGAGATCTCTAACCCTTACTTCATCTTCCTTGGTTTCCTTATCCATCTCCTTATTTTGAATGTAAAAGAGTTGGACTTTAGCTCAGCCTCAATGCACTTCTTGGTCTTGCCTTTGCCCTTGGACTTCATTCTATTGATCATTACCATGAGATTGTCTTTCTTCATTTGTGCTTCAACATTTATCAAAATGTCAAGTAATTCAGATAGCGGTCTAACCATGTTGCTCAAGTTGTAACACTCGATAAAATGGCTATATGATTTACGCAATGATTGCAAAATTGCTATCCCTCCCTAGTCAGGTAGGACTTGCTTGGTCTCTCTTGGTTATGACAACTAGAGAGGACAACAATTGTCAGAGCAACTGATTCTTGATTGTGTGTCTTGGGAAGCCCCCAGTACCCCCCTATTCATAGTATAGGCCAGGGTCAGGGTTCCCAATCAGTGTTGGAGTAGAAGGGTCTGAAATCATGAATCTTCTAGAACGTGCACAATAAGAAATAGTCATTTTGCACACCCTAGTGATTGTCTCATGAGCAAGATGATCATCTTTCTTAATGGAACACCGTTTGGGGAGTCAAACAGTTGTCTTTCTTAGCAAAATGGTAGTCACACAAGTTTCTTGTTCTGAATTAAATTGGTATTAAGTGTCCAATTTAATGCTAAACATGACATCAACATCAATCCCTATTCCAACTGAATTGGTAACTAAACCAGGCAACTTGGGAAACACATCTCACATAGTGAAATGGTCATCTCACATAGTGAAACAGTCATTTCACATTGTGAGATGGTCATTTCATAAGTGAGATGGTTGTCTCACTTGTCCAGTTCGGGCAAAGTACAACCAATTTTGATTCTAATAGACCTAACACTCCAACCGATCATCCCAACACTTGAACTGCTCGATTCAGAGTCCAGTCAGTCAATTTTGAACCTTAGTTGTTTAATTGAATAAATGAAAACCTTTAGTATTCAATCCAAACATCATTCATGATCAAAATCCTCTTCTAGGGAATGTCCTATGTGTGTGACCCTATAGGTCTCATATTACGTTGGGAGTGAATGTCCATAACCAATTATGGCATCACAACAGAGTGGTGCCTAGTCACACATCATTGCTACCTAAGTAAATGTAAAGTTGGAGAACAACTTCAACCAACAACTTGTGTTTGGTTTTACATTGTTTGTATAATTCCTTTGTCTCTTATATCTAGATTGAACTCGAGGCATGAATTTCTCATCCTCTTCAACATTCAATCAATGTTTCTTGCTATAGAAGACTATATGAGATATGTGTAAGCTCAATATCATATATTGACTCACATGTACATGGGCATGTATTTTTTAGTCTCACTAACTCAAGTGTCCTTGGATATCATACTCCCATAGGAAGGACAAATCCCATATACATCACTCACAGCCAGTCCCATGTGTCGTAGTTACCCAATCATCACTATTATGGTAATCCTTATTAAGGACTACGCTTGATGATGTCAAAGCATAATGAATGACATGTGATGAGTGTAGTGACTTCAAGTCTAAAAACCACAATCATGAACAACACTATGAGAGGTAACTATGACCACTATAGAAATGGTATCCATGTGTTACTCTCATGGTGGTTCTGTCTGATACATTGTTCTCTAACATGTATCTATGTGCTTGGTTTGATATCGATGTATCATGACTAATGAGATTCTGTCATGAACCAACACACACTCTAGTCTTATGTGTTATTGTTGTCTATCAATCTTCCACAATAACATCCGACTAGGGACATAAGAAGAATATATGAACTCTTCACATACATATGATCTCATTGTTCAGGTCCTAAACCTGAAGACATATGTCATTGAGTATCATTCAATATTTAGACATTTATTATGTATGTTCATTATCTCATAACTGAATAAAATAGAATAAATTGGAAACTTTCCTTTATTATTAATGAAATGGTTATAAGTTATGTCATTACAATCATCACATGATTGGTTCTCTGGGCATACACACCAACTGTGGTCGCATGTGGTTGGGCTAGCTAAGCTCATTCCAAGGTATTAGATACTAGAAAATTGGAGTTATCTTGCATTGTGATTGGTAAGTTCTTCCTAAATTCACAATAATTAAACCGATGGTTAGACAAATAAAAGAAAATGTGATTTGGATACGATTTTTTTAGCAGATCCCGATTTTATGGTTTTCAAACCTAGAATCCAATTTCAAGAAAACCCTAATTGTATAGAAACTCAATCCTAGAGTTTAGATAATAAGTAATACATGAATTAATGATTGTAGTTCTAATTATAGGTAAATCAGTGTTGTATTAGGTCCAAGAAGGTTTAAGTACAATTTTTCTTGGCACCATGTAAACTAGTTGTGTTATTGACTATAATTAAATTGGATAATTGCTTGTTTAATATACATTAATATTTATGGTTTATTTTAACATTAAATGGTCATGCATAAAAAGGATTCAGTTCATGTTGCATATATATTGCTTTATAGTGAAGTTGGGAGGTTTTTATTCATCTCTCCCCTCATGCAAGCAAAGACATCTAATTCATTTCAAACTACATTGTTTAAACTATAACATAAAATGGTAGTACTACCACCATTACATGACTCTAACCTTATTAACTCTGATATATCTTTGGATTGCCTATTTTAGTAACAGAGCCCACAAATGGTTTTTGGAAAAAGTTTTCTAGCAGGTTAGCAACTTGGCTACCTTCGTGTTTTATGTTTGAATAGGACCAATTCTCCTTCATCTTCTGTTGGGCCTCCATGATTTTCTAGCATAGGGTTGTCTTCAGAATTACCTTCAACTGCCAAACAATCTAAAAGGCAGTTTGTTTAAACGTTTAGTGCTTGGACCCCCTTATCCATTGCCATATCCTAGTCTAAGATAATGGTGCATATTTTTCCTTTAATGACACTCTCGGCTATAATTATCTTACTTGTTCCACCCATCTATTTTCCTATAATAACATGCTACTACAATAGAGGATTGATGTTTCTTGAAGGTTGCATCAGTGTTGAACTTCAACTGACCTTCAAAGGTCTTCTCTAGATAATTGGTTCCTTCTTCTCTTCCATTGAGATTGTCTTCTTCCAAGAAACACCCAGAAATCAAGCATATTCCTTAATGAATTGGATCTGTTGTATAATATTCTTCTTTTTCTTCTCAAACACCTCAAGGTTCCTATTGTTCTAGATATGACAACATCTGATCATACACATTGGGGTGTGCTATGGATCCTTGTTGGTGTTAGCTGACAACCAATTCCATAAATCATCCTCCCCAAAGAATGTACTCCACAAATTGCTATATAAAGGTCGTTTCATACCAATTTATCTTGTCCAAAATCCTATAAAACATGTAGACATGATTCCTCTTAGTCTTTATATATTGGAAATAGGTTGTGTGAGGTCATGTGTCTTGCTAATCTTCAGTCGTTGGTTAGGATAGCACTATTCCATCCTAGCCACATGAACATCCTCAATCTCACTACAACTTTTGCATGTCAAATCTTCTCCCAATTACTTGGAACCCTAACATTATGGTGAACCTACAGAACCTAATTGACAATCTTGGTGGTGAATCTACCTAATTTAGTATGTACCCAAGCTCTAATATCATCCTCAGTCAATCTCACTAGAATGAAAACTTTGACTATACTCCTTATGTCCTCCTTAGTTAGCCATTTAGATAGTAATTAAGCATCCCACTCATTCTTTATATTCACTAGGCTAGAGACCTAAAGGTCAACCAAAATAGTTGGGATGGGTTTCATAGTCTGGTTCATTAGTATGATATCCTTACTCCACCATTTATCCTTTCACACATTGATGTCTTTTCCATTGATCAGGATCATGAAGGGGTTGGCATGTATGCTCAGAGAGCCAATCATATAATGATAATGGCATATCTTGTAAATGATTTTTTTTATTTTTTTAATAATACAATCATCCAATTTATTCTATTTTATTTAGTTATGTGACAATGTTGTAAAATAATAAATGTATAAAGAATGATATTATTTAATGGCGTATGTCTTTGTTTTGAGGACCTGAATGATGAGGTCATACATATGTCAAGAGTATACACATTCTTGCTATGTCCCTAGTAGGATGTTATTGTGGAAGGCTAATAGATAATTAAGACTATAGTGTGTGTTGGTTGATGACAAAATCTCATTATTGATTATATGTGATATCAAACCAAGCACATAGATACTTCTTAGAGAATGGTTTATCAGGGAGATTGACATTGAGAGTGACAAATGAAAGCCATGATTGGTAGTCAGAGTCATATCTCATAGTGATGGTGGTGATTATAGTTCATAGACCTATAATCACTACACTCATCACATGATGGACTTTGACATCATGTATCATGACCTTGAGTAATGGTTGCCCTAAAGATCATACTCAGGTGCATTCTGAAACATGGGGATAACTGTGAGTGATGTAGATGGAATGCGTCCCTCCTATAAGAGTTTGATAACCTGGCTACTTGATAAGCGAGACTGATAAATGCATGACAATGCTAGTGTGAGTCAATATGTGATATTGAGTTTACACATATCTCAAAAAGTCTGCTCTAGTTCAAGGAACATGTATTGAATGTTAAAAAGGATGACGATTTTGTGCCCCGAATTCAATCTAGATATTAGAGACGAAGGAACTATAAAGTCAATGTAACACTAATCACAAGTTTTAGGTTGTAGTTGTTCTCCAACACTCTAATTACTTGGGTAGTGATGAAGTGTTTCTAGATACCAATCATTTCTTGTGAAATCATAATATGAATATGAAAGGCACTAGCAACGTAATTTGGATCATACTAGGTTACACACATAGGATGTATAGGAATAGAAGTATAATTCCAGATGTGATTGGAAATGTTCTGAATCAAATTGATTACTAAAACATTTATTTAATCTACTAAAATAATATTGGAATATAATCTGAGTTAATAGGTTAAAATTTTAAGCCAATCAATTACATTAAATTTGTTATGCCAACTGGCTAATCTCGAGCAATTGACTAGAGCTGGATGATGACAATTAGTTAATCAATTAATATGATTAATTAGATAGATAATCGATTCTGAAATATTCTTTTGATAGTCCATCGGTGGCTCATTTTAAATGCAACTACAGCATTTTCTTTTTTGTGGGTTTTGGGGAAAACCTACTTCATTTCCTCTATTATTTATAGGGGCATGAGGTCCAAATCTTAAGAAACACTCTTGTATGTGAACCCTAGTTGTCATCGTCCCCTAGAGAGAAAAAGAGAGAAGGACAAAAACCACAATTCTAACATGTCATCAAGAAGAAGTTTACTCCTACCATCAGATCAAGAAGCACGATGTGGAGTTCCAATCCATCAGTGTGAATGAAGTAGAGACACAAACATTAAGTGTCTATGTTCAGAGGAGGATGAGGACTGTTTGAGCATGCTAGGAGTGACATAATTCACCACATGAAGGGACGTCACCGAACTTGCTCCTTAACGAGGTATATCCCGTGCACCCTCTTTCCAAATATGTTGTTATCGATGAGATATGCTAGTAGGGTATGTGGAGAAAGTTTTTTTTTTGTTGTATTTATCTACTCCACAAAATCTAGCAGTGGTATCAAAGTTGCGTCGATCTACAACATATTTGAATTTATTTTGATATGATCAAATTTCTATATACCATTTTCTGAGGTTGCATGCGATGCGAACTTAAAACTATTACTGTGCATATCTAACCTAATTCCACATATGACACATACCTATTGTTTTTGACTTGTGGGTCGACTACAAAAAAAATCGATTTTCCTAGTGCATGAAAGTGAAATTTCGTAGACCTTTCAAGGGAGCTTCCCCTGAAACCCCTCGACGGGCATCCTCCCTTCGACCCCCGCTAGATGACCTTGTGTACCCTGCCTAGACTGCTTGGGAGTCAAAATTGTTTAATGGGGAATGTCCCACATTAAGAGGACTTTTTATATATATATGAATATATACCTATAAAATCATACACTTCGCCCTTGAAAATTGTTTTATGTGGTGAATGCATGCATGGTTATTGCCTAGGACCCCTTTTGTGAATGTTGTAGATAAATGTATGTGGTTATATATCTTGTGCTTGGATGTACATAGTTGTGCATGGATCCTTTGTATAAGCATTCAACTTGAATGTCGATCCTAATCTATTATATCAAAGAATAACCAATTATATTACCTCTAATCTTCCCTCAAATGTAACTCAAGGTTCTCCTTATTACACATAATGTAATAGAGATAGAAATAGATTTATTTTTGGAAGACTTGTTGTAAAGAGGCAACTTGAAGATCCAACTCCAAGGAGCATCCATTGAGAGGAAACTTGAAGACTAAGGAGTGTCCGTGAAGTTGTTCACCTTGATGTTGATCAAATGTAGGTTCATATCATATTCACAGGTTGACATTGCATGAGATGCAAAAAACCATATATGGATACTAATCTCTTATGGCTCCAAATGGATTCCATTTGTATTGCCATAAACAATGCTTATGTGTTTGTAGATTGAATGTTTGTGGATTGTGATATGTGAATATAGTATGTAAATGATACATATTATAAGTATGTAGTGTTTGGATATGCATGTGTATATATAAAACCCCTCAAATAAAATATTAAGTCTTAGATACTTTCCTCAAGCAACATACTTGAAAAAAATTGATTGGCTATGTGGAGGTTACTCTAATGCTTGGTGCACTATCCATCTTGTGGAAGTGTGATAGTATATATGTTGATCTTCCAAAGCAAGGGGCATATTCTATCGTGTTGGCTTTTGGGTCAGGCTTAACTAGGTGATTTTAACGAGATTAAGTACCTAGAATCATCAAGATGGATTGGGACAAAGACTTGTGCACACCATCTCTCTAAGAGTTGTATTTAGATGCAATTGGCAAAAGTTTCCAACCTAAATAATCAAGTTGTGGGTAATCAACCAAAGTTGCTAATGATTTGATGAAATATGTACATTAACCCACTAGAGGATTCTATGCTGCAATCTTTGTGAATTAATAAATGAGGGTTATAAATTTGAAAAAATAGAGGTATTGGTAATTTATTAAAAGCCTAATTAAATATCTTCAAATTCTATTTTACTTTAGTCAAAACTATTTTTGCAAACTATAGATTTTCTTTTGTAGAATAAAATGATGACAACTAATACATTTTCCTTGTGATTGGTCTTTGAGAAGGAGAAGTTAAATGGGAATAATTTCTATGACTAGTTTAGGATAATGTAAATTGTTCTCACATAGGAGGGCAAGCTCTATGTCCTAGAAACACCAGATCCAGATGAACCTGCTCCCACTATGCCTAAGGCTGACAGGGATTCTTACAAGAAGAACTCTAAATATGTTGTGGATGTTAAGTGCCTAATGTTTCTCTCAATGAACTATGAGTTGCAGAGATAACATGACAACATGGATGTGATTGAGATGGTTACATATCTAAATAATATGTACCAAGATCAGGCATGACAAGAGAGAGATTATGTCTCCAAAGTGTTTTTCAAAAGAAAAATGGCAGAAGGAGATCCAATAGGTCCCCATTTTCTCAAGATTATTGGGTATATGGAGAACCTTGATAGACTAGGATTTCCCTTGGGTCAAGAGTTGTCCACTGATGTGATTCTACAGTCACTTCTAGAGTCATATAGTCAGTTTGTCATGAACTACAACATGATCAATTTTGACAAGCCATTGCCAGAATTTCTTGGCATGTTGAGGACTATTGAAGTGTAAATGAAGAAAGACAATCCCAATTTTGTGATGATGATCAATAAAAAAGGGAAATCAAAGGGTAAGGGCAAAGCTAAGATGAGTTCTAAAGCTGGCCAAAAACCCAAGTTTTTTGCACTCAAAGAAAAGGGAGGGGTGAACAAGGGAGGCAATTGTCACCACTGCCACCATCTTGGACATTGGAAAAGGATTTTCCTTCTCTACCTAGAGGAACAGAGGAAGAAGATGGGGGGATATAAATCTCCACTTTAGGTATATACGTTATTGAGATAAATTTGTTTACTTCTTCATCTCGGGTACTAGAAATTGGATTTGGATCTCAGATATGCTTGAATATACATGATCTGAAAAAGAAGTAAGCCTTTACAAAAGGGAAAGGTTGTAGTGTGCATCACAAATGGAGTAGGAGTTTCTGCCACTACAATTGGAACCTATAATTTATCTCTACCCATGGGGCTTGTAATAGAGTTGAAGAACTATTATTTTGTATGCACCATAAATAGAAACATTATTTTTGTATCTTGTATGGACAAGGATGGATATGAATTTCATATAAAGTATGGTCAATGTTCTATTCCAAAAGATGAGATCTTTTATGGTAGTGCTGCAATGTCCTATGGTTTTACTTATTAGATCTTAAGACAAATTTTTATAATGTAAATACCAAAACATTAAAACTTGATAACTCAAACAAAACATATCTTTGACATTGAGTCTAAGGAACACAAATGAGAATCACATATCTATCCTCCATAGAGATAGTTATCTAGACTCTTTTGATTTTGAATCAATATAGACATGTGAGCCTTGTTTGTTGGGCAAGATGACAAAAACTCCCTTCACTGGTAATAGTGAGAGGGATAGTGATCTATTAGGACTCATACATAGTGATCTATGTGGTCCTTTAATAACAAATTCTAGAGGTGGTTATCAGTATTTCATTTCCTTTACTTATGAATTTAGTAGGTATGATTATGTTTACTTGATGAAACATAAGTAAGAAACTCTTGAATAGTTCAAGGATTTCATGAATGAATTATAGAACCAATTTGGTAAAATTATTAAGGCACTTCATTCTGATCGACGTGGAGAATGCTTAAGCCAAGGGTTCTAGGACCTTCTACGAGCCCATGGTATGGTATCACAATGGACTCCACCTAAAAAACTATAACACAATGGTTTATTAGAAATAAAGGAATCACACATTGCTAGATTTGGTGTGATCAGTTATGAGTTTTTTCGATCTCCCAAGCTCCTTCTGGGGTTATGCTCTATAAACCACAATGTTTACCTTAATTGTATACATTCTAAATCGGTTCAAAAGACACCATATGAGATATAGAATGGGAAGTGTCAAAAAATATCTTTTATGAGGGTTTGTGTATGTGAAACTTATGTTAAGAAAATGTTTCCTAAAAAGCTTGGCACTAGATCAGACATATGTTATTTTGTTAGTTATCCCAAAGAAGCCAAGGGATATTACTTGTATAACCCAACTAACAACAAAGTATTTGTTTCTAGGGATGTTGCAATATTAGAAAAGGAATTAATTTCCAAAGGAATTAGTGTGAGGAAAGTAGAACTCAAAGAAGTTTGAGATCAATAAGAAAGCATTGAACTTGTAGAGGTACAAGATGAAGATAGAGAATCACAAACCATTGTGGAATCTCAAAATCCTCACATGACATAGAAACCTCATAGATCTAATAGGACAAGCCTTGAGCCAAATAGATTTGGTTAGCTAATGATTCAAGAAGGCAATGAGTCAATCCTTGAAGATTTTCCAACTACCTACCTAGAAGTTGTTAAGGGATCAATGTCCAAGAAATAGCATGAGGCCATGAGATCTGAGACGGAATCCATGTACACCAACATGGTATGGACCTTGATGGATCCATCTAAAAGGGTAAAACCCATATGGTTCAAGTGGGTTTTGAAGAAGAAGACCGACATGGATCGTAATGTACAAACTTACAAAGGTCGATTGGTTGTAAAGGGTTTCAAACAAGTTCAACATGTAGACTATGATGAAACCTTTTCTCCAGTTGTCATGGTTAAGTCCATCATGATCACGCTTGCCATTGTAGCTTATCATGACTATGAGTTTTAGCATATGGATGTTAAAACTATATTCCTTAATGGGAATCTTCTTGACGATGTGTATATGGCACAACCTGGGGGTTTTATAATTCTAAAGGATACAAGTAAAGTCTAACAGATACAAAGGTCAATATAAGGATTTAAGAAAGTATCTCAGAGCTAGAATCTTTGATTTTACCAAACACTCAAAGATTTTGTCTTTAGTTAAAATGAAGATGAACCATGTGTTTACAAGAAGGTTAGTGGGAGCATGATTGTATTCCTCATTGTATAAAGATGACATACTATTGATGGGGAATGACATTTCTACTTTATAAATGGTAAATACTTGTCCAAGAAATACATTCCCTATAAGAGACTTCGCAGAAGCGTCCTACATCCTAGGAATTAAGATCTATATAGATAGATCTAAAAGGCTTCTTGGACTAAGTCAGAGCACATACATTGACAAAGTGTTGAAGAGGTTCAACATGGAGAACTCAAAGAGAGGTAACCTGCCCATGTCTCATGGTGTTACTATGTTTAGAGCTCAATGCTCCAATTCTTGTGAAGAAAGGGAGCGCATGAATAAGATTGCATATGCTTATGCAATTGGATCTATCATGTTCTAAATGTTATGTACTCTTCTAGATGTCTCGTATTACTTGAGTGTGACAAATAGATATTTGTTAGATCTTTGTGAAGCTCAATGGACTGTCATGAAGAACATCAGAAGAGCTATGGCTTAGTTCCTTGTCTATCATGGAGAGGAAGAGTTGGTGGTAAAAGGTTACACTGATGTAAGCTTCTAAATTGACAAGGATGGCTACACATAGCAAATCTATATTTTTGTTTTGTCTCAACAATAGAGTTGTGGGCTAAAAAAGTTCCAAGCAAGAGACAATTGAGGATTCTACAACATAGGCAGAGTATATTGCTACATCAAATGCAACAAAGGAGGTTGTTTTGATCAAGAAGTTCATCTCAAAACTTGGGGTGGTTCCGAGCATAAGTAATGCAATCGACCTGTATTGTGACAATAATGGGGCTATTTCACAAGCTAAGGAACCTAGATTGTATTAACTTTCCAAGCATATACAAAGGGAGTTCCATCACATATGAGAAATCCTACAGTGAGGAGATGTGAAGATTTACAAAGTACCAATTGAAAGTAATATGGTTGACCCCTTGACAAAATCTCGTTGACAATAGAAGCATGAAGGTCATGTTAAATCACTTGGGATTAAGTTTTGTGGTTGATTGGCACCAAGTGTAAGTGGGACTCTATTGGTATGTATGTCCAGAGAGCCGATCTATGATGATTGTAATGGAATATCTTGTAAACGATTTGATTAATAATAAAGGCAATCTTCTAATTTATTCTATTTGATTTTATTATGAGATAATGATGTAACATGGTAAATGTCTAAAGAATGATATTACTCAATGACATATGTCTCTAGGTTGAGGACATGAATGACGAGATCATACATATGTCAGGACTATGTGCATTCTTGTTATGTCCCTATTCATATGTTATTGTGGAAGGCTAATAGACGTCAATAACACATAAGACTAGAGTTTTTCTTGGTTGATGACAAATCATCATTATTCATGATATGTGATATCAAACTAAGCACACATATACTTGTTAGCGAATATTGTATCAGAGAAACCCACCTTGATAGTGACACATGTAAACCAAGACTGGTAGTCAGAGTCAACTCTCATAGTGATGGTGGTGATTGCGGTTCTTGGACCTAAAATCACTACACATGTTGTTCAATGTACTTTGATGTCATCCATTATGACCTTAAATAAGGGTTTCCATAAAGGTGGTGCTCGGGTGCATTGTAACACATGGGTATGACCATGATGATGTAGATGGGATTTGTCCCTCCTACCAGAGTTTGATATCCTGGCCACTTGGTAAGTGAGACTAAGAAATGCATGGCCATACTGGTGTGAGTCAATATGTGACATTGAGCTTATACATATCTCAGATAGTTTGCTCTAATTCAAGGAATATCGATTGATCATTGAATAGGTTGATGATTTTGTTCCTCAAGTTCAATCTGGATATCAGAGACAACGTCATTAAACAATCAATGTAACACCAATCAGATATTGTAGGTTGATCTTGTTCTCTAACTCTCCAATTACTTGGGTAGCAATGAAGTCTTACTATATACAATCATTGCTTGTGAAATCATAATGTGATTATGAATGTCAGTACCAATGTAATTTGGAGCGTATCGGGTCACACACATAGGATGCATTGGAATAGGAGTATAATTGTGGATGTGATTGGAAATGTTAGAATCAAATTGATTATGAAAATGTTTAAGTAATCTAATAGAATGATATTGGAATATAATTTGAGTTAACTGGTTAAAATGTTTGATCCAATTAATTAGATTTAATTTTTTATGTCGACTGGATAACTCGAGTGATTGACTAGAGACGAATGCGGAAAATTAGATAATTAATTAATATAATTAATTGGTTAATTACTTGACTCTAGAATATTGTTTTAATAGTCCACACACTACTCCTTTGAAACACAACCACATCCATTTGTTTTCATAGGGATTTTTGGAAACCGTACTTCCTTTGCTCCACTATTTATAGGGGTGTGGTGGCCAGATTTTAAAATACACTTTTATACATGAACCCTATCCATCATCATCCCCAAGAGAGAGAGACAAGGAGAGAAATCATGACACTAGCACATCATCAAGCAGAAATCTACTCCTTCCCTCGGAGTTAGGAAACACAAAGTGGAGTTCCAGTCCATCCATGTGGATGCAGTAGAGATGCAGATGTTGAGCATCTACATTCGGAGGACAAATATAGATTGTTTGTGCATGCTAGGAATGATGCACATCACCTTATAAAGGGACATTGCCAGACTTGCTTCACAATGAATTGTATCTTACACACCCTCTTTTTGAATATGTTGTTATCAATGAAATCCTCTAGTAGGGTATGTGAAGAATTTTTTTTCGTTGCATTTATCTCCTGCACGAACCTAACAAAAGGAGTTGTCTTCAATGAACTCTTGCCATTTCACTACAACTATGGCTGGTATACACAGACTAGAGTTAACATTCCTTCGCTACTTTAAGAATTTTGGTTTTAGGCCTTCACGCCAAAAAACATTTGTTACAATGCTAAGATCTAATGCATGCTTTACGATGAAGGCTAAGTTCCATTCCCTCATGAAATTGATGCCTAGTCCACCACAATGTTTGTTGTAGGGAATTTGTTTCCAACATATAAGTGATAAGGGGTGTCCTTTATGGTTTCCTCCCCCAAAGGACATGATATTTCTATCAATTTTGTCACAAATATTCAAGGGAGACACATACATTTGCATCACATTTCTCAGTATGGATGGCAAGATGGATTTGGCTAAACACACCCTACCAACAAAAGAAAAGCTTATTTCCTCCAATGAGTTTATTCTAGATAAGAATGTATTCAAATCCGCCCACACATATCATCTTTAACTCTAGAGTGTATAAGAGGGACCCCCAAGTACTTACCTAGATCCTTGGATTGTGAGAAGCTGTTGATCCTACCATTTTTCCTTCTCATACTTTCAGGAACATTTTTAGCAAAATGAATACAAGTTTTACTGATAGAGATTTCCTGCTCAGATACCTAGCCAAACTCCTTGAAGTAGTATAGAATAACTTTCATTTGGTTTGTGTCAGCTCAAGAAAAGAGAAACATGTCATCCAAAAAATAGAACTATGACATAGAAGGACCATTTGCATATAATTTAGTTGGTATCAATTTTGTGACTCTTACCAAGTTCTTTATTTGCTAGCTTAAGGGTTCAAACCACCAAATGAATAAGTATAGGGAGAACGAGTCATCTGATGTAGACCCCTAGTGGACTTGAACGCTCTTGCTATCTTTCTAGTCCAAATGATTGAATCATAACCCCTAAAATATAGTAGAGGATATAAGTAAAAAAAGGCATACAAAAGTCGATCTTATGAAGGGTATCCACAATGAAAGACCACCCATCTTATCATATGCTTTTGATATATCAATTTTAATGGACATGGATTTTTCTTAGTATCTCCTCCCCATATCGTGAATGATTTCATGGGATACAACAATATTATATGATATTTGTCCACTTCGTATGAAGGCGCTTTGATATGGTGAAATCCAAGTTGTTATATATTGTTTAAGCCTCTCGACAATTAGCTTGGACGAGATCTTCAAGATGAAATTACCAAGGAAAATAGGTGTGAAGTTTTGACCTAAAGGTTATACATTGTCCATATTTTGATAATGACTCAACCATTCCATTCATATGTATATAATATGTGCATTCAAGATTGATCTCATGTTTTAGGTACATGAAAAGAATCAATTTACACAAGCCCTAGCTTGTCAAAGTTCAAGTCAAATGCACCGCAAGTGTGCCAATAAGGAAATCCATTCAAACGACCTTAGAAGAATTTCATAATCACATATATTGATGATATGACTTGTAACTAAGATGAGAAAAATATGTGGAACACTTAGTACCAAGTTTTAATCACTTTTTAACCACATTTGAAAATTGATCAGAGACTGCGGATCAGTCGAGTTTCAATCTCGACTGATCCCTTGGATCAATTTTCTAATGTATGCATCAGTCGAGTTGTGCATTCACAAAACTCGACCGAATGGCTTACTGACCAAATGTGATTTTGACTGATTGGTCGAGTTTCCCAGGACAAACTCGACCGATAGTTTGAAAATTGAGTTTGTCTTTTAGTTGATCGGTCGAGTTACCTTTATTGAATCTCGACCAAATGTATTGTACAAAAAATGTAGAAAAAGTGATTCTAACCATTGGTGACTTGCTTGAACAAAAATAGATCTGTTGCCTTGAGAAAAAATGGCTTTAATTTGACCCTAAGTGTTCCCCAACTCAAGGGAGCACCCCCAACTATAAATAGGACCACTTGAAGTTCATTCTAAGGTTGTCATTCACTACACACAAGGTCCTTGCTATAGTTAAGTGTGCTACCACCCCTTGATCCCCTTTCTCTCTCTAGTTTACACATCATTTTGTGATTTGTGAGTGAGTTAGTATTATTGTAAGAGAGCTCCACCTTTGTACATGTAAAGCTCTCAATCTTCCACTACTTCCCTATCCCCTTCTCTCATGAAGAAAAGTTGAAGAAAGCTCCATAGAGTGAAGAAGGAGTTGTAGCTAGTCCTCTTCAAGGTTGATGAAGAGGTGGTGATCTTCTCCAGGTGAAGGAGAAGGCAAAGGCCGAAGATCCAAGAGGATAAGCAAAGTCCTTCAGGGTGGAAGACTTGAGCTTGAATGGGTAAGACCTAGGTGAAGGTTGAAGATTCAAGCTAAGTGGGTAAGTTCCTTGCTAAGGTGGAGATATCCTTGTGGTTGGATGGGTAAGTCCTTTGGAGGTCTATTGCTATAAATGTATATGGTGAAATAATAGAGAAAAGCACTTGCAAAGTCCTAGAGGTTGACCTCTCTAGGTAGTGGACTGACTCACTTCTAGTTTGAAGTGTGAACCACTCTACATCCCTTTGTCAAGTGCTTGATATCAATCTCTCTCATACTTTCTATGCTTGTTAGATAGGACTTCAAATTTCCATCAAGCTATTGCTCCTTATTGATATAATTTTAAGGTCTAATATGTTTTGTGAGAAATTTTGTAGCCTATTCACCCCTCCTCTAGAGCCCTTAGATCCAACAAGTGGTATCCCACGAGACGAGAAGATGGGAGATAACCTACTTGGTTCACTCAACCTAGAGGGAGGCTTCTCCATGCGCCCTTTGATCTTTGATGGCACCAACTTCCTCTATTGGAAGAGAAGGATGCAGTTCTACATTCAAGGGATGAACTTTGATATGTGGAATATGATGGTTACACCTTACAAAGAGCCAAACAGAGCTATTGCAACACAGAGTGAAGCTGCTCTCAAGGAGGCTCAACTCAATGCAAAGGCCATTAGCATTCTCTACGCAACCCTCACTCCCATGGAGTTCAACCAGATCTCATCATGGGATACCTCCTATGAGATTTGGGACAAGTTGTGCATGACATATGAAGACACAAAGCAAGTCAAGTAGGAAAATATCTACATGTTGGGTAGCCTCCTAGATAACTTCAAGATGGGAAAGAAAGAAGGCATTGCAGAGATGTATTCAAGGCTGAATGTCATCATCAATGGGTTGGATGCTTTGGGCACTCCTTTGAAAAGAGGCATCATCAACTCAAAGATCTTGAGAACTCTTCCAAAGAGATGGGAGTCAAATGTCACCTCCATTGAAGAAGTGAGGAGCCTTGGTGACATCCCATCTGAAGAACTCATTCGCAATCTTCAAGCCCATGAGCCTAGACTTGACAAGCAAGAAGAAGAAGCTAAGCAAGAAGAGTAGGAAGCCAAGAAGATTAAAGATAGTTCTTTCAAAGCACAAGTGGAGGTTGTCATCCTTCGACAAAAACTTTCTTGTTGGACTTATTCTCCATCCTCTAGTGAAGATGAAGGCCCTAGTGAGCATGAAGCCAACTACACCAAGGGCAATCAATTCAAGGGAAAGCAAGCCTCCTCCTCCTCTACTCCAAGATGCTACAAGTGTGGTCAAAAGGGGCACTACAAGAGTGAATGACCAAAGTCAAGAAAGTCTCACCACAATAGCATCTTAAGGAAAGAAGAGGATTATAAGAAGGAGACAAAGCACAAGAGTAAGGACAAAAAGGAAAAGAGACACAAGAATGCAGCTAATGCAGCTTGGGAAGCTTCATCTTTAAGCACCTCTAGCTCCGAAGAAGATGGAGAGTGCCACCTTGCTCTCATGGCCTCTACAAGTGAAGACATTGGTGAGGTAAGTGAGGTAAGTTTGCATGAACTTCCTAAATAAGATATTACTGACATACTTGTTACTACCCATTCTTCTTTTGCTAAATGTAAATCTAAAAGAAAATAGTTAGGAAAAATCATTGATGATCTTTATGGTAAGCTTGAAATTTTGGAATTGAATGAGAAAACCTGTAACATCCCTGACCTGGGTTATGAACTAACCCTAGGTGTTTTGCCTAAATATGTAATTAAATCCTTGTGATTAACTTTGGCAATGTAATTAAGTCCCTCAGAAACATATATTTCAATTTTGCTCCTTTATATATAAAGTTGTAGCTTTGTTTTGTAATACAGGGATCTATGTGCAAATTACCCAGTTAAGGGATTAACTTGAAAATTGCACATGTTGATATGTTCCTATGATGTTGTGACATCATGAGGATGTTTATGATTAAGTTTGAGGGATTTCCCAAGCTTGAGCACCAAGGTGCAGCTGTGGAAGCAACCCTTGTACTTGAAAACCCTAAATTGGTGTAAAGTGCAATTTACCCAATTTGAGGGGTGCAACTTGTAAAATACATCATCTAGAATATCTTTTATAACTTTTGTCATCATTTAGAGTAGAAATGATGAAGAGGTCACTTCATTTGAATAATCATATAATAAAGAACACCTTTGTGATTGAATAATCAAGGTGTATGTATAATAGCCATTTTATGTGTATGCTTTAGTGATGGGTTGATCCTCTTTGCCTTCAATTCTTGACCTTAGAAGGAGTTTGTCTTTAGAAATATGGGGTAGGGACGAGCAAAGAAGAAAGGAAGGACTTAGATGAGAAATGGGATAAAGTAGAAGCTTTATGGAGAAATTTCACCCAAAATATATATATCACTTCCTTTGCAAGCAAAGGAACGTTTCTTTCATTCCCTCACTTATCCCCCTTGCTCAAACCGACTAAGGTATAGCTCTGAAGCATAGGAGAATGACCAGGGAGTTCAAGGTAAGTTTGGATCATCTCTTTTGCTTGAATTCATGGAGGAAACTCGTTTTCAAGGTTGAATTCATGGCTAGCTCACCTAGCTTTATCCTTCTAGCCATTCCTTTCCAACTTTTCCTTGGATAATTCACCTTGGCCGACCTGTGGAGCTCAAAGACGCCATTAAAGACCTGAAGCTTGGAAGCTTGGAGCTCAAGGAACAACCTTTAGGTGGGTTTTATAACTCTAAACCTTATGCTTTGATTATACATCTTTTTCTATGCATATAGTTGCTAGTTCTTCTTCTTCCCTATCTCCCCTTGCATCCTTGCAAGCAAAATCGTGAAGAACTTCTACTGTTCTTGAGGTAGAAGATAAGGGCATTATTTACTATGCTTATCTACAGATTTCCACTTTACTAAACGGTCCTAACCAATTGCCCATGCGGTTTGCACAACCGTTTGGTGGGCAAACGGTTTCAGGGTCGCATGGAGGCAAACGGTCTTTAAGACCGTTTGGTCCAGTTGACCAAGCAACGACCATATGAGAATCCTGTTCCTAATTATGTAGGCTGATCACCCACAAATATTGAGGGGTTAACTCCAAAGGAATCATGAGATATAAGCAAATCCATTAGCAAATCCAATTGAATTAAGTTCTGAATTTCAATCTATTTAATTTGCCCTTTTTGGGTAAACGGTCTCAAGACCGTTTAAGATGGTTGACCAAGCATTGACCGTTTGGTATTACTGTTCATAATGATGTTGATTAATGACTCACCAAATTTTATGGATTAATTCCAAACGAGTTATGAGTTGAAGGTTGATTAATAGGGCAAATCCTAATTGAAATCAGTGCTGAAATTCCAATGAGTTAATTAGTGGTGTTATCACCATCTACTAGTAAAAGGAGAGAGAAAGTACCCTTTTATAGTGGAAACTTAAGTAAAGTACCTTCAATACACATGAATGTGCATGATTAGGGGTATGATCCACCTATGTGAGGTCATGGAAACCCTAACTATGATGTTTAGTGAATTTTAATCTTATCTAGGAGCTTTAATGATGATGTTTCTCATACATGATGATGATATGAGTTCAATTCGCCATGAGGTGAATAGTAAACCCTAATTCTAGGGTGAGGACATGTATTGTGAATAGTAAACCCTGATTGATGAATATTGGGGAACTTGACTCTTCTAAGAGTTTGAAAGTGCAACTTGTAGAATGAATTGTTTACTGTTATCAGTTGAATTAACCATGCAGGTTGTCATGAGATGATGATCATATCCAGGTATGGATTATTAAACTATATTCATTGAAAGCATGCTTTAGCTTAATGAATAGTGATATATCCTGATGCATTGTCAATGGCAACTTATGGATTAAAATGGGCTGTGAGAGCCATAATTACCATCAAGGTCATGCTTTAGAGATGACTTGTGATGAATGTATTGAGAAATGATGATTGATGAGAGTTAGGCTTGTTACATTTAGTATTCTCATTTCATAGCCGTTATGCTAATGTTATTGTTTGAAGAACAATGTATGATGTTAAAAGAATACTGAATGTACCTAACTAATCAAGTGTAATGTAGAGCCCTGATCATAGATCCATCATTGTCAGAGATCAAATGATGGTGAAACAGGTTTTCCTAAGGGAACTCCTGGATCACATACTTTTGAGTATGTGGGGTATATGGATGTGTAGAACCTTACATCCTAGTGTAGGTGTTTGATGTAGATGTGTAATCCATCAATCCTTCACTACAATCCTATACTGTATCAGTGGATGGTAAACATGAAACCTCCTAATGACGAAGAAAGAACAGATATCCATATCAGTGGAAGATAAACATGAAATCTCCTGATGACGAAGAGAGTACAGAACGCCACTGTAACTCTAAAATAACGAAGGACCAGATTACCCTGGTAAGCTATTATAGTAGAGACACGAGATGTCCTACAAGTAATCCTCTTACTGACTGAGGAAGGTGAAGGTCATGTGAATTTGGCTCTTTCGATGACCTAGTATGATACCAAGGCACTTAGCAGTGATTGGTTGGAGGATGAGTGGTAAACCTCATCTCCATAGGGCATAAAAGTAATGTTTGAAAAACATAATCCACAATGTAGCACACCTGTTAGAAATAACTACGAGTTAATTGATTGATGTTAGTGCAAATGTCTTCATATTTCATAACTGTTGAACTCATGCTTACTATTATATCTGATGTTGAATACTGTGAAGCTTTTACTGTTTAAGTTATTCTTTGAGGTGCTATAATAAAGCTTCTGGAGGAGAGTTATAACTCTCGCTGGGAAAATTATGTAAAATTGTCTCACCCCGTAGACTTCAACTTTTTAGGTGGACGTCGAGGACAGAGGAACAGGTCTACAGGTGACCAGTCCCAGCAGCAGCAGCACCAGGGGAAACAGTAAAATCTCAGGTGGAGATTTAGCCTGCCATGTGGTGTAGTTAGAGTCAGTCCTATGTGTCCTCTGTACTCTCAGGTCTTGGAGTCTTTTGGTCTGAGATTTTGGTTATGAGTTCTTGAGATTTTGTATCATGTTGTATATAATTACTCAAGAAGTAATTATCTGAGATGTAAACAGTTTATCTCCTTTTATGAAGGAAGATTTATGGTTTCAATGCTTTATCTCAAAAAGTTTTAATTTCCGCTGATTTTTGGTATTCCGATGCTAATCGAATCACTTCCGCTACGTTTAAATCATGTTTATATCGTGGTTTGGAGATCAGAGCCCACAATTAAGTGGTATCATATGTTAAACCCCGATCTCACAATTTCCTCAAATCATGAGATTAGGGCATAAGATAGGATTTATATGTAACCCAAAGAACACCCTTAACTTTTTCTTTTCTTAAAAACTCTTGTTTCTTCACATTGAACCACATAAAACATCTTAGCAAGGGAATCTGAACATTTCCTTTACTAATCAAACTTTAATAGTAAGGATACATGTATAAACATTCATGATGTCTCTCACACATTATGCACATGAAACTTGTAATTAGCATACATATCAAAGAGGAACAATATTAAACATTGTAATTACAACTCTCTCTCTTAACTCTTACTGAGGACCTAGAGTGACAAGGACCGACTGAATCAACTAATCTCGTACTTGACTCCTGTGGCAGGTCTACACTGATGCTCTGACCATCTTCAAGTCCACGCGGTTAACCCTAAAAATGTTTGAGTAGAGGGGTGAGCCTACTCACTCAGTGAATGAGTACTTCATGGAAACAGACTAATGCACTAATGTGATTACAGATATAATTTGAATAAACGATATGAAATTTAACAACAGTAAATACTACACTGAGCAGTTCTAAAACAATATAATTGAAATAACAAAGAATGTAAATATTGCATCCAAAGAATAACTACAAGAAGACTATGCTTCTAGTCTTCCTTAACTCTTTCATTTATAAAGAACTCTGTGAACCTATATGATCATATTTTAACTTATTCCCTAATCATATGCAGTGTACTCTGCATATAAAGATCTGTAACAAGTTCATGCTACGACCCCACCGTACAAGACTTAGCGACACACCCGGGAAATGCTAAGTCTGACGCCAGCCCTGCTCTGCTACAGGACCCCTGGCTCTCCGGCCAGAAACATAGGCTCTACGGCCTCAAGGCACTACTCTGAGTGCTCCAGACTCCTCCTTTAACCTGAGTACACCGGCGGAGAGTCTCACAGGGTTACCTTCGTGACACAAGCACGAATGGTGTTAGATAACCAAGTTTTCTTTTTTTTTCCCAGTGCCATCGTGACACACGCACGATTGTTGTTAGACACTACCTCTCTTTCCTCATTTGTCTGTGACACAAGCACGGATGATGTTGCAACACGAGTTTCACCCCTAAGTAACAGACCTTCCTTTAGGGGTTCTACGGTGTTAGGGCACTTAGGTCTATTAATTAATTAACATATAAATATCATAGCTCATGTATTCAACATATACCATGTCTCAGTAACATCCCTTTCTAGGGCATGTCATATCTCATCACCTGCAATTTACGAGATATGTATTGAAATATAAGAAGCCCTGCAGTATGTAAATATCATTTCAGAGAGAACAAGCATATAAAGTTAAATGCACTAGAAACATACAACTCAACAATTAAGCATCACCACATCTCATATCGAGACCTTTCATATTACCATAGCATGATTCATTGAACACCCTATCCTTAGGGTTTCATTTGCCTTATTCATTCATCACATGCCAACACCCTACTCTTAGGGTTTCATTTGCCTCATTCACCTTTTCACATGGCTCTCATAATGATTTCATAGGATATAAGCATTCACTAAATAAAGATTGTTTCCAACAAATCATATGCAATCAATATAGACATGAAACCATGGAAATTTAACTAAATTTAGGTTTTCCGTATCATTCACTGCGATATCATGTATCCAGAATAAGATTCAATTAAGATAACCCATGAGGTACATCCTAACCACTTATAGGATTACTAGTCCTTTTCAATAAGGTTGAAACACTAGTGATGTCTCAATTAGGTTAAACCCTAATTACCTCATTTGATATAAATCTAAAAAGCATTCTCACTAGGAAGTGTTGTATACGTTTCTGATATGAATCTACCATTTAGGAGTCATTCAAACAGAGAAGTAATCCACATCATATAAATTTGCAACAATCTTAAATCAAACGGACATTTCAGGTTTTAGAATCACATACTAAGCAATTAGGAATTTGGATGCTATAATCAAATTCGTGCATTACACTATTTAGAGGAAGAACCCACTCATCCTAAGGTGTGAAAACACCTCACAACTGCAGCTCAACTGAGGGAATCTCGAATTCCTATCAAATCCCTAGCAAATCTCCCAATTCTTCTTCCATTCAACTCGGAAACCTTGAAAATGAGGGATTATGAAGAAAGGGTGAGAAAAGAGGGAATTTCGACATCATCTTGGATCAAATCAGAGCATGGACGGAATCTTGACATGAGAGAGAAGATCCACCATAAAAGTCTATGCAAAGAATCCAAACTTACTTGATTTCACCCTTCCTGGAATCGCAAAACCCTAATTCAGCAATTCCCCCACTTTCTCCACTCAAGCCCTAACTCTCCCTCTCTCTCTAGGTTTTCGTTTCTCTGGAGTGAATGACAAAGAATGAGATCTGTGTGTGTGTGTGGTTGCTCATATAAGTCAATTGAGCTGCTTGGGTCAATTGCATATTGACCCAACACTTAACTTTAATTATATAGGCTGAATATTCAGTTATACAAAAGTTACTGTAATTCGTTTATTTAAGAGATAAATCATTCTCCAACAATTATGGGAATTTAGCACGTTGTTTATAATTGATCTATAAAGCTTCCGTTAAAATTTGAGATCATTTGTAGTTACCAATAAATAATTAAAAATCAAACAGCGCACTGCTATATTGCAGTCTGCAGAATATTCGGCCGAGTTTGTCCTGCACAAACTCGACCGACACCCTTACTGTAGGGATTCAAAAGTCATCCAAAAATTATGCCAATTTAACAGAGTATCTAAAACTGTGTTTTTCAAGCACAGTTAAAATTTGAGATCAATTGGATATACCAATAAAAAGATAAAATTCAATTACCGCACTGCTGTATAATTCTGGAAATGTGATCGGCCGAGTTTGAAACTCGACCGATAAACAGGTCAGAACATTCTTCAAAAATTCTGATATTTACCAATATTGTTCACATTTTATATATACAAATCATATCCAAATTCGAAGTAAATCAGAGTTACACATAAAATACTAAAAATCATTTAGTGAGACATTCTACTTATCAAATTATGTATTCATGTATCATCAAAACCCTATATTGGGCCGATTAGGGTTTATGTTTCTCAAACCCTAATTACAAAACAAAAGAATATTTAGACTTCTTATCATAATTAAAACATCCTAATTGTGTAATCATCATTAATTAGATTTCAAGAATGATTATTCCAATTAATCTTTGCAATTGTCTAGGTAAACCCTAGTTTACCAATTAAGCTCAGATGGGGTCGTAGCATCAGAGCTCTAGGTTCGCTGAGTCTATAGAGGCATAGGACTTAGGATGTCAAGTCTATCCTTAGTATCTCTTCCTTATCTAATAGAATCTTCTGCTCCTCAGGATAAGAAGATACATAAGGATGGCAGAGCCACATGATGAGTATGTGGCAGAGAGAAGTGCTAGTGCACCTCGAGGCGGTGCAAGGGTTCCAGAAATAGAACAGCCTGCACCTGAACCACCCCAGTTTGACCCAGCTGATATGGGTAACCCAGCTGTTCAAACTATGTTCGGACAGTTTATGACTGCCATGACACACATCACCGACAGGATGCCCATGCCTGCACCTAGGGCACCTGCCCAGCCTGAAGGACAAGGTATCGGTAAGACGTTCGAGCGACTTTGTCGTGTCGGAGCTACCGAGTACTTTGGGACTGCCGACCCCACATATGCTGATCTGTGGTTAACAGAGTTGGAGAAGGCTTTCAGGATTCTTGATATCCCGGAGGCTGAGAAGGTTAGACATGATGTCTATCTTCTCAAAGGCAGTGTTGGTCACTAGTGGAACATGGAAAAGCAGAAGAGACCTGGGATAGAGTCCTCGTGGGAAGAGTTTCGTCGGGAATTTATCAATAGATATTTTCCAAAGACCTTCCTAGACGAGAAGATCTCTCAGTTTGAGAGATTGAGGCAGGGCATGATGAACATTAGCGAGTATGAAGCTAAGTTCATGGAGTTGCTGCGGTTCTGTCCGCACATGGCTGCCACAGAAGAGGAAAGAATCAGGAGATTCGAGAAGGGTTTGAATGCTGATATATCAACCCCTGTGTCTGCCTTAGAAAACTGAGAGAGATTCTCTACCTTCGTTGAGTCAGTCCGAAGGATAGAGATATCTGTGGTTGAGAAGAGGCAAACCCAGAAAAGATATCCAAAGTTCCAGGGTTCTTCATCTAGGGATTTCAAGAAACTGAGATTCTCTGTACCTAACCCTCCACCACCCAGATCAACCTCCCAAACTCAGTGGTCACCAAGTAGAGGCAGGGGATGAAGACTACCTCAACAAGAGACTCACAGTTCTGCATCAATGTCAGTTACTGGACCACCAAGACCACAACAATTGGAAAGAAGTTGCTACAACTGTGGGAAGGTGGGACACTTGATGAAGGACTGCCGATCTAGGCCTGTCAGTGTGACACAACCTCAGAGGCAGAGTCAACAGGGATCTCAGAGAAGGCAATCTCAAGGAGCATCTCGAGGACGTGGACAAACGTCTCAAGCTGGATCATCAGCACCACCTCAACACCAGGCGACAGCAAGGTTCTATGCTATGAACCCACCTGATGCAGTGGTCAATCAATGGGTAGTGGCAGGTCAGATGGAACTTTTATATTCTGATATGTCTACATCCTGTGTTGTATGTGTTCTGATTGACCCGGGTGCTACGCACTCTTTTATTACTCAGAGAGTGATTCGTAACTGCAATATGACGGTTAGTCATAGGGCAGATAGTTTGTTGTTGGAGACTCCTTTGAGTGGGTCTGTCGTTTTGCAGGAGGTATGTTCTCCCTGCATCCTCTTCTTTTCTGATCATCGCATTCAAGTGGACCTTATACCACTTGATATGCTAGGATTTGATATAATCCTCGGGATGGATACCTTAGAAAGGTATAGAGTTGTCTTGGATTGTGAATCCAAGTTGGCTGTGTTTGCTGATGAAGGCAACACATGGATCTTTCAAGGTGAAAGAAAGATTCTGCCCACCTGTCTTGTATCAGCTATGGTTGCTGATAAGCTGTTGAGGCAAGGATGTTATGCATTCTTGGACCATGTGGTAGATGTTACCAAGGAAAGTTCCAATCCTGCTGAAGTTCCCATAGTCAGGGAATTCGAGGATGTGTTTCCTGAAGAACTTCCAGGTATACCACCGCCTCAGGAAATTGATTTTGAAATCAATTTGATCCCAGACACGAAACCTATAGCCCAGACACCGTATAGGATGGCGCCTGCTGAGATGGCAGAACTCAAGAAATAGCTTCAAGAGTTACTTGAGAAAGGTTTTATCCGACCAAGCACTTCACCATGGGGTGCTCTGGTTTTGTTTGATAGAAAGAAAGATGGGTCAATGCGGTTGTGCATTGATTATAGACAACTCAATAAAGTAACGATAAAGAATAAGTACCCTCTGCCAAGGATTGATGATCTCTTTGACCAGTTGCGTGGTGCAACCGTTTTCTCAAAGATAGACCTGAGGTATGGATATCATCAACTCCATATTAAAGATAGTGACATATCCAAGTCTACCTTTAGGACAAGATATGGTCACTATGAGTTCACGGTTATGTCGTTTGGACTAACCAATGCACCAGCTGCATTCATGGAACTCATGAATAGAGTTTTTCGACCCTTCCTTGATCAGTGTGTTGTCGTCTTCATAGATGACATTCTGATCTATAGTAAGGATGCTCAGCAGCATGAGCAACATCTTCACCAAGCTTTGACCTTGCTAAGAGAACATAAGTTGTATGCTAAGTTTAGCAAGTGTGAGTTCTGGCTGCCGGAGGTATCTTTTCTTGGACATGTGATATCTGCCTCGGGAAATCGTGTTGACCCTACAAAGGTAGAATCTGTTCTACAGTGGGAACAACCGAAGATGCCGACGGAGATTCGAAGCTTCTTGGGGTTAGCAGGCCATTATCAAAGGTTCATTAAGAATTTTAGTTCCATAGCCTTACCCTTGACTAAGTTGACCCAGAAAGATGTTCCTTTTGTTTGGAGTGATAAGTGTCAGCAATCTTTCCAACTACTGAAGGAGAAGTTGACAAGTGTACCCATACTTGTGCTACCTGAGCAAGGCAAAGGATATATAGTTTTCTGTGATGCTTCTAAGAATGGACTAGGGTGTGTGTTGATGCAGGATAAACAAGTAATTTCTTTTGCTTCTCGACAGCTTAAGAAACACGAAGAGAATTATCCGACACACGATCTAGAGCTAGCTGCTGTGGTTCATGCCCTGAAGATCTGGAGACATTATCTTTATGGAGAGACGTTTCAGATTTTCACTGACCATAAGAACCTTAAGTACATCTTCTCTCAGCATGAGCTTAATATGAGACAATGCCGCTGGATGGAATTAATCAAGGACTATGATTGTATGATTGATTACCATCCGGGGAAGGCTAATGTGGTTGCCGATGCCTTGAGTAGGAAATCAGCAACATCAACCATGGAAAGGGCACAACTAAACTCTTTAGTATGCTCTAAGAGAGATACGCTTATCTCTTTAAGGCAAGACAATGTACAGTTGAAGGTGTCATTGTTAACCGGGTTGTTGGCTGAGATGCATATTAAACCTACCCTTAGAGAGCAGATTAAGGAAGCACAACAAGCTGATACTGTAGTTCAGCAGATTAGATCGGAGTATGGTAGTGAGAAACGAGATGGTTTCCATGACTCAGATGATCAAATAGCCTGTTATTATGGGAGGATGATAGTTCTAGATGTGGACAACTTGAGGAAGTTAGTCCTGGAAGAAGCTCATTCTTCGATGTATGCCATACATCCAGGGAGCACCAAGATGTATCGAAACTTGAAAGATATGTATTGGTGGCCTGGAATGAAGAAGGATGTTGCAGAGTTTGTTCTGAGGTGTCCTGTGTGTCAGCAAGTTAAAGATGAACACCAGAAGCCTGCAGGAACAATGCAACCTTTACCCATACCATAGTGGAAGTGGGACCATGTTACCATGGACTTTGTTGTTGGCCTACCCAGGACAAGCAAAGGACATGATTCCATTTGGGTAGTTGTTGATAGATTGACTAAGACAGCGCATTTCTTACCTGTTAAAACAACCTATTCTGCTGAAAGGTTATCACAGTTGTATGTTCAAGAGATAGTGCATTTGCACGGAGTTCCTGTCACTATAGTTTCTGACAGAGGTCCCCAGTTTACAAGTCATTTTTGGGAGCAGTTGCACAGATCCTTAGGCACCAAGCTAAGGTTTAGTATGGCCTTTCATCCATAGACTGATGGACAGTCGGAAAGGACCATACAGACCTTGGAAGACCTGTTGAGAGCATGTGTTCTCCAGTTTACCAGAAGTTGGGATCTACACCTAAGCTTGATAGAGTTTGCTTATAACAATAGCAATCAGCATAGTATTGATATGGCACCTTACGAAGCCTTGTATGGTAGACGTTGTAGATCACCCTTGTGTTGGTATGAGACTGGTGAGCATCAGTTGTTAGGACCTGATCTTGTGCAGCAAACTACAGCAAAGATTAAGGTAATACAACAATAGATTAAGACTACACAAGATAGGCAGAAATCTTATGCTGACAAGCGTCGTAGACCCTTAGAGTTCCAGGTCGGAGACAGAGTGTATCTCAAAGTCTCGCCTTGGAAAGGAGTTCTTCGTTTTGGAAGAAAAGGGAAGTTAGCTTCTAGATTTATGGGGCCTTATCCAATCATTGAATGGATTGGAAAGGTAGCATATAAACTAGAGCTGCCACCAGAGTTACAGAGGTTACACCCTATGTTTCACATTTCTATGCTGAGGAAATGTCACCCAGATACCGAGTCAGTTCTACAACCTATGTAAGTAGAATGGAATGAAGATATAACTTATGAGGAAGGACCAGTGTCAATCCTTGATAAAAGAATTAAAAAGTTAAAGAAGAAAGATTTAAGCCTTGTGAAAGTCCTCTGGAACCACCGTGGTGTTGAAGAAGCCACTTGGGAACTAGAGGATGAGATGAGAAGGAAATACCCTGCCCTTTTCTCTTAATACGTTTATCGATTTCGGGGATGAAATCCTTGTAAGGGGTGGATAATTTGTAACATCCCTGACCTGGGTTATGAACTAACCCTAGGTGTTTTGCCTAAATATGTAATTAAATCCTTGTGATTAACTTTGGGCATGTAATTAAGTCCCTTAGAAACATATATTTCAATTTTTCTCCTTTATATATAAAGTTGTAGCATTGTTTTGTAATACATGGATCTATGTGCAAATTACCCAGTTAAGGGATTAACTTGCAAATTGCACATGTTGAGATGTTCCTCTGATGTTGAGACATCATGAGGATGTTTATGATGAAGTTTGAGGGATTTCCCAAGCTTGAGCACCAAGGTGCAGCTGTGGAAGCAACCCCTGTACTTGAAAACCCTAAATTGGTGTAAAGTGCAATTTACCCAATTTGAGGGCTGCAACTTGTAAAATGCATCATCTAGAATATCTTTTATAACTTTTGTCATCATTTAGAGTAGAAATGATGAAGAGGGCACTTCATTTGAATAATCATATAATAAAGAACACCTTTGTGATTGAATAATCAAGGTGTATGTATAATAGCCATTTTATGTGTATGCTTTAGTGATGGGTTGATCCTCTTTGCCTTCAATTCTTGACCTTAGAAGGAGTTTGTCTTTAGAAATATGGGGTAGGGACGATCAAAGAAGAAAGGAAGGACTTAGATGAGAAATGGGATAAAGTAGAAGCTTTATGGAGAAATTTCACCCAAAATATATATATATCACTTCCTTTGCAAGCAAAGGAACGTTTCTTTCATTCCCTCACTTATCCCCCTTGCTCAAACCGACTAAGGCAGAGCTCTGAAGCATAGGAGAACGACCAGGGAGTTCAAGGTAAGTTTGGATCATCTCTTTTTCTTGAATTCATGGAGGAAACTCGTTTTCAAGGATGAATTCATGGCTAGCTCACCTAGCTTTATCCTTCTAGCCATTCCTTTCCAACTTTTCCTTGGAGAATTCACCTTGGCCGACCTGTGGAGCTCAAAGACGCCATTAAATACCTGAAGCTTGGAAGCTTGGAGCTCAAGGAACAACCTTTAGGCGGGTTTTATAACTCTAAACCTTATGCTTTGATTATACATCTTTTTCTATGCATATAGTTGCTAGTTCTTCTTCTTCCCTATCTCCCCTTGCATCCTTGCAAGAAAAATCGTGAAGAACTGCTACTGTTCTTGAGGTAGAAGATAAGGGCGTTATTTCCTATGCTTATCTACAGATTTCCTCTTTACTAAACGGTCCTAACCAATTGCCCATGCGGTTTGCACAACCGTTTGGTGGGCAAACGGTTTCAGGGTCGCATGGAGGCAAACGGTCTTTAAGACCGTTTGGTCCAGTTGACCAAGTGACGACCGTATGAGAATCCTGTTCCTAATTATGTAGGCTGATCACCCACAAAAATTGAGGGGTTAAATCCAAAGGAATCGTGAGATATAAGCAAATCAATTAGCAAATCCAATTGAATTAAGTTCTGATTTTCAATCTATTTAATTTGCCCTTTTTGGGTAAACGGTCTCAAGACCGTTTAAGATGGTTGACCAAGCATTGACCGTTTGGTATTACTGTTCATAATGATGTTGATTAATGACTCACCAAATTTTATGGATTAATTCCAAACGAGTTATGAGTTGAAGGTTGATTAATAGGGCAAATCCTAATTGAAATCAGTGCTGAAATTCCAATGAGTTAATTAGTGATTTTGGGTTGATTAGCCCAAACGGTCTCAAGACCGTTTGGGGAATCATCCAAACTGTCTCAAGACCGTTTGGGGATCACCCAAGACCATTTAGAGGTCTGGGGTCAAGTATAGTTGACAAATTGAAGGTCCAAAGGTACCAAATCATATTGCAATTAAGTATTGATGTGATGATTAACTCAATAGATCAAACCTTGATGAATTTTCACTACAGTCCAAAGGATGGATGGGCAAACGGTCTCAAGACCGTTTGGAACTCATCCAAACGGTCTCAAGACCGTTTGGTGTCAACCCAAGACCTTTTGGAGGTCTAGGGTTAAGGTCATTTGATCAATTGAGGGCCCAATTATAGTGGGTTATTGAAATAATCAAATTGCTGATTTGTGACTTAATTAAGGTTCAACCCCTATAAAATCAACTTAGATTTTGATGAATTCTTGGGCAAACGGTCTCCAGACCGTTTGGAGGTCATCCAAATGATCTCGAGACCGTTTGGGCCAAGTTTGGGCCCAATTAGAGGTCAATTGATAGGTTCAACCTTGAAGTGATTCACATTGTTGAATATTGATGACCATCCGATTTGAAACTCTAATTGAGATGGACTTAAACCCTAATTGGCTTTCAATTGAGGGTTAATTTGGTGTCCAATTGATTTAGGATCATCCTAATTGACTCAATTTATAAGTGGTTAACATGGCTTTGGCCAATTGAGGGCTTCAACATACTTAATCATAAACATTTGCAACTTTTGAACCATGTTGGAGGTCCAAACAGTTTGAGCCCATTTGGACCAAACGGTCTCAAGACCGTTTGGATCCAAACGGTCTCAAGACTGTTTAAGGCCAAATGGTCTCAAGGCCGTTTGGGTCCAAACAGTCTCAAGACCGTTTGGGCTCAAATGATCTCAAGGTCGTTTGGACCAATCAATCTCAAGACAAGTTGATCAAACGGTTTCAAACCACATAAGCTCAAACGGTTTGGAAAGTCAACCTTTCCAAACGGTCAACACACCCAAACAATTTGGGCAAACGACCTTGAGGTCATGCGGTCTTGGAGTCAAACCTAGAAAACGGTCAACGCACCCAAACGGTTTCAAACCGTTTGGTGGTTGAAGGTTGAAACCGTTTGGAGGTTTTCATGGTTATTTATACATAATCACTTGAAGTTGTAATTGGTTCAATGGTGATCTAATCTAAAACCTAATGGTAGCTTAGAACATTAAGGGACTAAGTGATTAATGAATTGACCCATGATGGTGATCATGAGTTAAATTACCAAAATACCCTTGAGGGGTTTAATTGAGTAATACCTTTTTCTAATAAAACCCTAATCACATGTTAATGATGTTTTGGCTTATGCTAGTCAATGAGGACTTAACCCAACCTGATCTAGAGTGGTGTTATCACCATCTACTAGTAAAAGGAGAGAGAAAGTACCCTTTTATAGTGGAAACTTAAGTAAAGTACCTTCAATACACATGAATGTGCATGATTAGGGGTATGATCCACCTATGTGAGGTCATGGAAACCCTAACTATGATGTTTAGTGAATTTTAATCTTATCTAGGAGCTTTAATGATGATGTTTCTCATACATGATGATGATATGAGTTCAATTCGCCATGAGGTGAATAGTAAACCCTAATTCTAGGGTGAGGACATGTATTGTGAATAGTAAACCCTGATTGATGAATATTGGGGAACTTGACTCTTCTAAGAGTTTGAAAGTGCAACTTGTAGAATGAATTGTTTACTGTTATCAGTTGAATTAACCATGCAGGTTGTCATGAGATGATGATCATATCCAGGTATGGATTATTAAACTATATTCATTGAAAGCATGCTTTAGCTTAATGAATAGTGATATATCCTGATGCATTATCAATGGCAACTTATGGATTAAAATGGGCTGTGAGAGCCATAATTACCATCAAGGTCATGCTTTAGAGATGACTTGTGATGAATGTATTGAGAAATGATGATTGATGAGAGTTAGGCTTGTTACATTTAGTATTCTCATTTCATAGCCGTTATGCTAATGTTATTGTTTGAAGAACAATGTATGATGTTAAAAGAATACTGAATGTACCTAACTAATCAAGTGTAATGTAGAGCCCTGATCATAGATCCATCATTGTCAGAGATCAAATGATGGTGAAACAGGTTTTCCTAAGGGAACTCGTGGATCACATACTTTTGAGTATGTGGGGTATATGGATGTGTAGAACCTTACATCCTAGTGTAGGTGTTTGATGTAGATGTGTAATCCATCAATCCTTCACTACAATCCTATACCGTATCAGTGGATGGTAAACATGAAACCTCCTGATGATGAAGAAAGCACAGATATCCGTATCAGTGGAAGATAAACATGAAATCTCCTGATGACGAAGAGAGTACAGAACGCCACTGTAACTCTAAAATAGCGAAGGACCAGATTACCCTGGTAAGCTATTATAGTAGAGACATGAGATGTCCTACAAGTAATCCTCTTACTGACTGAGGAAGGTGAAGGTCATGAGAATCCGACTCTTTCGATGACCTAGTATGATACCAAGGCACTTAGCAGTGATTGCTTGGAGGATGAGTGGTAAACCTCATCTCCACATGGCATAAAAGTAATGTTTGAAAAACATAATCCACAACGTAGCACACCTGTTAGAGATAACTACGAGTTGATTGATTGATGTTACACTGTATAGTGCAAATGTCTTCATATTTCATAACTGTTGAACTCATGCTTACTATTATATCTGATGTTGAATACTGTGAAGCTTTTACTGTTTAAGTTATTCTTTGAGGTGCTATAATAAAGCTTCTGGCAGAGAGTTATAACTCTCGCTGGGACAATTATGTAAAATTGTCTCACCCCATAGACTTCAACTTTTTAGGTGGACGTCGAGGACGGAGGAACAGGTCTATAGGTGACCAGTCCCAGCAGCAGCAGCACCAGGGGCAACAGTAAAATCTCAGGTGGAGATTTAGCCTGCCATGTGGTGTAGTTAGAGTCAGTCCTATGTGTCCTCTGTACTCTCAGGTCTTGGAGTCTTTTGGTCTGAGATTTTGGTTATGAGTTCTTGATATTTTGTATCATGTTGTATATAATTACTCAAGAAGTAATTATCTGAGATGTAAACAGTTTATCTCCTTTTATGAAGGAAGTTTTATGATTTCAATGCTTTATCTCAAAAAGTTTTAATTTCCGCTGATTTTTGGTATTGCGCTTCTAATCGAATCGCTTTCGCTACGTTTAAATCGTGTTTATATCGTGGTTTGGAGATCAGAGCCCACGAAACCAACCTTGAAAATATTGATAATTTGCAAGGGAAATACCTTGATCTTGAGCTCCACAACAATGGGGTTGAAGTTTAGAACGGTATCTACATTAAGAACATTGAAAATGTTAAGGAAGAGAACCAATATTGCCAAAAAGAACTTGAATTGCTTAAAACTGAAAATGCTAAATTTAAGTTGCTTATTGATGCTCAAAGAGAAGAGAGAGATGTTTATCTCAAAGAGATTCAAATGCTAAAATCTGAAAATGCTACGTTGCTTAGTTAAGTAAATGATTTATCTTCTAGAACTTTATTACCTAGTGTTAATGTTGTCGCTATCTCTCTTGAAAAGGATTCATATCTTACTAAAGTTGTATGTATTAAGGTTGATCTTGTGCATTCTAGGGATGACATATCTAGCTTATCTTCAAATATTGTTTCTTTGAATGATGATAACCATAGATTGAGAGGATCCCTATAGAAATTCCTCAAAGGAAAAAACTCCCTAAATGAAATCCTTGATCATTCTACCCAACAAAGTGGTACTAGTGGTTTGGGATTCGTAGGGGGAGCCTCAAAGGGCAAGAGTAAGGCCAAAGGTAAGAAAAAGAGCAAGGAGATCTCTTTCTTTATAGGAGAATCTTCTGGCACTAAGAATCCTATGGTTTGTTCTTATTGCAAATGTGATTATCATTATTACCACTTATTGTCCTTACAAGCCTAAGGGGACCAATCCAAAGATGAAATGGGTCCCCAAGCTTACTCTGAATCCCAAAGTTTGAGTTGGGAACCGACATTCTCCTTTCTTAGAGGAAAAAGATAGATGGATTGTTAATAGTGGATGCACAAAGAAGATGACGGGTGATGTAAGTCATTTCAACAATTTCACAAAGAAGAAAGGAGGATTTGTCACCTTAGGGGACAACAAGAAAGGTAAAGTCAAAGGTGAGGGTGATGTACGTGAATCCTTATGAATCAAGAATGTTCTTTTTTTGGATGGCCTACATAACAATTTAATAAGTGTTATTCAACTTTTTGATAATGGTTAGCATGTTTTATTTACTGCTTTTGAATGTTTGATTCTAGATTCCCTCACCTATCAAGTTATATATAAGGGAACTAGAAGTGGTAATCTTTATGTTATTGTTCTTAACTCTATTAAGCATGTGGTTGGTAGATGCCTTATAGCCAACTTGAATGATATTTTTCTTTGGCACTATCGGCTTGTTCATGTAAATATGCATCAATGAAAGAAGTTGAGAAAAAGGACTTAATCAAGGGACTTCCTAAATTGGATTTTGAAAAGGATGAGGAATGCCAACCTTGTACACAAGGAAAGCAAACCATGTCCTCTAAATCCAAAGGAGTCCTTAGCATTAAGAGAGCTCTTGTCCTTCTTCATATTGATCTATTTGGACCAATGAGAACGCAATCGCTTCGTGGTTCCAAGTTTTGCCTTGTTATTGTCGATGATTTCTCTACATATACTTGGACCTTCTTTCTCTTTTCAAAGAGTGATAAGATTGATGTTTTCTCCATTTTTTGTAAAAGACTTGAGAATGAAGCTTCTTGTCGTATTGTTTCCATCCGTAGTTACCATGGGGGAGAATTTGAAAATGAGCTTTTTGAGCATTTTTGCCAAGAATCGGGTTATGCACACAACGTTTCTTCACCTCGAACACCTCAACTAAATGGGGTTGTAGAGAGGAACAATAGGTCTCCACATGAGATGTCTAGGACCATGCTTCTTGAGTTTGATATTACTAAGAAGTTTTGGGCTGAAGCTATCAGTACCTCTTGTTATGTGCAAAATCGTGTTTTCACTCATCCATCGCTTAAGAAAACCCCCTATGAACCATGTCATGGTAGGAAGCCTTCTATCGAGTATTTCCATTTTTCGGATGTCCTTGTTTTGTTTTAAACACGAAGCATTCTCTTGACAAGTTTGATCCAAAATCTTATAAGACTTTCTTTCTTAGCTATAGCACTACTAGCAAGGCATATAGAGTTTATAATGATGATCTTACTAAGGTAGAAGAATCTATTAATGTAAATTTTATTGAGACTAACCCCTCTATTCTCAAAGATATTGTTTCAAATGATGATGTTGCAAATGAAGTAATTCCTATTCTTAAAGAAATCAACATAACCCAAAAGAGAAAAGAGGTGGCTTCTCAAGAAGAAGAAAAAGATGATGAAAAGAAGGATCCAACTCTCCAGTTTGCAAAGAATCATCCTAAGGAGCTAATCTTAGGTGATCCATTTTAGAGAGTGAATACGTGAGCTGAATTCAACAAAGAATAAGACAACAGTACCTTCATCCCACAAATAGAGCCTAAAGATGTCACGAAAGCTCTTGGGGATGAAGAATGGATTCTAGCTATACAAGAGGAGCTGGAAAATTTTGATAAGAATAAAGTTTGGACCCCTGTGCCAAGACCAAGTGATAGAAATATCATTGGCACCAAATGGGTCTACCGCAACATGCAATATGAAAGCAGAAAAGTAGTAAGAAACAAAGCAAGGTTAGTGGCTTAAGGCTACAATCAACAAGAAGGTATTGACTTTGATGAAACATATGCACATATAGCTAGACTTGAGTCCATTCATATGTTTCTTGCTTTTTCTAGTCATAAAAACTTTCTTTTGTATCAAATGGATGTTAAAAGTGTGTTTTTTAATGGTATAATTGAGGAGGAAGTGTATGTTGCACAAACTCCATGCTTTGAACATGATAATATACCTAACCATGTTTATTTGTTGCAAAAAGCTCTCTATGGACTCAAACAAGCACCAAGGGCTTGGTATGAGAAATTAAAGAACTTTTTGTTAGGTCATGGTTATATCATGGGAAAAGTGGATTCGACCTTATTTCTAAAGCACACTTCTAACCATTTTCTTATCATTCAAATATATGTTGATGATATCATTTTTGGTGGAACTAACCTTGATCTTTGCAAAGAATTTAATGATCTTATGTAGAGTGAATTTGAGATGAGCATGATGGGTGCACTCACATTCTTCCTCGGCTTTCAAATCAATCAAACAATAGATGGGAACTTCATCAACCAAGGCAAGTACACCAATGAACTACTTAAGCACTTTGGGATGGAGAATACTAAGCCGATGGACACACCCATGTCAACCACCACCAAACTTGATAAAGATGAAGAAGGAGAGAAGGTAGATGAGAAGATCTATAGAGGTATGATTGGAAGTTTACTTTACTTAACTACCTCTAGACCTGACATAATGTTTAGTGTTAGCTTATGAGCTAGATTTCAATCAAATCCTAAGAAATCTCATCTTATAGTTGTTAAGAGGATTTAAAGGTACTTAGCCAAAACTCAAAACTTTGAACTATGGTATCCCAAGTCAAGGGACTTTACTCTTACTGCCTATAGTGATTTCGATTATGCAGGATGCCTAATTCATAGAAAGTGCACAAGTGGCACTTGTTTCCTCCTAGAACCATGCTTGGTGTCTTAGTTATCCAAGAAACAAAGCATCATGGAATTATCAACCACTGAGGCTGAGTACATTGTAGCTGGGAGTTGTTGTGCCCATGTCCTATGGATGAAGCAAATGTTCCAAGACTTTAGCATTCATTTTGATGCTTCTCCTATCTATTGTGGTAATACTAGTGTAATTAACTTGTCTTACAATCCTATATTGCATAGTAGAGCTAAATATATAGATGTACGCCATCAATTTATTCATGATCACATTGCCAAGAAGGATATTTATATCACGCATGTGGACATGAAAAACAAGTTGGTGGACATTTTCACTAAACCTCTAGCTAGAGAGAAATTTAGCTTTATTAGATCAAAATTGCTTATAACTGCTTTGGATGAATCAGATATACCTTCTAGCTAGTAGTCATCTATCCTATATGTTTTGCATCTATCTTGATCATCTTTGAGTGCTAATATGCTTAAAATTACTTATTCATATTCATTTTGCCTTTTTCTCTTATTTTTGGGTATTTTTCATAACCGCTTGTTTTATCGCAAAATAGTACCCAATGACGAGTGATATGTTCCTAAGTATGTTTAATATACATAATTGACTTGAAAAATAAATTTATTTAGAATTCAAATGGCTAGAAATTAAGTTTGATTGTTTTAGATCAGGTTGATCATCGGTCAATTTTCCCCTAGGACAAACTCGACCGATCCATGGCCGAGAGCTTCTCAAAAAGGGATCAATCGGTCGAGTTTCTGACTCACATAACTCAACCGATCGGTGGGTTGAAGACAACTTATGTTGGATTCAGCCGACTATTCTCCCTCTCAACTAGAGAATACTCGATCGATTCCCCTTCTTCTATCCCTAAGCTCTCAACCCCAGACCTTACCTTCCCTAACCTAGTCCCGATCCGACCTAGAGAGACCTTCCTAGACCTTTCCCCTTACTCAACCTTGGTGTGTGAACATTTTTGGTGGATTGGTTTGTGCGTTTGTTCTTTTCTTCTCCTTCTTCACCTCCATCACTTCACATAGAAGAAAGAGACCCACCCGTAGCAATGCACCATCCTCTTCCTCATCCTCTCACTTGATTCCATTTGATGAGACCCTCTTTGTCTCAATAGAGGTTGTAAATAGGTATAAGGATCTTATTCCAAGGAGTCTTTTTCCTTTAAGAGACCATTTTGAGCCTAGCCCTAGGCATCAAGCTATCATCGATCAAGTGGCGAGGTTGCTTTCCGTTCATCACCTATCTGCCTTGGCTATCAATCATGATTTCTTTCATAATTCCATGTCTAGCACTAAAGCAGTTCATAAATTCTACTCAAATTTGCATTGGAATTTCGACTCCCTTGACCCCCTCTAAATACTCAAGTGATCCTTACTTCCATGATCTTCGGGAAGAAATTCCAAATCTCTGAGGATATCCTGAATGTTTTCTTTTTAGGAGCGGATGAGAATGACACCTGGCGTATTTTGACCTTTTGGACCTTGAAGGTTTCTACAAGCAGATTGAGATCACTCTTCCTGATATCCATCGCTATCTGAAGAAACATGATGTTCCCTATAAGAAGAAGATCACCTTACCCTCCTCCTCCTTAGATCTCAAAAAGCATATATTAGCCCTAGTGGTCAACTGCAACATCCACCCAAAGAAAAATCAAACAGATATTGCAAAGAACACTACGGTGATAATGTACTGCATCTTACAGAATGTCGGAGTCAAGTGGTCAAGATATATCCTCCACCATATGACTTGCTTTGACTCTGGCAAGAACACTTGTGGCACCCATCCTCCTTATCTTGTCCAGATTTGTGGTCTTTTCCAGTTCACCACTGAGAAATCACTCTTCTCTGACTTCTACTATAGACATGCCAGGAAGGGAGTGTGTATCAGTGAGACCACCATTCAAAACTCTGTGCCTATCCTTTCCTCTACCACACCCGATGCCTCACCCTTTGCCTCTGCCTCAGCTACACCCGCCTCTACCTCAACTCGAGCTCCACCTCCTCATCCTACCCGACCTATTTGTGCCTCATTCTATGTGTCCAATGAATCCCTCATGGGTTATATGATACACCAATGGCATACAACCTCCAAGTCCAGGAGCATCTACACCAAGATTTATGTTCAATCATGCCTAACATTAACTTATCATGTGCACACCCATGCCCCACCTACCAGCCATACCCCAGTAGTGATTATGCATCATATGCATACAATCACTTCTACCCCGCACCTGAGCCTTTCGCTGCTACTCCCACACCCTTTGTTTCTGGTGGTCCTACTCCTATCTTCCTACCATTACCTACTGACCCCTTGGCCACCCTGCTTGCTAGTCTGGGTGATTCTGCTCCCTCCTTCCCTCATGCCAATGAGCTTTATGCTCTTGGTATGACTTGGGATGAGAAGAATGCTCGTTGGCCTGGTCATGGATTCGGTCCTTCTGTGGATGAGGAGATGCCTAACCGGGCTGATGTTGAGACTGGTGATGCTGACGAGGATGCTGGTGAAGGTGAGGATGGTGATGGTGATGATGATGGTGATGGCTCTGGTGGTGACTTTGGTGATGAAGGCACTGTTGCTACCCCTTAAGACAAAGATGATGACTACGAGCCTAATTCGGAGGATGATGATGATGTTGTGGACATAGATAGCTTAGATGTCTAGATGTTTCTTAGTTTTTAGTCTAGTTTGTTGATCATATATATCTTTCTAGGCTATTTTGTGTTAAAAACATATGGGCACATGATCTGAGATGTACTATTTTTATCTTTAGCTTTCATCAATTCTCGCTTGTAGTTGTTTTTATGAGAACATGATTCATGTGTTGTAATCTATATTCTGTGTACACTTACTCTTTGATCACTTATATCTTATGAGTGGGTGCCATTTTTCACCATATTTTGATTATGATCTAGCTTGTGTGTGTCTCTTGTCTCTGTTTGATATATGTTATGAGATTACATGTCTGTATATCTACTTTGTTGTGTTTGAGAAGACTATTTGTATGCTCTTCTACCCCCCTTCCTTTTTGATAATGTCAAAAGGAGGAGAGAAATTTCAATGTCTTGAAACTCAATCATATTGCTTTTATTACATATGTGATCCTTTCCTTGTTCTTTATATGCTTTATCATGTGACTTGCTAAAGGATCATGTAATACATGCATGTTATATTGATTTATGTAGAAAGAGTAACTATACAGGTTAAAGTACGCATAAATTGAGGGGGAGCAATTCACATTGTTCAAATCTTGAATCCCCCAAATTCACAAGGCAACGATATACTTTCAATAATCTTTTCAATATGCTTGAGGAATGGTTTGTCATTTTCAAAAAGAGGGAGAATGTTGACCTAAAGGTTATACATTGTCCATATTTTGATAATGACTCAATCATTCCATTCATATGTATTTAATATGTATATTCAAGATTGATCTCAGGTTTTAGGTACATGAAAAGAATCAATTTACACAAGCCCTAGCTTGTCAAAGTTCAAATTAAATGCAATGCAAGTGTGCCAATAAGGAAATCCATTCAAACAACCATAGAAGAATCTTGTAATCACTTGTATTGATGATATGACTTATAACTACGATGAGAAAAATATGTGGAACACTCAGTACCAAGTTTTAATCACTTTTTAACCACATTTGAAAATTGATCACAAAATGCTGATCGGTCGAGTTTCAATCTTGACCGATCCCTTGGATCAATTTTCAAATGTATGCATTGGTCGAGTTGTGCATTCACAGAACTCGACCGAACGGCTTACTGACCAAATGTGATTTTAACTGATCGGTTGAGTTTCCCAGGACAAACTCGACTGATAGTTTGAAATTTGGGTTTGTCTTTTAGCCGATCGATCGAGTTACCTTTATTGAATCTCGACCGAATGTACTGCATGGAAAACACAGAAAAAGTGATTCTAACCATTGGTGACTTATTTGGACGAAAATAAATCCCTTTCCTTGAGAAAAAATGGCTATAATTTGACCCTAAGTGTTCCCCAACTCAAGGGAGCACCCCCAGCTATAAATAGGACCACTTGGAGTTGATTCCAAGGTTGCTCATTCACTACACACAAGGTCCTTGTTATAGTTGAGTGTGCTGCCACCTCTTGAGCCCCTTTCTCTCTCTAGTTTACACATCATTTTGTGATTTGTGAGTGAGTTAGGATTATTGTAAGAGAGATCCACCTTTGTACATGTAAAGCTCTCAATCTTCCACTACTTCACTATCCTCTTCTCTCATGAAGAAAAGCTGAAGCAAGCTCCATCGAGTGAAGAAGGAGTTGTAGATGGTCCTCTTAAAGGTTGATGAAGAGGTGGTGATCTTCTCTAGGTGAAGGAGAAGGCAAAGACTGAAGATCCAAAAGGATAAGCAAAGTCCTTCAAAGTGGAAGACTTGAGCTTGAATGGGTAAGACCTAGGTGAAGGCTAAGATTCAAGCTAAGTGGGTAAGTTCCTTGTTAAGGTGGATATCTCCTTGTGGTTGGATGGGTAATTCCTTTTGTGGTCTATTGTTGTAAATCTTTGAGGTGATATAATAGAGAAAAGAACTTGCAAAGTCCTAGAGGTTGACCTCTCTAGGTAGTGGACTGACTCACTTCTAGTTTGAATTGTGGAACCACTCTACATCCCTTTATCAAGTGCTTGCTATCAATCACTCTCATCCTTGCTATGCTTGTTATATAGGACTTGAAATTTTCATGAAGCTATTGCTCCTAATTGATATAAATTGAAGGTCTAATCTATTTTGTGAGAAATTTTGTAGCTCTATTCACCCCCCTGTAGAGCCCTTAGATCCAACATGAAGTACTCACAAAATTTAGGTTTCAGAATCTTTGGTATGAGGACAATATTAGCATCACATAAATTATCATTAATGGCCTCTACAGAGAACACTTTTGTAATGCAATGGAGTATATATCTTTTGAATATATACCAATTACCCAGTAAGAAGGAACCATGGAACATGTCTAGTGTGCCAGCTTTGTACATATTGGATGTTTTAAGTTTTTTGTAAATATCCTCCATATTCATATCAGCGACAAGTTGTCAGAATTTCTCCTATGTGACTTGTTTCAACACACGATATAGTTTGAGATGCTTTGGCTATCTATCATTTCAAGTTCAAACAGTAAATTCTTGATATGGTTAACCAACATTGTATGTATCTCTATTTCCTCAATGAAACAATCTCCTATGGCATTCATCAACATAGTCATTTTTTTGAAACATCTCCTTTGTTTTACATGAACATTGTAGAAATGTGTTTTGTTATAACCATTGGACAACCAATTTAAGTGACTTTTTCTCTTCTAGGCCTCTTCCCAGAGCTTTAACATTTCATTGTATCGAGCCTACATCTCAATAACTATTGATAAGTGATCTCATCATAATTGACTACCAAACTTGTTTGAGGAGTGTTTAGATTATGCAGGACTTTTTTTCTCCTTCCCAATGAAAATATTAGTTTGGACACTCTTATCAAAATGTTACCCTTTGTACCTTTGAGTGCATTGTTGAAATCTAGATTAGGATCCCATGCATTGTGGAGAATTCCCTGAAAATCATGATCATTTGACAAGGAACACTTCACCATGATTCTATTCTGGGCAGAGTTTTTGGATGTCCTAACCAAGATATGATAGTGATCAAATAATTTTTTGGCAAGTGTTCCACTATGAAGTGAGGGAACTTAAGGATGAACTTGGTATTGTAGAGTGCTCGGTCCAATCTTTCCTGGAGAGCATCAGGTTTATATGTGAACTTAAAACAAGTGTAGCCCATATTAGATAATCCATCTTCCAATAGAGATTTTTTGAAAACATCGGCTTCCACAAATTCATGATGCCTACTTCCACTCTTTTCACTAGAATTGAGGTTGGTGTTGAAATCATCCACTGTGATCCACAATTTTTCGAATTGTTTGCCCATCTTAATGATATGCTTCCACAATAATTTCCTTATAGATACACATGCATTAGCATACACAAAGGAGATGGTTGTAGTGTGATTGACAAGGCATGTGACAAGTTGTATGTGACTATAAATGATTTGGATGGTATAGTCCTCCTCTTTCTAATAGACTCAAATTCCATCAATGAAGCCTCTACCTTCCACTTGATATGCATTTGAGAAGCCCAAACTATTAATGGGTGATAAAAAATACCACTACTTTTGGGTTCCAGAATTGCAATGATTTTTGGTCTCTTCGGTGAGATCATGTCTCTGAGGACATGACATGGTTTCCCTTCAATGTTGTTAGTTGATATCTTTTTAGTGTTGTCAAACTTCTTGTTATCAATTTATATGTTCTTCTCTTCTATCTTCATGGGCTATGGATGCTTTTGGTTTTGCATCATTGTTATCCTATGTGTCTTCGACATTGATAACGTCTTCAATGGTCTCATAAACCTTTGGGTTTATAGCTACGTGGTTTTTAGAGTTGTTCCTTTTTCCACCTCTATGCGATTGATTTCCTTTAGGACATCTTTTTATCATTATTAGAGTTAATTTTCTTCTTTTTCCATGTCTTCATAGGCTTATATGTGTTCTCCTTTCTTAGACTTTTAGAAACAATTTCCACGTGGATATCCACCCAAGAGTATTTTTGTCACTATCATTATGGTCAGCAACATTAGCAAACTTATTTTGCATCTCAGTAGAATCATGTTTCTTGTCCTCTTTCTACATGCTAAGGGCTCTAGACTGTAGCTTTCTTCCTTTATGTCCGTCATTTGTTCCTCCCCTTAGTATCTTGATGGGATGTATTACTTTTCCCCTACTTGTTAGAAGTACTGGTGTTAGGAATGACTATTGCAAGGCAATGATGAGTGTCCCAATTTTTGACAACACTCACATGTATTCAGGAACCTTCATATTCAACTTGATAGATACTATTGTTAATAAGTATTGAATGTATTAGACTTTTTGATGTGTCTGCCTCCATTACCAATCTGGAAAACTTAATTGTTGTTTTAGCCAGTGTATGTGAATCATCCTTCAACAGACATCCCAAAGTTAGGCCAATGTAGTCAAATATTGTTGGCACATATATGTCTAAGAAAAGCCTAGAATTCTTACCCATGTAGTAAGGAAATTTAGGAGTTCCTATGATGGTTGAAAGGTGGAGTACCATTGCCATACAATGAGTAAACATCCAAAAAATTCCCACGGGCCACCAATTAAGGTTGTGTCAGATTCTTTTCTACATGAAAATTGAATCACATAGTGACCCATGTTGACTCAAACACATTGAAGCATTCAACATGGTCCAAAGAGCTTTCAATAGATCCCTTATCATCATATAGCCGACATTAGTCTCGATTAGCCTTGCCACCATTATATATTGCCATGAGCAAGCCAAATCTTCCTCTGTGTCAGGTTTGATCTCTAGTGCAGGTAGCCATCGATGATCTTTAGGGTGACACCAGAAATACTCAATTTACTCTCACCAAGATTCTTCAGAAAGAACTTATTATCCAACCCAATATTGGATTGGTTGACAACATTGTTGAATGAAGTTGCAACACTAGTAAACATGTGTGTATTTCAAAGAATCTCCTCCCCTACTAAATCTAGGGTTTTCTATCCTCCCAGTGGCTTCTTTAGAATTGTGATGTTTTGATCCATCCAATAGTAGGAATATATATCCTCCTACCTTGTTAGATGATTGTACCCCCTCCATTGTTGATGGCATTCATGGGTAGGCTTCCTCTCATCCAGGTAAATTGAAATTCTATGCCCACTCCTTGGATGTAAAGCCTATCCCCTTAAGGATTGTGTCCCCCTGGTTGTTCATGTTTTTCGAGTCCTTCCAGTACTCCTCCACCATGTAGGGAATGTGTTGTACTTCTATTTCTTTTCAACTGACTACCTTCCTCCCCTAGATCCCTGATCAGTGTGTCCACCACCGCCAACCCCTTATCCTCCTCGTACCCCTAACACCTCTAAAATCCTCTATTTTATGATTTAGATATAATGCTTGTTGAATTCCATGTATTAATGTTCTATGAATATCATTATATACATGTTATATTTAAAACTATGATCAATAAGTCATCAAGACATCATGCTCATGTAACATTCAATATTCATATTAAAGAATTTTATTCATGGTTATGTTCACAAAGGGAGAAATCTCATTATGTTAAGGAGTTAGTTTTTCTATCATGATAAGAGATCAAGTTAAGATAATCGTGAAAATTGAATGGATTAAAGTAATTTTATATGCTTTCCGATCAAGTAATTCAAGATATTTCCTAACACATGGCTTTCCTAGAATGATATGTCCTTAAGTGCACGATCATAGAGGGAGGTCCATATAGCATAATTCTCAATTTAGTCATGTAATTTACTGATGAAAGATGACCAAGAAGTTACTAAATAAATTTCGTGTTCAATCTTTCAAATCGTAAGGAGTGGGACCCAAGAGGGGATCCACTCCGTACTAAATCCAATAAAAGGAATATCCCATATGCCAAACACCACTATAATTTTTGTTTTTTGCAAAAGGGATGATAACCAATTTTTCAAAATGTATGTATCAAGATACCAAAAGTTGTAGTGGAATATGCAATATCTATCTATTACAATGCTTGATATTATCACTATCCTTCACCACATAGGGTGATACATATGAAAACTAAATGAAACATAGGATCTCCAGAGAGTCATCTAACCATATCAAAACTGTCTCCCAAAGAGTTTCAACTACACTTGATGGGGACCTAGTCCAACTTGGTTAACTTCTCCTTGACCTAAAATTGGGTTTGGAAGCATACCCTAGCAAGAGGAGAAAAAGTAGATAAATCAACATAAACACTGGTATAAGTATATTCAATTAGGATTGGGAAATATAAGGGATAAAGGATGTCAAATAAACAAAGATTTCCATATGAAAGGAAAGGAATACCCAATTGGATATCAAAACAAAATGAATTGCAATGTGTTGATAAGCAAGAAGAATACTTACCATGAATAAAACATAAAAGTTGTCCCACATAAGAAAACATAAATTTTGGGCACAAAACCCATCATAATAATATCAACTTGCATGCATTTGAGATAAGCATAGCAATAGAATAATACTAATAACAATGGCAGCCAAGGCTCACAACCTTGAAACCTAATAGAGAATGGTGTTTTTCCAAACTTCCAATATATATAAAAGTGGGCACACATCCCGAGTATGGGGGACACAACCTTGATCCCAGAAATATAAGATGGGAACACGACCCAAAAAACAAAGTAATTACACTACTCCAGGGATACTGAATCACAGGGCATGTATTATGAAGAGGCAAGTATAAAGTTTGGCCTTTTATAGAATAAATAAGATTACCATCACAATAATGGACAATATAAACATCCACCACGAAAGTGGGTAAAAGTAGTACATATCAACAAATAGGGTTTCATCATGAAGAAAAGTTCAAGCTTTAGTAAAAAGAAAGTTCAACAAAGTAGGATGATCATAAGATCAAAGTCAAATAAAATATTTTGCATGGAATAAATTTTCTAAAGAGAGATATTGTGTAGGCTATCAAGATAGAGATAATTTGGGTTAACTGCTCAATATAGAAAAATGGGGAATGCAATCATACCTCAAATATGTTTGTCAACTTGTCAAAATAAAAATGAATTTTAGATCCAAGTGAGGGTTATAAAAAGTTCCAAGGTTAGAAACACGGATGGTTGAAAAGGGATAACCATATGATTTTTTTATGAGATTACAAGGAACTTGAATAGGAGGATAAGGGAGAAGGTTAGGATTCATGTCCTATTGGTCAAGTGATTCATATGCATGTGAAATCCATGGGGAGGGGTCTATATATAAGACTATTTGGTTTGGGCGGTAAGAAACTTATCTATTTTTGTTTACTAGGGAAAATACGTGACATATATTGTAAATGGAGAAAAGTTATGAATTTTTTAACAAATGATAGGAAAGAATTAAAACATAATTTCCCTTCCATTTATATATGCATATGTTTTACCATATATTTCTCCTTTTCTAATAACTTGATCGCATAAGTATTGAATACTATATTTACAATTAAGAGACTTATACATTTCTCATTGTGTAATTATTTACACAATGTAAACGTGTATAATAAGTTAATGTACAATTTTGCTGGATATTCATATTTGAATTGATTTAATTTATAATTACATTTATCAACCTCCTATATACACTTAGTCATCCCATTACAAAAAGACTTCCTCATATTGTTTGGCTTCTCAAATTAGAGTCATTAAAAACATATATATCAACATTATTTTAACAAAAGGCATCTATTTAATTAATATTTAGTTAATCTATAATTTGAAATTTGAGGTAACCATATATTTCTAATATATTTTACATTAATTATTTATGGAGTAGATATGTGTCACATTAATCATTATACACACATGAATTTCAAATCAAAAGGGTGTAAACATTATCCATCAAACCATTTTCCTTTTATTTCCTTGTAGTAACGATTTTAGGAGGTAATAGTGAGGTTTACTAAGGACATCATTTTATCAAGATTGTTTTACTTCTTATTTGATATAACTAATTGATTATATAAATTTGGTAATGTTAATTTATTTCCAAACAAATATAGAATTGAGTTAAAATATGTGTTTTCTTAATCATATGTCAACGTGATTGTTTTCATTTATTTATTGATTTAAAACATTACGTAGAGACACTTTACTTATTTAAATTTTGTTCTAATTTATTAAAATATGTCACATATTCCACATTATTGCAATTACCCCAGTCACATTGTATTTGGAAAGTAAATACATTTTTATATTTTCCACCATGATAATTTTTCATAGATTTAACATGCATGTACAACATTGTTTCCCTTTATGTTACACCACAATTTTATTAATTACAACTTCACATAAATTATATATGTATAATCCATATATGTTGGTTTATACTATTTATTGAATATATTTTGTGTTTTCTGTTTAATTATAAATTTAATATTTTTGACCTTATCTTTCAGTTTCATTTCTGAATGCATTTGAGGCATTTAGGAACACTCAAAAGATCTGAAACATGGCCTACAAGAAAACTAAAATGTGTCGAGTCTTATTTTTCCAATAACTTTCCATTTGTGAATGTTTAATATTTTATTTAATATTTTGGACTTTAAGTTATATTCTCTCTCCTAAACTAAACTAGGATAGATAAGGTTATCCAATTAATGTGGAGATTTACATGTAGACTAAATTTGGTGTGTGGAATTCGAATTTGGGATTTATTTCTACTTGTGAAGTCATTAAATATATTACTTAATATTTTTAATTAATACTCATATTTAATTTTCCAAATGAAATTTATGTAGTTATTATCATTCAAACAATGTGAAACTTGGTATCAAAGTTAATTGGTAACCAACAAAGACGTTTTTATCATTATATTTGGTTTTGGAATTTCCTTTTCTGAGTTATAACACCATTATGATTTAGATAATTTATCTACATATATATTGATTATCTTCAATTAGAGTCTCATTAATTTCACATTATTACAAAAAAGAGTTATTTATTATTATGCAAGAAATTCCACATTTTACACATTTAACATATTTAATCTATTAATTACATATTATTTAAATAATAGAAAATTATTAATATTTATGCATATGGAATTACAAATTGTTACTCCAAAGTATATTATTCATTTTATTTAGCCATTATGTGAGTATTAGTTATCAAAGGAAATACATGTAACATTTACCACATATTTAAGTTATTATGTAAATATTTGAGGTTGTTTTTTATCCTTGTTTGGTCAAACATAGGACACCAATCTCACAATTTTCCTAGTTATGAAATAGGGTAACAATTTATGTTTTGGTTTGTTACACAAATAAATTACTATATTTATTATTGAGTTATAACATACCCAATGTCACTTCATTATGTTGTTTCTTTTCTTTTGCATAGATGATGAATGAGATCTCCCTAGCCCAAGGAACCTAGGAGAATTAGAGTGAGCCCTTCAGAGAAGATGATACTAGAGAAGTCTCTAGCTTGGTGGGGGTCTTCTACCTATCCAATAGAGTTTTTATCTATTTTAGTTTATCATTTGATTATTTAGAATTTCTTAGGATACAAATATTAGGTTTTCAATCAATATGAGATAGATTATGTTTTCTACTTGAAGAACATTGTATGCGTAACTTTTCAATTATTGTGTGGTGTTTCATTTATCTTTTTGCGATACATATTATGTTTTGTTACATTCCTCCAACCCAGTAACCCATGTTATGGACAACATGGGATTTTCTTTTGTTGTTATGAATGTGTTCTTGGAAGGGTGTTACAATATGGTATCAGAGAAATGGTAGATGGCCACTAAGATAAGCATTCATATGCTCTAACCCTAGACTCCATGTTTCCCTTATAGATGGATCACATATTATGAACGATGACAAGGGAAAGGCTCCTTTGGGCTCATAAGGTAAATCAATGTCCTTCATTCAGCATAATAAATATGGTGTTCCCATGGTGCCCTTTGACATTCTGGTCAGGGTGCTAACTACCACCATGGGTAGAAGAAAAGAATACTTAGGCAATCCACCTTGAGACAACCATGAAGTTTCATTGGTTGATTTCGTAAGATTTCTGAGAAGTGGAGCTTGATGTAGTGAGGAAAGAGAAGTCTAGATACGAGAAATGGAGAGCTATTTTTGGGACTTTGCCTTCATAGAGAACTCCAAGGTTTAAAGGGTTGCACATAAATGGTGGGCAAATTTCCTTTACGTCCTCCCAATTTAGGGACCCGACTTACATGGTTGAAATTGTTGAATACTTCTAAAATCTTAACTTATTTGAGATAATGATTTCAAAGAAAGAGGAAAAGGTCCTAGCATTGGAAATTAAGAAACATTCCATTCACCCAATATTCAATAAAGATTTGAGTCTGACAGAAGTATGGACATGGATTCAATGAAGCGAGACATACAAAGAAGTTGATTAGAGGACTCAATGAAGAGACTACATTTGCCCTGTCAGGACAAGCAAAAAATTTTAGCTGAAATTTTTAAGCCAAAAAGAACCTGAAAACCAGCGAGTTCACGAGCGGTGTTGCTTCCCAAGGTAGTGAGTTTTTTCAGGGAGGCATGACTCCACTACTGCAAACCTGGTTGGATGGTGACCCTTTGCCCAAGGGTTTTTTCCTGGTCAGTCAGGGAAGTCTAAGACAGTGCCTTGCATATGGGTAGCAAGAGGGCGCTTATGCCCCGACGGTGGGGCCTTATGGGGAAGGGCCCAGCCCAATAGGGGGAGAAAGAACATCACCATGGACTTACATGGAAGAAGAACTTAAACCCGGTAGGGAACCAAAACAATAATTAGGCCTATAAGAGGAAGTTGCTCGAAGAGGCTATCATAGAACCGTTCATACCCCAATCCCAATCCCATTGCCTAAATAGTGGTAAAGGGATTGAAGCGCCCGTACCTAGGTTGCCCAAATAAATCTCATACACTGGGATATAAAATAAAAAATCATAACTCATAAAACAAAACATTTGAAGAACTAAGCAACCCAATTTATGATTGTGTAGAATTGTCCTTGTCATCAGAGTTTGTCAAGAACAGAAGTGATTTAGTTAATTCTTCATAATGATCCATCTTGTTTTACAAAATTAAAAATTATGAACCAATCAATGAAATCACATGGTATGCTATTAAAAACAAGTAAAATGGTTTTACATCAAAGTAGCATACTTGGCAGGACTTATATTCAAATAATCAACAAGAGGATTCAAGATTGTATTTATTCAACATGATTTTATTATGAGTTTCCCATTATGCTGATATCGAGAAACCTTCTTATTCTTATGTGCATCCATTGCCCCAAAGAGATGGTGGAGGTCACCAGGATCCATCCCTCCATATAAGGGAGGAGGCAAAAAACATGTGCAAGTTCTACCCTCTGAATGAGGAGGTCTCTTGTACTCAATATCAATAATTATTACTGACAATCATAATGGCCAATATCATTTATGTTTCATGTTTGTTGCAAACTATAATATAGAAAATTAGAAGACTACTCAGTAGGGAATGAGTTATCTAAAACAAATACATAGGCAAGTATACATTTTCAAGTGGTACATAAAAGTATCATCAATACTACTAGTCTATTGAAGGAGGAGGTATAATAGCATACCTTTCACTAAAGATTAGAGTAAGATCTTGTGAGTAAACGTAGGGTCAAAGTCAAGCCCTGGCACAATAATGGGTATTCATGCATTAGTATTCTAGTGAAAGTAGGGGGTCAGAAGGACCAACATTAAGGTTCCTTATGCCTCATTATTGTTCTTTGGTATGGAATCTCATTATTGACTAATATTTCAATCCATCAAGTTTTAAGGTCTAATCATGGATATCCACACCTAATCTATAGTGAACACTTAATTCCTAAATCATCATCAAAGATGAATTACAAGGGTCTTTATCATGGTTTTCACAAGCTTTAGAATACTCACATACACAATTTTACAATTTTAGGGTTAGAACCCATCATCAAGCTTAATCATCGCTTTTTGGTATTTAAATCATATTGAAGAGTGAACAACACAACACAGATAGATCTAGATTCTTCATTAGTCAATTCATGATTTTTAGAGTATCAAGATAATCATCATAGTCAAATATTATGGTTTCCATAGATTAATCATTATTATTGAGTAATTTGACAAATTGTATAAGCAAGAGATCAAAGTCTAGGTATATCAGTGAGAATCATGTAGAATCAAGTCTCAAACATATTTTAATTGTTCATTGGGTTTTTCTAGTCATACTGGATAACTTGTTCATAGGAGTTAGGAATGAAAGGATAGAATTTTTGTAAAGTGTGTTCAATTAATCCCTTTTTGTGCTAGATAGGAGAAATATTTACCAGAAAATGATAAGCAAGGAAAAACACCGATCATTTGATTCCCTATCATCTTTGACCAGTGCAACATATCGGCAGTTGAGGGGTGACGACCTCTTGGGCACGTGTGCAAGAAGGAAAGAAGGTGGGGCTAGGTGCACTATTCTGTGTCTATTGGATCTTGGTCTCCCTTTGACTGTGGACTAGGATCAATGGTAGAAAAAGACCCTCCTTGCTCGGCAGCCTGGATGCCTGGTAAGGTGGAGCCGCAACGGAGTAGTGACTGGATAAAGTGGCGAATGAAGAGGAGAGAAAGAGAGGAGAGTCATGAGGTTTCATTTGGTCTCATGCCGTGGAAATGAAGTTGAGGGTGGGGTTTTCATGTATAAAGAGGGCTAGCTTTAGGGTTGATTTTGGTGTCACAATAGCCATGGCGGCGGCCAAGAGAGAGTGTTTTCAAGGGTTCTTGAAACCAATTGATTAGAAGTAGATTAAGGGTCTATTCAGATTGGAAACAAGTTCCATGTTGATTGAGATAGAAATTTGGGAAATATAGGGAGAGGAACGATTCCAAATTGAGCTCATGGTCTCAGAGATATGACCAGAATTTCCTTTTTGGGCACAAGTTGGAAGAGGAGCCCAATGCCATTGGATCAAGATCCAACGTCTTCTGGGTGGTTAGTTGAGCTACGAGTCATTTGGCTTCGATCTTGGGTTCAATCCTGGTTTAAGGGAAAAATGAAGGAATGAATACTTGGTTCAATTGGCACTACAGCCAGGCCAGCTCATAGGTGTCCAAGCGGCCAAAAAGGCTGAGCCCAAAAGGAAAAACAAGGGTGAAAAGGAGGTATTTAGGGCTAAAACAAGAGTATAATTTAGAAAAATCATATAAAAGTTTAGGAAGGTCCAAAGGATCTAAAATTTGGATTAGATCTTGATGATAGAGTCTAGAATAGGTTTGAAAAAATTCAAAACAAAATGTACATGTATGATTAAGAATTTAATAAGGGATTCAAGGGTATAGAAAAACTAGGGTTTCATGCATATATGTGCATCAACTTGATTTAAAATGTGAGTTATTTTACTATGGAGGTTATTATATAGTCATGAAGTCATGGAATACATTAGGAGTGAAGAATTCAAGTTAGTTGAAGGAAACAAATAACTAAATCCTAATTGTGTCAAAATGCACTTTATCACATCCTTCCCCCCGTAAGAGGAATTTTGTCCCCAAAATTAAAAAACAACCTCAAAAATTGGGACTATATAATCCAAGTCATATCCCCAAATACTGGAATTATTGAATTCATGTAACATCTTCAACTATCTAATTAAAATCATGTCCTAAAAAATTATAACCACATCAAAAGTCTTTTATAAATTCGTATTTCTCAACTAGAGGTCAAAATATCATAGTTCAGTGATCGAGTTTACTTTAAAGTAGTCTCCATATTGAGTGAGAATCAAGATAGAGATTGATATTATATGTCAATGATCAATTTGGTTCATGTACTAACAAGTTCACGATTTAAGAGTCAGGAGTCAAGATTCAACTATCCAAATTTTGGGTTCCAAACATGCAAGTCTAGGATATTAATTCCTTTCTAAACCACATGTGTGGTCATTCATCCATAACAACAATCTAGTAATATTTCGAGATTTCATCATCAATTTCTTCATCAAGTATATTCAAGGTGGGTGGATGATCTAGACCAGGTCATTTTTAGGAAATTAACCCGATGCATATATTCAACATTACCATCCTCAAAATTATTATTGAGTCAACATCATCAAAATCTGAGTTTTTGGGTCCAAGGTCAAAAATTTAGATGATCATATCTTAAATCAAATGAATAGAGTTATTGGGCCAAAAGTACAATAATCTCAACATCTTAGGGTCCTAGCTTCTGCATGTCATAGGTGGGGTTATACATCCATGACAGAGATTTCATATTTCAAAATTCAAGACAAACATCATGTTAGAATATCATGAGTTCATGCTCAAAATCAATGGAGGGTCCCACCCTAGTCCACATGAGGGTCATATCATAAACTGAGTCAATCCACATAATAATTATTTAAAAAAATGGATATGTGGGAATACTAGTCATATATCAAAGGTGATCTCAAGATCCACATAGGGTGATTATACAAGTTACATAAATATTAAGATCCATAATCATGTTTCAAGATTTTGTACATCAATATCAAGAGTCAAAGTTTGAACATCAAGGTCATAGGTCCAAACATTTCAAAGCTAAGGTTTAGATCCCATTTAGACCTCAGGAAAGATCATTCATCCATATTTAATATCCGAGAAACATTATTGCAACTTCGAGCAACATTTGTGATATAAATCACCAATTTTATTACCATGGTATCGAGGTTTGATGAATTATCTAGAATTGGTTCTTTTTGGGAATTTAGCCACAATCTATAGCCAATATTGTATTCAAATTGGGATTCAAGATCTAAAATCATTATTTTCATAGATCTGATCTATTGGAGACTTAGGTCAACGAATCAAAATCAGGTGGAAGGCATTACCTTTACAACTCTTAATAATAAACATGATGACAACTTAGAGGTAGTCATAAATAAGGATGTGACCAGGATTAGGGGATTCATAAGTCAACTACCACCCTAATCTAGCACATATGTACTCATAGTCACCAAACATTGATCACAAAAAATAGGGGGTGTATCAATTATATAATTGTACTTCATAAGGTCTTGAGATCAAATATCAAGGTCATAATAGGGCAACTATTTTTAAATATTTTGCAAACTTAGGATTATAATATAGCTCTCTTCCTTTAATAAATCAAGGAAAGGATGTCTTTTTGAAATAGAGAAGTTAAATTGGGAATTGAAGAATTTAAGTATGAATAGGGTGTGGTCAAGAGTTTTTATGATTTATATTGCTCCAAATCATGTCTTACAAAGAGGCATAGTCAATAGGGAAGTAGCCCCTTGTAACAAGTCTTTACATAATGATCTAGGGTACAAAGACGTAGTCATGTCAAGGTATGGGGCATGATACATATTGATAGAAAAAGATGTGCTTAATCATGTTTGAGATTTGATCAAAAATAGGAGTAACACAAGTTCAATCAATAGGGACCTTGTCAACCATGAGGGGTAAAAACATGAGTTCCACCCTATTTCAGCATATCACAAATTTACCTCAAACATAGAAAGAGCTCATATCTGATTTGGTAATATTGAGTTTGCATAAAGTTTACATATGAGTACATTACCTTCAAGAGTACTCTCATGTATCAATTAGAAATTTCAACACAAGATCAGATAATGGCGTGATATTGATCCATAATTTGTTTCATATTTTTATTCTAACCCATGCTACCCAAAAATAGGAAGAGTACATGTTGAGTCAAGACCTTCTTACCCCAACCCCAATCCCAATCCCATTGTCAAAATAGTGGTAAAAGTATTGAAGCACCAATCCTTAGGTTGCCCAAATGGATCTCACACATTGGCATATACAATAAGAAATAATGACTCACAAAACAAAAGATTTGAAGAACTAACCAACCCGATTTATATTTTTTTAGAATTGTCCTTATCATCAGATGTCAATAGTAGAAGTAATTTAGTTAATTCTTCATAATCATCCATCTTGTTAGCCTAAATCGAAAATCATGACCCAATCAATGCAATTTTTTAGTACTCAATTAAAAATAAGTAAAATAGTTTTATATCAAAGTATATACTTAGCAGGACTCATATTCAAATAATCAACAATCTATCTCAAGACAGTATTCATTCGACATGATTTTATTATGAGTTTCCCATTATGGTGATATTGAAAAGCATGCTTATGTTTATGTGGCTCCATCACCCCAATGAGATGGGGGCGGTCACCAGGCTCCATCCCTCCATATAAGGGAGGAGGTAAACAACATTTACAAGTTCCACCCTCTAAATGAGGAGGTCGCTTGTACTCAATATCAACAATTATTACTGGAAGTCATAATGGCCAATATCATTTATGTTTCAAGTTTGTTGCAAACTATAATATAGAAAATCAAAAGACTACTCAGTAGGGAACGAGGTATCTCAAATAAATACATTGCCAAGTATACATTTCCAAGAGGTACATAAAAGTATCATCAATACTACTAGTCTATTCAAGGAGGTTGCATAATAGCATACCATTCACCAAAGATTAGAGTAAGATCTTGAGAGTAAAATTATGGTCAAAGTCAAGACCTAGAACAATAATGGGTATTCATGCATTAGTATTCTAGTCAAAGTAGGGGGCCACAAGAACCAACACTAGGGTTCCTTAAGTCTCATTATTGTTCTTTGGTGTGGTATCTCATTATTGTCCAATATTTCAATCTATCTAGTTTTTAAGGTCTAATCGTCATGTTCTAACATCATATCATGGATATGGAAACCTAATCTATAGTGAGCACTTAATTCCTAAATCATCATCAAATATGAATTACAAGGTCAAGATCATGGTTTTCACAAGCTTCAGAATAGTCATATTCACATATTACAATTTTAGGGTTAGAACCCATCATCAAGATTAATCATCACTTTTTGGTATTGAAATCATATTCAAGAGTGAAGAAGTCAACAAAGAAAGATCTAGATTCTTCAATAGTCAAGTCATGATTTTAGAGTCACAAGATAATCATCAAATTCAAATATTAGGATTTCTAGAGATTAATCATGATTATTGAGTCATTTGACAAATTATATAAGCAAGAGATCAAAGTCTAGGTATATTAATGAGAATCATGTAGTTATAGGACACAAACATATTTTTAAACGTTTCATAGGACTTTTTGTCAAAATGGAGTACTTGTTCATAAGTTTTGGTTTTAGGAATCAAAGGATAGATGTTTTGCAAGGTTTGTTCAATTTATCATATTTTCTACTAGAGAGGAGAAAGATTTACCAAAAAAGGATAAGCAAGGAAAAACACTGGACTTTTGATTCATGGTCATATTTGACCAGCGCGGTAGATCGACAGCTAAGGGGAGCCAACCACTTGGGCGTGTGTGCAAGAAGGAAAGAGGGGGGGTCAGGTTGCACCAGTCTATGTCTGTTGGATCCTGGTCTCTCTTTGAATGTACACTCAGATCAATGGTAGAAAAAGGCCCTCCTTGCACGGCAGCCTGCGTGCTTGGCAAGTTGGAGACTCGACATAGCAGTGGCTGGAGAAAGTGGCAAATAGAGAGGAGAGAAAGAGAGGAGAGGCAAGAGGCACTGCTCCGGCTCATGAGGTTAAAATGAAGTTGAGGGTGAGATGTTTTTGGCTGGATAGGACTAGATTTAGGGTTGATTTTAGGGTCACAACACCCACAGGGTGTCCAAGAGAGAGTGCTCTCGAGGGTTCTCAAAACCAGTTGATTAGAAGTAGACTAAGGGTCTATTCATATTAGAAATGAGTTCCTAGTTGATTGAGTTGGAAATCAGGGAAAGACGGGGTGAGGAAGGATCCCAAACCAGTCTTTTAGTCTTAGAGTTACGATTGGACTTTCCTTCTTAGGCGCAAGCTGGAAGATGAGCCCAGCATTATTGGATCAAGATACGTCTTCTGGGTGGTCAGCTAAGCCGTGGTTCATCTGGCTTCAATCTTGGGTTCAATCACGTTTCAAGGGTGAAATAAAGGAATGAAAACTTGCTACAATTGTCACTACAACCGGGCCATCTCTTAGGCATCTAAGCGGCTAAAAAAGTCCAAGCCCAGTAAGGAAAAATAAGTGTGAAAAGGAGGTATTTAGGGATAAAATAAGAGAAGAGTCTAGAAAATTCATATAAAATTGTATGAAGGTCCAAATGATCTTAAATTTGATCAAAGCTTCATGATAGAGTCTAGAACATGTGTGAAAAATTCCACATCAAAATGAGCACGTATGATCAAGAATTTAATCAAAGGATTCAAGGGTATAACAAAAGTAGGGTTTGATGCATATGTGTATCAACTTGATTGAAAATGTGAGTTATTATACTTTGGAGGTTATTATAGATTCATGAAGTCATGGGAGAAATTAGGAGTGAGGACTTCAAGTTAATTTAGAGTAATGAGTAATTAAATCATAATTGTGTCAAAATGCACTTTGTCACGGCGACCCCAACATCCTAACAGAAAGTTCAACGTTCAACTTGTAAGAAGTCTAAATGAAGGGTTGTCTCAGTTCTTCATCGACCTATGTTACTATTGTGATGACCCAAACCATATCAAACCCTTCTAGCCAAAGCTACAAATGATCAAGGATAATGAAAATAATCAGACTCCAACATTTAAGAGGTAAATAAGAATTTTTGCAGTAGATGTTGATGAGGACCAAGGTAAGAGTTAAATTTGTGACTATTATATCATGCCTTACTTTTTAATCATATATTTAGAAAGAAAACCTAGTCATTAAAGATCTTACTATTTTTATATGTAGGGATATGGAAAACCCTAAGGGGGGCATTACCATGGAAATTTTGAGGATAGAATTTTTACAAGGTTGGTAGAACTGTAACATCTTGAAAATTCATCCTCATATCATCATATTAATCATACACTTAAATTTTAAATTCATAAATTATAGTCCATACTAATGAATATGTGACACATAAGAGTCTCGAGTGAAATTGACCAATCATTGTTTATATTTTTGTTCCATAAATTTTATAAGATCTATACAAAATAATAAGTGAATCTTCCAAAAGTATGGGCCACCAATGCTATTTGGATAATCTTAATTTACTAAATATATGTTTACTATAAAAAGGAAATAATGGAAAAAAAATACTTATTTGAGTTTTGGATTCCTCATTGTTCAATTATGTAAAACATATAAAAATTGGTCTAAGTTGGATACTCCCTGATCCCTTTAATTGAAAAAGATAATAGCCCAACATCACTATATAGTTACAGTATACATCCTAGTTACTATAGATCTAGGGTCCTAATATTTTTATTATTGACACATGCTCTCTTTAGTCAGAGGCCAGCTCTGGATGGGACTCTTGAATGCCAAGCCACCAGTAAATGTAGGACTCATCCCTTTCACCCAAGTCCCCTATTTTGTGGACTCCACACTAGAGTGATACACCCTTTTCCCCTTATCTCCCTTCCTGATAATCCCATCGTGGTTGGATTGTCTCTCCATAATGCTCACATCCTTACAAAAAGATAATCCCAAACTCGTTAGGGTTTTGTTCCCTAGAAATCCCAAACCACAGAGGACTCCTTCCACACCAACCCAAACCCCAGACCAAAGGGTGATATGCCCAGACCTAAACTATATATACATATGGTACCAAAATCCATTAGTGACCATTGATAAACATTTATTGATTGTTTTTTTCCCTCAGGATCCCATAAAACCTAGACATAGATCTTCTCCCTATTCCTCCACCTCTAATGGTCCACAACGAGGACCATAACACCTCTAGGAGTGTCAATTCTTCAGAATTGATTGAGTGGACTTCCCAAAGTTATCTTGGCTAAAAATTCAATGTTTTGACCGCTAACCCATGTTTCCCCTTTTTTCCTCCTATTTCTCATGAATCCACCATGGTTTTGGATTTTATAATAATGTTTTTATGCAATTTACCTTGGTCTAGATATGTTGGGTCTCTACAAAGTTATGAAAAATCCCTTATTCATCTTATTTCTTGGATTCATAGAGCTTTGAGATCTACCTCCCACTCTGTCATGGAAGAACGAGATTTTTTGATGTTCCTATCACAACAATGCTTGAATCAGGGGTCATTGGGACTGTATTAATCTCTGGATATCATTTCTATATTTCATCCTTAGTGAATCCTCACAAATAGTATTTTGGTTCATCTCCTTTGGAGATTGCAAGGTACTTTTATTTGGTCTTGATTTTTGAAAAATAGTGGTGGCAGTTTTATTGTCTTCCCCTCAGATTTTGATATTATTGTGACACAATCCATGGGAATTCTGACTAGGTTTAAAACAAGTTGAATGTGACACAGCTCTCGTGTCCTAAGAGACACGACTCAGGTTTCTTTGCGGGTGGTGGCTGCCTTGGGGGAGGGGGCTCTGGCCGCTGGTGGGTGTCACCTTTCTCCCCCCAGGCCTCTCCTTGCTCGGCCATGCATAGGATTTGGCTACAGAAGGTGGGCATCATCATATAATGGTTTTTGGTGGATCCCCTTGATGCCAGCGTTAGGGCTTCAGGTCCTTCTGGCCCTATTTTTCCATATCACTGCTGAGGGGCTAATCGGATGTGGTTAGTGATTGGGGGCCAAGTAGTGCTTTGGTTTGCCCCAAGCGTGAGCGGATTGACTATCCATTCCTGCTACCAAGTACTACAACACAGAGCTCCTCCTCCCTATATTCTTTTCCTTTTCCTACTTTAGTTAGTTTGTTGTTGTTAGTTAGTGGATGTAATAAACCTAGTTTCTCACCGTCTAATTGGTGTTTGTTACTTGTCATTTCATCGACATTTTGTGTCTCTCCTTCGTGAGTGTGTCGTTGCTTCTAGTCTCAGCTAGAGCTCAAATTTTGATTCAATTTAGATATGTTGCTTTTCTGTATGTCTTCACCTATAGAGGTGAACTTCCATTGGATCACATGTCTTAGATGCTCTTTGTCTGTAGATCCATGCTCGTTTTGAAGGAATCTCTTAAGGAAAGTTGGTTATATCAACATCGAAGAAAAGGGATCAATGCAGAAATGTTTTATTCACATTCCAAAATGAGTTTCTATAAGATTATGGGTGTGTCCATGATTGTTATATGTTGTGATGGTTTTTTTCCCTCATTATGTAGATGTCATATGGCTAAGTGATGTATTTAATTTGTTTTACTCTCCAAAAAAAATCCATGGGAATCTTGTCTTTTCGACAAGTTTCGAGGATTTTGTCAGGACATACTTTTAGAGTGGGCATAGACCATGTGGTCGCATGTAATTCTTCCAACTAATCCCCATTACGAGGCATTGGATACTACAAACATCGATTTATCATGTGTTGTGATTGATCAATTCTTCCTAAATTCACATTAGTTGAACCAGTGGTAAAAACAATAAGTGTAAATATGATTTAGAAATGATTTTTTGAGTAGAACCCAATTTTGTGGTTTCTTTAAGATCTCGAGTCCTACTACAATGAAACCCTAATTGTATAAAAACTCAAGATGACCATTTAGATAATAAGTAATATAGAAAATAATGAGAAATTAATTTTATACTAATGACATCTGTTTATAGGGAAATCAATGTTGAATAAGGACCAAGATGGCTGAGCTAGGATTTTGCTTAGTACTAGGTAAGTGGGGCATGCCATTGAGTATATTGAAATTGGATGATTACGTGTTTAATGTGCATTATGATTCATGGTTTATTTAATGATCAATGGTCATAGATAATCATGGCTAGTTCATGTAGTATATATATATTATTTGTTGAATACCCTATATAAATGCCATTAAAGATCTAATTGTGCATATTACATCTAAGACAATTATCATGAAATCATTAAGACATCTTCTTCATGAATGCTCAATATTCATCATCAAGAATCTTCTTCATGTTTATGTTCACAAAGGGAGAAATTTAATCATGCTAAAGAGGGATATTCCTCATCATGTCAAAAACAATTTAAGATAATCATGTAAATAAATGGGTTGAAGTAATGTTATATGCCTCCCGACGTCAAATAATTCAAGGGCTTTCTTAGCACTAAAGGGTTTTCCTTGAATCATATGTCATTAAGTGGGGAATCATAGTGGGAGGTCTGTATAGAAATACTCTCAATCTAGTCATGTAATGTAATGCAAAAAGATGACAGAGAAGTTGATCAATAAAAGTCATGTTCGGTCTTCAAAGTCAATTAATATATTTTGTTTTCAAGTAATAACATAGTCAATGTCGATTACTTAGATTTTACTTTTCTTTTGCATGGTTGTGGGATGAGATGTCCCTAGACCAAATAACCAAGGAGATATTAAGAAAGTACTTCAAAGTAGCTGGAACCAGATAAGACTTTAGCTTGGTGGTGTGTCACCTACCTTCCCTGGAGATCTTTTATGTAGTTTAGTTTATCATTTGATGCTTTAGAAATTCTTAGGCTACATGTATTACGTTATAGATCAAGATAAGACACTTTATGCTTTTTACTTCAAAAACATTGCCTGAATTTCTTTCAACATGTGGTATTTGATTTACTTATGTATGATGTATATCATTTTTTCAACATTCCTTCAACCCGATTTGCCCATGTTATTGGCAACATCGAGTTTTCTTCCATTATTTTTCTTGTGTTCCTGAAGGGGTGTTACAACTCTCAAATAGGTCCATATATGTTATAGATATCATCCTTATTATGAGAAAGTGCATGTTTTATAGTTGCTCGGATGCCACATGTGATTCATTTTGACAAGACAACTATACATACAATAAAAATAAACACCAACTATATATATAACAAATAATATAGACAAAAACATATGCACACAAAAATATATTCACAAAGTTGAATGTAAGTGTGTAGTTGGATTGTATGTTGTCAGAGGTTGAGGTGGAGGATGCACTAAGTATTGTGGATGATACCATGTGTAGTGCACCTGTGGATTAAATATTGTCTCTATCGATGGTGGGGTAACTAGATGATAATGTTTGTTGTTCCAAAGTTGCACCTCCTGTCTCTAGTGATGCATCTAATCCTAAATAGCATGATCCATCCCATATATCCTTTTGAGTTGTGGCAAGGCAATATTAGGTTATAATTGGACTTATTAGAATTGTTCAAGCACTATAATTGGGAGGTGCCACTCTACTACCATGTAGAAGACCAGAGGCACTCGAGCCAACAAATTATCATGACACTCTCAACACAATTTGGCATCCTCTATAGAATACCCTCTCAGCATGTAGTCAAATGTATTTATTAATCACAAATGGGAGTATAACATACTCATATAAAATAGGGCATAATAAGTATTATTAAAGTAAATTAAATAACTAAATGTAAAGGTCATCTATGAAGGCCAAATTTTCTCAAGGCTACATCATAAATCTTGACGTAACCTCTGATAGTATTAGTTTTTTGAGAAAAATTAGGTCACTTATTGATACATGGTGAATTTAGATAACCAAGAAACTATATTGTGATATATTGTATGAAATTTCAAAAAATGTTTTTATACATTATTGGAATCCCAATGGAGCATCTTGTGTCCACTCCTTCATGCTCATATCCAGTGATCTTGGGCGTCAAATTCATATCCTCTCAAAAACCACATCTAAAGTAGACATAAACATCCAAAAAAGTGGGCCTTTGACTTTGAACAATTACAAAGTTGTCCAACTTTCTATACAAGTATGCTAGAGTTGCAACTCTCCAAGACAATGTTTTACAACTTGCAAAGGAAGCCACAAGGGGGAGGTTTCATACGTGAACTTGATCTCCAGTACAATTTGGAATAAGGTAAAAACCCAAGAAGGAAAGGATATATGCTCTACTATACTAAACCCTCATTGTTGTGTGATATTGGTTAGTCCCCACGATGAGATACATCTATAAAAAATGTGTCACACCATGGAAGATGAATGTGCCCCATGGAATTGCATTTGGTCCGCTCCCCAAGTAATGCTCGTAAAGGTGAGACCTTATAGAAAAGTATCCCTCATTTGGGCCTATATATTATGTAGCTATAACTGGTGTCCCATATACCCTAAGACCTAGAATAACTGCCATGTCCAGAAGCTTGTCAATCATCTCAAAACATGGGAATTTAAAAATGCTTCTAGCCTTGTCGCAAAGGTTATCTAGGTAGTGATTAGTTTGGCACCTACGTGTATAGGTTTAAGTTAATGAAACAAACCATAGCCCGTTAAGGAAATGTTATGGGGCACACCTTAGTCAATAAATAGAAAATCTGACAACTCAAAGTGGTTCTTGGAGAGTCTGACTAAATGGTAATTATCTAGGAGACAAATCTTTTTTTAGAAAAGATAGGAATGTTTTCTTGTTCATACCGCTCTCTACTTTGGTCCAAAGTTAAGTGAGGAAAAGATTGGCATCTTTTAATAGACATTGCAGCTTATCGTGCTACAATTGGTGGGGAGAGAAGGAATACATTGTGTGTTTTGAATTATTAGCTACTTCTTATACATGCATGGATGCATGAAATTTGCATGTTCTTCAAGTCCTCCATTAATGACAAGAACAAATTTTTGTGGGATTCCAACTTTCTTTCTAGTGAGCTCCTTTGTGTAAGAACTTGGATAGATGAGCTAGCATCTGAATATATTGCAAAATTGTCCCACCTCTTGTCTTTGTGTAGCTGAAGTGCTAGGAGTATAACTTTAATTTCTATCTCCAATGCAAGAGAAGCATGTTTAAGGTAGCCAACTCTCATGATGCAATGACCAGTTTCATCAATTGCATAGATTTTGATACCTGTGTTGAGCAAATGTCCTTGAAAGGCTATATCTACAAAGAGGATTGTCGTGCACCCATAATGTTTTCACATAAGAGGAGATTTGTCACCACTAACAACTTTGTGGAGACCTTTGGGGAGACTAATGATAGATTGGGTTCACTCTTTATTGAAAGAAACATGTATTTTGAGCAATTTAATCTTTATAGAGTATGAAAATTTATTATGAGTTTGCCATAGTGATCTTCATGCAACTAAACTTAGCAAGATTCATTGGTTGTCATTGGATGAGTTGGTGATAAGGCTCATAAATGCATCTTCTAGTAGGTTGAAGAAATATGGTCCCACATATAAAGCTTACCAAACTATTTTTATGATATTACAGTCACGTAGGTAGTGAAGCAAGTTGCAAGGGCATTGTTTCATATTTGACATGTATCATGCAAGATGATGTGCCTTCTTTCTGTCTGGATGTTAGTAAGAAGAGCATGATGCACAAACAACCAAAATAATATATACTATCTCGATGGTAGGGTATAAGACTATATTGATTTTCATTGTCTACTTGGAATAGTTGCAATTTTTTATCATATAAAGGAGTAAGTTGAGCTTCATGTGAGGTAACCTTTAGGCTTGAGTGGCCATGAACATGTATTTTTAATGATTTGGTTATTAGGGGGAGGAATACTATGAATAATGTTCCATAATTTGGAAGGAATATAAGAATAAATGAAGTTACAACTGTAGTCATTTCTATCATGTGCCATTAAGTTTATAGTGAGGCCTTGTAGGTCTTGTAGGATTGTCATCGTAGGATCTATTTGTAATACATCTCAACCCATGACTCACTTATTGTGTCATACATTTGTGTTAAGCATAGATTTAATGGTTTTCCAATAGTTGAATGTACTTTTTATGAATGTCCACACTAAAGAATAAGCACGTTGATTCATTTAATAATTGTGCATATATTTTTCCTTCATAGTTCCATCCTAAAGGGTATTTGGTTGGTCTAGAAATTGCCACACATTCTTGAGCCTCATAATTGTGTTTTGGTTTTTTTGCTTCCTTGATTTCAAATTCCTCATGAAACTAGAGAGAGATTGCATTTTTCCCTAAGACCCAACCATAATTTTGTCCCTTATGTTTTTATCAATCTCATCACACAAGGTTGGAGTGAGCCTGTCTGATTGCATGTTGTAGGATGGCATTGTTTGTGGAGAACACTTTGCCAGAGTGATATGGCCTACAAGTGAGAGATTTCTTGTAGACCAGGTGCTCATTCTGCCTTTGATTGATTGAATGATGTAAGCATGTGTGTTCTAGTTGAGCTGATGATGGAGAAAAGGTATTATAGTGTGATGGACTAGGTCATTAGTTTTAGGTATGATAATGTGTCAGTAAAAGGAACTCTTCTTAGTTTTAGTTGTATTTGGAGATAAATAATAGTGAGACTTATCTTTGGAGAAGATCTAGCCTAATACAAAGGCAAATATTTATAGGACCATATTGATTATACTAGATTTTATATATGAAACCTCTTCCATGAAGAAAATGTCATCAACAAACATCAAGCGTGTGAGTAGAGTTCCATTATGTGCGAGGGTGATTGGTTTGCATTGTCCATTAGATACATATTATGAAATTTCCAAGCTAAAGTGTTCCATGCATATCACAAAGAGGTGTGAGCTTATAAGATCTCCTTGGAAACCATCTTGTGTTTCTTAGAAGGCTTCTAGGAGAATAGAAGTATGTCTAAAGGATATGATTTGCATTATGAGCATGGTGAGTTTTTTTGGAAATTTGAGATTGAGTAGGGTATTATATATGAATGGACATCACATTCTGTCAAATTTTTTTTATAGATCAACTTTGATGCTTACCCATTTCTTTCTTGTTCATTTATTCTTGACTGATTTGATGGATTATTATACTACAAGGATATTTTCATTGATGCCTCAACTTGTAATAAAGATATTGATTTTTACTGTGATCTTAGAGATGAGCTTGATCTAAAACAATTTCATTGAAATTCTCCTATGCTCACTACATCATTATGGTTTCTTAACCTTGGGGATAAGTACCATTAAGGATTTAGTTGTCTTAGGGTCAATTGTGTAGGTATAGAAGGCTTTGTGAACTATGGATTCTATGTATTGTCCCACATGGACCACATTTATTTGTATCAATTCATTGTCAAGACCATCAAGCCCAGGTGCCTTTTTTGGTTCCAGTAAGAAGGCATCATGCTTCATTTCATGAATATTTGGAACATGCAGAAGATTTACAAGCAATTTGTATTCTTGAAAACTGTCCAATGTAAATAGAAACTGTAACAGTTTGTTATGGGTTTGTACTTGGAGCAGTGAGGAGGTCTTTGAAGAAGCTACACACATTCTCTTTAAGGGTTGTTGTGGAGGTAATGCATTCACATATTTCATTGTAGAGTTGTGATAGTTGAAAAGTATTGACGAAAGATTGAAAAAATGTATTTTTTTGCCTCCATATTATAGTTAATTAATATTAGCTATGCACTTTCAATTAGCTTCGTTAGTTGTAGAAAAGAGATGTATTGTTCTTCTAGTTCAAAGGATAGTTCATAAGATATACTAATAGTGGGGTTACTTTGTACCTAGAATTTATCAAGATGACACATAAAAAAGGTTTTCAATTGATGTTCAATCTTCATGTGTATAGGATCCCAATTGATTGCAACCTCTTGAAAATGTGGCAGCGCCTCAACTAAATATTTTTATCACATCCAAAGAAGGTAGCAATAGTTTGGAATTGTGGTATCTCCCCCTCAAATCATTTTTCTCATGAAATGTGTCCAATGTTGAGGAGTTCCATGGTGACTGATGATTAGAATAGGATTACGATCAATGTAGAGGTATGGAAGGATAGATATGCTCATAACCCCATAAAAAACAAGCTATTTTTCATAAGAAACTACATGATCAACCCTATTAAACAGTTCTCCTCTTTTGAAGGTGAAGAAGTGTCTTGAGGACTTCATGCCTTCTAGACACATTGAAAGAAGAAGAGAATGGCATTTGAGACTATATTGTCGATCAAATCCATGACTACCTTACTTCTCTAAGATGTATATCATATTGTTGAAGTCATCAAGTAAAGACCATGCATCCATGATGGAGTTAGAAGTTTAATAAGTCTATTCCACAATAGATTCCACTAATGTGGATTGGGGATTTCATGTATTATAGTTTAGCGACAAGTTCGTTTGATGTTGTAGTGAATCTATTATCTACAATTGTGTAGAATGTCACAGTTACATATGTAGTTATCTCCAAGAAGCCAAATGTTACCCAAGAATCCTAACACTTCAACTATGTATGAAGAGGTATAACCAAGTTCTTTTATAATATTAGTTGCTTTAATCCCACTGCATCGGGGTTTGACTATTGAAAGAACATGAAGTTTGTATTTATGTTTATATTCTTTAAGGATATTGAGTTTATCCTTGGATCAAGATCCTAGTATGTTCCAACTGATTAGTTTCATTATAGAGAAAATAATGGGGTTCTGCAAAATGGAATAACTACTTGATGGTTCATGAATCCACATTGCTTTGTCTTCAGCAACCATTTCATCATCTTCATTGTTATATTATTTAGGGAAGGTTAGAAACTTCCTAGCTTCTAGTTAGTAGTCTCAACCTCCCAGTACTTGAACTAGTTTCCCCTTTTTGAGATCTCTTCCTGAGTTGAAAGTATGATACATGATCTTTCTATTATGAAAGATGACACTTCCTCCATCCCCCTCATTGACCTAATGAAACAATTTATTAAGATAAAGATTTCCTTAGTTTTCATTTTTGAGGAACCTCAATGGTGCCTCATGATTTGGATTTATTTCTCTCCTTGTACTTCTATCATCATCTACCAGTATCACAATAGTGTTTCCTTGACTACTAGTTGTTTCTATCTTGGATGGTGGTGGTGGGGGTTGTTAATTCCATTACAAACCTTCTGATGTCTTTGTGTTTTCTTTTCTTGCATGTGGTTAGTTACCATCCCTCGTTCATAATTGTTTTGTGTTTTAGGAGTTCTAGTGGTGTGATAAGGGTCATTATATTTTTTTAACTACTTTTCCTTTGTTATCTTTTCCCATTTCTATCAAGACAGGTAATGCCTTTATTTTCTGGCACTATATTTCTTTTTGGCATATTGATGTGAATTACGACAGAGTAGGGTCCATGTAATGTTACGTTGGGGGGTTGTTGATGAAGATGGATCCAAGATTATGGATTGTAGGATGAATTTGTAGTCTTCTTTAGAATGGACAAGCCAACCACAAAACATACATGTTATAAGTAGATTTTCATATTTTAATATGTATTGTTCTCCATTCAAGTTTATGGTTGGAAGTAAAGGTGTCGAGGTCCTCAACTGCAAGTCTTTCAAATTTCCTTGGTGTATAGATTGAGTAGAAGTATTTATCTTGATTTTTTTCTGATTAGGTTACTGATGCTTCCTACAAAATAGTTTTATATATGTTGATTGACATCTCTGCAATCCTCGCCCACACCACTAGCTAGCATGGGATTAGATCAGATAGGTTGAAATTTGGTAGATAAGATTGTAGAAAGAGGTAATTGTTGAATATCAACCATGGCCCTCTAGTCATAGCATTCAAAAAATCTTTGTTGTTGTCAAGTTGAATGATACAATAACCCATCTCTAGATTGATTTCCTAAAACTCTTCAGTTGGTTTCCAAAGAACAACTATCATATTCATTAGATCATTAAACCTTATGCTAACCCCTACTACGTTAACAACTAATGAAAATTTCCATGGCTTTAGTAGAGATTGTAGGGTTTCAGGGTTCACAGTGATGGTTGGTACACTTCTACTTCAATCAATAAATATGTAGGCTTCGATGAGAGTATCGGGTGGCACTTGATTTAGAGAGGGTGGATCCTTTTTTGTTTTTCTTGTAATGTCTTCTTTGTATGGTTGTGTATTTGTCTCAGTTGTAACAATGGACTACTCCACATGAATCCTCTTTGTCCCTTTTGTTTTCAACATTCACAAGTATGGCATTGACATTGACTCACCTACTCTCTATTAGGTAGTTGGTCCGTCCAGTGCTATAACCTCCATGACCACTAATCCATCCCCTAAATCCTATAAAAACATGATTGAATAGTATCTTAATTCATAACTATATAAATAATAAGAAAAAATACAATAATTGACTTAAATGAAACTGAAACATTACATTAATTGACTCTAAAAGTATCTCATGAAGGCAGATAGAAAATTTGCATCCCTCATTTGCATGCTTCATATCTTTATTACACCACCTCAACCACATCAAAATAGGATGATAATATGTGGAAAAAACTATTGCTTGTATTGGAAAACCTCTATATCCTTGTAAGATTCCATTTGTAGATTATACATGATTGCTAGTCTATGACCCATATTTGTTACCTTTGTCAAATGTGAGAGACTGCAATACAAGGTTTTCCAGATATCAAATACTACTTTACAATTGGATCGATGGTATATATGTTAGACATTAGACAACCAAATTCAAGTTTATCTATTGTAGATCTCAAACTCCACATGAGTCCCTTTAAATCTTGTGATTTGAACATTTTTGGGAAGTTCTCATGAAAATCTCAAACACAGCCCCTTTAACTCTTGCTTTTGATAGCTGAAAAAATCCCTTTAACTCTTGTGATTTGAACATTTTTGGGAAGTTCTCATGAAAATCTCAAAGACAGCCCCTTTAACTCTTGCTTTTGATAGCTGAAAAAATTTCACTCATCCTATCAGAAATAATACATAGATCAAATCAACATGCAATAGATGGAACAATATTTGTAGAGAAACAAAGAACCACATTCATGAATCATTTTTTAATAACTACATATTGGCAAAATCAAGTGGAAATACACCATTATTAGCATCTAATCCACATGCAATAATAAGCATGCCCTTGCAATGTCCAGTAAGGAATGTGCCATTAATGGTAATAATAAGCATGCAGTGCACCCATCCTGCAATAGTTGGACCAAATTCCCAAAACACCTGCATGAATCTATAAGTGCCCTATTTTTTTGGGTATAATCATCCACAAGGTGGTTATATAATGTCCCTGGAATATATTGCGATAGTTATATCATATAACAATAGATTGTGATATGATGCTTAATCACCAAATGATTTATAGACGACATACCTATTTTATAAAAATGCTTTTTGTATGAAATGTGCAGATTTAGTTCGTTGTTCACCTTGTCACAAATTTCTTGTGTGGACATATCCAATCATGACACTAGGATTGCCATGATCATATGAGTAATGTAATATTGTGTGCATTGGTGATGGTCCTCATTCAGAATAGTTAGTTGACAAGTGTGGTTCTCATGACAACCTTTTATCTTCTACATGACACCTACTCTTTTAGACTGACAAGCATCCAAATTTCAAGGACATTTTTGGTCTTAGATCAAACAATTCTGACAAAGAGACGTTTGAGCATTGAGTCAGGTGTTGGACAATATTTCCTTGATGTCAGGAGGCAATCTTATTCATCTCACCCTCCTCTTGTAAGAAAACTTAGTAAAAAATTACTCTAATTAATTAAACATGAATCATTAAATAAGGTAGTACTATTGCCCTTACATAAGTCCCTACTTAAGAGATCATGGATCTCAATGGGTGGATGGATATAACATCTGTACCCCCTTCCTTGGTTTCTATGGAGTTTTGCAAGGAAAATAAGCCATGTCATTTGCCTCTTTATGAACAAACTTCACCTGCCACCCTTCCCTCCTCGATCTCTCGACCATGACCAGATTTTTAGCATACTTAGGATAATCCCACTAACTCCGCATCACCATCTTCACCGCTAGTCGGGAACCTAATTCAAAGACAACAGATCCAATTTCATTCACCACTACTATCTCCATTGCTAGCATAATGCTCGACACCATCGGCTCCTCAACATCCATCGAGTGCATATCGGTAGAAACTTCACCCACCCATTTGACTATGGAGTCCCATATCACCACTGCTCTACTCACCTTTGGTTGCTTTACCAAATTCAGGTTATTGATTTGATATGGAAGTGAGATTATTGTTGATTGTTTGAAATGGACTAAACAGATTCATGCATCTAGAATTAGAATTGTTGTGGATATGTACTTTACCACAATTAACATCAATATAATCATGAGATGAAATTGAGAACTAAGTTCAAAATGTGTCTTTGTCATCAACTTGTATGAGCATATGATGTGCTCTAGGAAAAAGATATTGTATATTGGTAGAGAATTAATTGAGGTTGATGTCAATTACTATATGGATATATAACTTGACCTCAGACAAAGTATTCATAAGTGTAATATTGACAGATCTAATAGATCAACTAAAATAAGTCCCATTAGAGAGAAATTGGTCATTATATCAATGCTTGACAATTTCTGTACGTGAACTAGATGCCATATTCCTATCATAATTCAATGTGTGAATATTTTATCCATTCTATTTTTAAGTTATTATATTTATTTAATTTATATATTCTTAATAAAAATATATTCTCAACTATGTGATAATTCTGATTGTAGAGTAGTAGTAGCATTTTAACAATAAATAATAATTTCTAGTTCAAATCATGAAGCAACTATACAATGCACTTTTAATGTGATTTATACTAATAAGTATAGAGAAATAGTAATTTGTTTTAGTTTTTGTCTAATTATGTTGAATAAGTACGTAATGGTATTTTAAATAGAAATTAGTAAAGAACATACCCTCCCTTCTTAATTAGAAATTGAGAGAAAGAAGAGAAGTAGCTCGCTTTCTAGATTATAGAAGAGAAGACTATCAACTCATAAGATGAACATATAAGATAAATCTTCCCCAAATTTAGCTAGAAACTCTACCCATAGTATAACAGACTCCAGATCACTCTACAAGCACATGCAAGTGACTAAGAATAAAAAGAAGAAATGAGTGCAGTGTGTGAATGGAGGGACTGATTTCAGCCCCATTATATAGGCCAACAATACAACTCCATTGGGGACACATTCCCCCAAGTGACATTTGGTTGTTGTTTGCATTGACTATATAGTCGTTGGGGGCAACGGTTAGCTGTTGTGTTGGGACAATGCCTTCCAATAAGGGTCATATTGTGGCTTTATTGTGGCAATGCATTCCCAATTCAGACGCAATGTCCCCACCATGGACAATGTTCCTAGCGGGTGGCGCATTGTTCTCTCAGGGGATAGTGTGTTCCAGTGGGAGATGAATAGCTCCTAGAGAATTAAATGGGGTCACCTTTAGAGATGAATTTTCCTTAGTGGAGGTAGCATGTCCTCCTTATGGATGCATTGCCTCATAAACATTTCATTTTAAAAATTAAAATCCAAAACCATGCTATATTGGTAATAAAAATAGCAAAAAATGCTACTTAAATATTTAGTCCTCTTTTACCAATTGTGTATAAAATACGTACTTGGAATGTGTAAAATAAAATCCACTACTAGTTTCATTTCTCACTAGTACAAAAACTATCTCTAGCATCAGTTAAAATGACCTTATAATGTTGGTTTCCTACAAACACCTAAGTGGGCAACACAAGAGACACAGGTCCAATACGTTAGTTATTTAGGGACGCACAAACCGATGATGAAGATCTAGCATCAGTTGTTATGTTATAGAAACCAACACGGTTAAGTGACTTAGTCATCAATTAAGAAACAATAATTGACGTTCTTATGGCCATACCATGTCACATTTGTAAACGGAAAAGGTTCCTCAGTTGTTGGTTTTGAATTAAAATCGACATAGATTTAGTATTGTAGCCATCAGTTACATCACTTAAAACTGATGACTATGTGAAATAGTGACAGTTTATTCAAAGCAACTGATGACTATAGTCTAGCACGGCCGTGCTATCCAGCACGACCAAAGACATGCAATCAAGAGAGTGACACAATTTTGCCATGTAGTTAAATAGCACATTCCTTCCACTTTTAGGATGCATGTGGATACACAATCATGGTTCCGTCCTCCCCTCATAGATGATATCAATTCCCATTCCAAGGAGGAGATAATGAAAAAAGAGAAAAACAAAATCAGAATACTAACATGGCCAAATACCAATTTCATAGACATGTTCTCATTATAAATTATAGAATAGAAGCAAATAGCAAAACCCATTTGATTTCATACTACATCAAAGACAAATGACCAAAGACCTATGAAACAATCACTCTTGAGTTAAAATTGAGGATGGAAAATAATGTGACGATCCAGGTACACACTTGGAACATGTAGAGAAAAATAGAATCATCAAACCAAACCTAAACCACCTCACATATAGAACTATCATAAAGATCTTGAAACCAAGGAAATAGATATGACAGATTCTTATGTGTGTTGTCCGAAACGGACATTTTGGTTTAGTTATGTAATGTCGGTTTTTGCCAAAACTGACGACTAAGACCAATAATGTCATTTTTTGTGGCAACTGATGACTAAGTTTTGCTTTTCTAAAATAGCAGGTCTACAGATCTGTTATCACGTTGTATAGCAGGATGCAAAACCTACAATTCTGAACTACAGGTTAACACATCATGTGAGTTCAACTTAACAACAGGCCAACAAACCTACAAAACATACAATAACAAACATAATCCACCCACATACAAGATCCATTCTCCAATTCAATTCTCATCACATGTGCAAAAATAATTATATTCATTCATCTTCACACTCATTCACACACATGATACTTTATTCACATATGCACCAATTCCATTCTCATGACATGTAAAAACCCAATTCTCATTATATTCATTCATCTTCACATTTACACACATGTATATACATCATCAATTACATACGTACCAATAATTTACTGACATCAAATTTCAAGTTGCAAGAAGTCATAAGTACCACGTGTATATAGAAATAATAAAATCAAAGTCTAGAAAACTTAGTCTTTATCTGAATCAGATTCAAAGTTCACATCCTTAACAAAGGATTGTGCCCATCGTTCTCATATCTTATCTAGTTATTCTGTCGTATATGATTTTTTCCATCACAAACACCTACAAAGAGAATGACATATATAATTAAAAAGTTTGATATTTTCATATAATCAAATGAGACTATTTAATTATGTTGAAGACGACTATATATATATATATATATATATATATCTGTGTGTGTGTGTGTGTGTGTGTGTGTCTACATATGTATGTATATATATGGGATTAAGAGAGAAAGATTTCTCCTCCCCCTCTCCCATAACTCGTGGCGGAGGCCGGACGCCCGGGAGGGTGATAAATCAAGAGATGCTTCTCCGTGTGGTTTCGAACTCGGGTCCCTTCATTGGGGACCAGCAGAATTCACCAACCGGGCTATTCCCTTGCTGGCTATGTATGTATATATATGTATATATATGTATGTATATATATATGTATATATATATATATTAAATATTCTATGGATTTGATGTCTAGTGCCCCAGATCTGACAATCATGTTGGTATGTATGCCTAGAGAGCCAATCATATGATGATTTTGATGGCATATTACGTGAGGGATTTGATTAGTAATCAAAAGGCAAGCTTCTAATTCATTATATTTCACTCAGTAATGAGATAATGATGAAACATTATGAATGTCTAAAGAATGAATATACTCAATGACGTATGTCTTCAAGTATGTGACTTGAATAATGATATCATATGGATGTTAAGAGTATGCACACTCTTTTATGTCTCTAGTCAGACATTAATGTGCAAGGAAGATAAACAACAATAACACTAAAGACTAGAGTGTGTGTTGGTTTCTCATACGTCGTGATATAGGAGATTTCAAACCAAGTACATAGATACTTGTTAGAGAACAGTGTATCAGACAGACCTACCTTGAGAGTGACATGTGGAAATCATACTTTGTGGTCATACTCATCTCTCATAGTGAAGGTGGTGATTGTGGTTTTTAGACTTAAAGTCACTACACTTATCACATGTCGTTCGATATACTTTGACATCATCTAATGTAACCCTAAATAAGGATTGCCATAACGATGATGATTGTATATACTATGACTTATGGGGATGATTGTGAGTGATCTTGATGGGATTTTTCCCTCCTATAGGAGTTTGATATCATGGCCACTTGATAAGCAAGATTGAGAAAAGCATGCACATGCACGTGTGTATCAATATAAGATATTGTGATCACATATATCTCAAATAGTCTGCTTTTGGATCAAGGAACATGGATTAAACATTGAGCGGATGACAATTCCATTCTTTGATTCAATCTAGATATCAGAGACAAAGGAATTGTACAATCACTATAACACCTTACACAGATTGTAGGTGGAAGTTGTTCTCTAACATTCCATTCACTTGGGTAGCACTAATGTGTGACTAGGCACCACTCTTTTCTTGTTATGTCATAAACTAGTTATGGACATTCATTGCCAAGATGATATGGAACCTATAGGGTCACAAACATAGGAATTCACTTGGAATATGAGTTTATCCATGAATGATTTTTAAGTTGATTATTAAAGATGTTTAAGTATTCAATTAAACAACCAATTAACTAACTCAACTCAGAACCATCAAGTTAAGTGTTGAACTAACTGGTTAGGGTGTCAGGTTGATTGGAAATTGAGTTTGCAAAATTTTGCATGAATCAGGATACCAACCGATCGGCTCGCTGGATGAACTGATCATCTCAGGGTTGGTGAGATGACTAGTTCACCTAGTGAACCAATCGGCTTGGTCATGCCAACTGAATATTCTAGTGATTTTCCCAATTCATCATAATAGTTGACTATTTAACTTCACTAGTACATAACCGACCTTTAGTGTCGGTTATGTAAGGCCTTTAGTGTCGGTTTCTAAGCGACACCTATGTGGGCGACGCTAAAAGCCCAGCCGTTACGTGTCGGTTCAAAAACTGACGCCAAAACCCTTCGCGTGCCACCGAAAACGCGCCAGCAGGGCACTATAGGCGTCGGTTATTAGATAAGAAACTGACGCCATATACCTTCGCACCACAGAAGGGCGCCATCTTGGGCACTATCAGCGTCGGTTATTAGATAAGAAACCGACATCATATAACTCCCAACATGGCCATGCTGGCCAGCACGGCTGTGGTTTCTGGTCCGCTGCCACGGCCGTGCACTTCCAACACGGCCGTGTTCGCCAGCACGACCGTGGTGTCTGGTCCGCTGCCACGACCGTGCTGGCCAACACGGCCGTGGTGTTAAGGAAATAGACGTCGGTTACGAGTAGGAAACTGACATTGTAACTATGTGGCGTCAGTTTTATACAAATAACTGACTCCTATTTTTTGTTTTTTTTCTGACAGTCTGCAGACCTGCTGTATGGCTGGTCACAGGATGAGAAACCTACAGTTCAGTTATGAACTGCAGGTTTTATGACATCCATTGATATCATCCAACAATAGGCCACAAACCTGCAAAATTAACAACAAAAATATTCACACATTTAGTAATGCAACCTGCAGTTCCATTTGATTTTCACACATTTAGAAACATTCACGTAGCTAGTAATCTGTAGTTCCATTCATTTTCACATTCACACATGTAGAAACATTCATATAGCAACCAACAGTTTCATTCATTTTCACTCAGACACATGTAGAAACATCCAGACATGTAGAAACATTCACACATATATTATAATTTAGAAATTGATTTACAAAATATCATTCTTTAGTCATTATTCTCTATCAACATCCCAATTATATCTTAAAACCCCCACTATTTGTATGGTTGTAGCCCATTCTTCTCTTACTTCATTTAATTCTCCCGTCGTATAGGGAGCATGTACATCTGGTAAGGCTGTTCCTATAGTGTGGTTAGTTTTAAACACCTGTAAAGAGAATGATGTAAATATATAATTAATGAGCTATAAATAAGATTGATATATTTCATATTATCTAATGAGACTATATAATACCTCAGCAATACAATCGATGTCCATTTCGGCATATTTGATAATCATGTGCATAAATCGCATCACATAGTATCCACATGCCCATATGTTGTCTTGTGTAGCACACTATAAATTCAAACATACAAAATATTAAAAAATACAACTAATTAAGCATTGTTCACATAAATAATATATACATATATTGCAGTCGGGAACTTACTTTCACGTTCTTCCAAATTATTGGCTGGTTTTTTTTCATGGGGACCTTTCCTCCAGCCTTTTTGAACTCATCAAAACCCCTACATGTTAATGTAACACAGTACATTGTATAATTAAATAGTAATGTAATAACATATGTTAACGGATATGAAAATGAAATATTTCTCACCGGAATAATGCCATTTTCATTATGTGTCCATATTTTTTATTCAATTTACTCCCCTTAGGATCTAGATAATAGATAGTGAACGTCTCGGGGACAATAACCAGTAACTGCCAATGCATACCACTAGAGGTGAAAAAGCTAAAAATTAATATTTCAAAATCCACAATAAAAATGTAATTTTCTTAAGTCCAAATTATAATAAGCAAAGTAAACTTACTCTACATTGAATGGATCCATTATCACCATCTTCTTATTTTGAGAAAAAATTGTAAAAGCCTCACATCAGTATTGTTGAACTGACGGAGGGTCTTTAGCTACTAGACTAATCAAAGATGGAATAAAAAATCCTACATGTTCGAATGCAAAATCTGCACATATCTTGTCTAAGTAGCTACAAAATATGTATTAATTACGCATGCATTAATAAATAAGAAACCAGATCACCAAATCCTACACAAGGTATATGGATTTATAAAGAAGATCTCACCTTATCGATAGCTCTATCACAGATGTATTTAGCCAATCATATCGAAACAACTCCAAAATATCTTATATAAATAGTTTGCTTTCGTATGATTGACCTACAACATCTGAATCTATAGAAATAGTTATAGGAAAATTTATATCATGTTCGCCTAACCATATTGCCATACCCCTACAGTTAGGACCTAACAGGACAGGTAGGTCCTGTGGAACCCAACTGGGTAATGCAGGAGGTGGAAGTGGAGGCATAGATGTTGTTGGAGTCTTCTTTTTAACCTGTATATATATAATAATTTTAGATCAACTGACATCATATACACATACTAACAATTTAACGTAATGTAAATTTACCATATAGTTTCAGTAAAGATGACATCCGCTTTTAGCCACAATATCACTCTGCCTTCTGCCTCACCAAGCGTTTCACAATCTGGGTGGGCATATGGCAATGGAAGATCCATCCACTTGGGGAATATATGTACCGAGCTCACACGAATCCAACCAGCTCGTAATGGAGACCCGTGAAACATTTCCCCTGGTAGGGATGGGTAAGCCGACGCCTCTTCAATGACATATTCATTACTTTTTAGACGACATGGGTTCAACCCCTACAAATTTTTGTGTAAAGAATGTTATATACATATATACATAATCTTTTTTTGAAACGACTACAATTTCATATATACATATCATCTTGAATTAAAAAACTAGTTATTATGTCATAAAAATACTTACAACGGATTTGCTAGGTGGTGGGTCTACATGATTACTCCCAACCTCTGCAGTAGGAGTAGAGCCTGCAGTAGGAGACACCATAGGTACTATCTGGTAAGTGGCAGTCTGATATGCCTACCACTTTTTCATTGCTTCTTCGAGTTTCCTATCAAATAGCTTATCTACCTATACATTGATAAAATAAATGTCAAATTCTAATTATTGAATTCTCTTTTACAGTAACATCTACAAGGAAAAAATATGTTACCTCTTCTTGTGAAAGTCCCACTTTTGGGACATGTTTGCGCTGGGATGGCCCAAAAAAAGCTTTGATGCCCACACCAGCGCATGCAGCCATAACACGTCCAGGATGCTCTGGGTTACCCAGAGCAACTGTCAATTCATCCCTTGTACCCTCAGGGATGAACTTGCCTTGTTTCCTCAGCTCGTGCAGCTCCCGCTAATCACCAAAACAAAAATTTGTAATTAAGTAAACACCACAAATAATCAATATTCAAACGATTGCTGTAAGAGTTGTATTTTACCATTTTTGCAGCTGCCTCAGCAGTTGCGGGATTCCTTATTTCTCCCTTCTTATTTTTCCTCCCAGCTATCCAGACATCATGGCGAGGCAGAGGTGTGCTACCTATAGTGGAGGACTCTTCAGTAGCAGCAGACTGAGCAGTAGCCTCAGACTGTAGTCTTTGGCGAATGCCTGCATACCCCTTTGGACCCATTGTGTGGTCATGCACATTCAGTGCACGCCTTGATCTTTGTGGCTCATTGAGGGCCTAGTTAGTATGCACATTAATGATTTGGTTAGTAACAGTAAATGTTAATCTTGAATAGGTGAATACAACATATATTAATGAGATTGGGACTGATGCCTAATACCTTGAATTCATCAGTTTGTCTTGAAGCAACAAACGCGTCCCATTCTTCATTGTCCAGGAAGTTCCACTGTTCAGTGGTTGTCTTCTTCCTCTTGTCAGCTTCTTTTATGTATTCTCGGGTGAGATTTGTCCTATAGTTCCTTAGGACTCTCCCACAGCGTTGCATCACACATTTACGATGCAACTTTTCATCCAATTCAAATATACTCTACAAAATAGAATTGCTATTAACTAGTATCCAAAAAATTAGTAATCTACAAAATAGAATTGCAAATTAATAATATCTCACACATAAATCCTTCCATATTATGTCTTTCTTCTCCTTAGAAACTTTATGCCAAGAATCTATCTTACAACCGCAATGGCTACGAGTAACATACCCAAGATATGAAACAAATGAATTGCGATTCACACCAGATGCTTTTCCTGCATTATCAAAATCCACAACAAGTTTGGGTCCATTGCCCTTTTGTGCTATTAACTTCTTCATCATAGTGATGCCCCTTCTCTTGTCAACTTTTTGGTGTTGCTGATCAAGTGCCTCAAGTGCTTCAGATGGTACATGTGCATCATCAACCTAAAATTTGACAAAATAAACACATTTATAAGATATAACTATAAATGGACATATAGATATAAATATATGATGTATTTTTAAAACTTACATTGTGAGGCGGCACGTTGATGTCCTCACCCTCACGGTAATCATCAACACGGTCATCAGGAGAATGCTCATCCATCTGAAAATTCACATTCACATTGTAAAGTTCACATTGTAAAGTAATTCAAATTGTAAAGCTCACATTGTAAAGTTCACATTCAGAAAAATAAAACATATAAAAAAATATAAACATGCCACTAATATTGTGATTTTTTATCAATTAACAATCCTACATTGTGATCTCCGTGCACATACAAGTCATCATTAGCTTCAATATTTTTTGGTGTTGGCAACCCAACTAAGAATGGACTGGAGTCATCATACTTATCATAGTACTATTCTTCATCTATAGGATCTTCAATGAACTGTCTTTTACCATGAAGAACAACCAACCATTTATCATTTGCAGGATCATAGATATAAAATACTTGGTTCGCATGTGATGCCAATATGAATGGTTCACCCTTCTCACCAATCTTTTCAAAGTTCACTAAAGTGAAACCCAATTCATCCACTATAACTCCTTTGGTGTTATCAACCCAATTACATTTGAAGAGCGGAATTCTGAAATCTATGTAGTCAAACTCCCATATGTCTTCAATGACACCATAATATGACATTTTAGCTTCACGTGGACTTTTATCCTTTGCACTTGCAAAAAACATAGTCGATGCTTGAAGGGTGACCCCACCGTTTTGGACGACACTCTTATCATCTTGGAGCTTTTTGTAATATGTGAATCCATTAATGTCATACCCTTCATAAGACATAACAGTCAATTTTGGTTTAAAGGTGAGGCATTTGATAGTTTCAGTAATATCATCTGGTGTTTGAGATAGTTGATGTAAGACTTTATTTTCAAACCACTTAATAAATGTCTTATTATTCTCTCTAGCAAGCCACATTGTATTGGCTCGAGGATATTGTCTCTTGATGAAATTGGTATGTTCCTCGATATAAACGTTCACTTCATCCATGTTGTGTAAAATATACAAGTGACCTTGTTCCAACTGCTCATGGCTGATTACTTTCACACGTGATCCCCAAATGCCTTTGCCAAATTGCTCGTCAATATTCTTGTCATTATCAGGAGTGTCATTACCACTGAGAAAGTCATTGCAAAAATCCATAACCTCTCTCGCCACATAACCCTCGATAATACTCCCTTCAGGCCGATAACGGTTTCAAACATCACTTTTAAAAATGCTCATGTATCGTTCAAAGGGATACATCCAATGCAAGAAAACTGGTCCCAACATTTTCACTTCCCTAGTCAAGTGGACAACAAGATGTACCATGATATCAAAGAACGACGGAGGAAAATACATCTCAAGATGACATAGGGTAACAACCACTTCTCTTTGCAATTTATCGAGAGTATCAGGGTCAATAACTTTGCTGCACAGACTGTTGAAAAAGAAACAAAGTCTGGTGATTGCAAACCTTACATGCTTCGACAATATAGATCTAATTGCCACAGGCAATATTTGTTGCATCAGAGTGTGACAATCATGAGATTTAAAACCTATCAACTTCAGATCTTTCATTGATACCAATCTACGGATGTTGGATGAGTAACCCTGTGGCACCTTAACATTTACCAAACATTCACAAAAAGCTTTCTTCTCCTTTCTAGACAATGTGTAACAAGCGGGAGGTAAGTATGTTCTCCGATTTCCTATTTCACGAAATTCTGTTAATTCTGACCTTATTCCCATTTCACGTAGGTCCAGTCTGGATTTTATCCCATCTTTAGTCTTACCTGGTATATTCAACAAAGTACCAATGACACTATCACAGACATTTTTCTCAACGTGCATGACATCGATACAATGCCTGATAGTCAAAGAACTCCAATAAGGAAGATCCCAAAATATTGACTTCTTCTTGAATAAAGATTTGTCACTTCGTGTGGCCATAGTACATTGTGATCTCTTACCAAATTCATTGACAAAGTCTTTTACTCTTTCATAAAGAACCTCCCCTGGTATAGGTTTAGGTGCACTCCGTTCCTCATTCAATCCATTGAATGCTTTGCGCTTCCTACGATACGGATGGAATTTTGTAAGAAACCTTCAATGACCGAGATATACAGTCTTACCGCCATGTTTTAGTCTTGTTGAATAAGTGTTCTCTTCACATATAGGACACGCTTTAGCCCCTTTTACACTATATCCAGACAAATTCCCATATGTTGGAAAGTCATTAATAGTGCAAAACAACATAGCATGCAAACAAAATGTCTCTCTTCATGAAGCATCATAGGTCTCACACCTTCACCCCAGAGTTTCTTTAAGTCATCATTTAGAGGTTCAAGATAAACATCGATGTCATTTCCAGGTTCTTTAGGGCCCGATATCAACAACGACAACATTACGTACTTATTTTTCATACACAGCCAGGGAGGAAGACTGTATATAACAAGCATGACTGGCCAAGTGCTATGTTGGCTGCTCAATGTCCCGTACAGATTCATCCCATCTGTACAAAGCCCAAGTCTTAGATTCCTGACTTCTTCACCAAATTCAGGGTACAATAGATCAATCTTCTTCCACTGTGGGGAATCAGACGCATGTCGTAGGATCCCATCATTATTTTTCTTAACATCTGCATGCCACCTCAAATTCTTTGCATCTATCGGATTGGCAAACAAGCGTTGAAACTGTGATATTATAGGTAGATACCACATCACCTTGGCAGGAGAACTAATTTTGGACTCCCCCGAAGTCGTCAATTTATACCGTGACGCACCACATTTTGGACAATCTTTCAAATCCACATAGTCCTTTTGAAATAATACACAATCATTTGGGCATGCCTGTATCTTCTTGGCATCCATTCCCATTGGGCACAACAATTTCTTTACTTGGTATGTTGAGATTGGCAGCTCGTTTCCTTCAGGAAGCATTTCTTTCAACAAAGAAAACAATGACGTGAAGCTTTTGTCGCTCCATCTATTGTTAGCTTTCAGCTTATACAATCTCAACACAACACTAAGCTTCGTAAACTTAGTACAACCTGTGTATAATGATATCTCAGCATCATGCACAATGTTTCTAAAAATGGGAGGTGGATCAGTGTGTTGTACCCCACAACTGTCCAGCATCACATCAACGATGTCTACTGGAACTGGTTCATTCACATCTACGTCATCATAGGCAATTTCTTCTTCCACACAAGCACTGCTATCGACATCCACTAGTTTTAGGTTTGAAATCTCTCCATGCCAGTACCATTCTGTATAGCCTTGTATAATCCCGTTGCACATGACATGACTTTTGATTTCGTCACCAGTGCTGACTTTCAAGTTGTTACCGTAATGCCTACATGGACAGTAGAACGTATCTCCAGGTTGTTTCCTATGTTCTCGGCAAATCTAATAAACTGGTCAAGACCAGAAATAAACTCTGGGGTGCAGCGATTGCGAATGGACATCCATGATCTATCCATTCTATGATCAAAGATAAAACAAGTATATATTACAACAAGATTAGGGTCTAGGGTTAAAAGATTATCATTTTTGTATGGTTAAAACTTTAGGCCAACAAATACATGTGTTGTCATTCTTATATATAATAAATGTGTACCACATATCCCATTCTTGAACACCTAATCTCACTAGTAAGTGTATAATGTGTATTGGGTTTTCGAGAAAATTTTGGCAGCATTTCCCTGCTGTTCTCTAAGTACATATGTACTTAGATAACAAACGGGGAAATGCTACCAAAATTTTCTCAAAAATCCAATACACATTATAATCTTACATCCTAAGTGAGATTGGGTGTTCAAGAACAGTCCCAAACCGGGGACTATCCAAGATTTACTCCTAATGAGTAAATCTTGGATGGGTTTCTAGGCCAACAAATACATGTGTTGTCATTCTTATATACAATAAATGTGTACCACCTATCCCATTCTTGAACACCTAATCTCACTAGTAAGTGTATAATGTGTATTGGGTTTTCAAAAACATTTCGGCAGCATTTCCCCACTGTTCTCTAAGTACATATGTACTTAGAGAACAAACGGGGAAATGCTATTGAAATTTTCTTGAAAACCCAATACACATTATACACTTACATCCTAAGTGAGATTAGGTGTTCAAGAACAGTCCCAAACTGAGGACTATCCAAGATTTACTCCTAATGAGTAAATCTTGGATGGGTTTCTAGGCTAATGAGTACATATCCACTACATGTATTTGCTCACTTACATTGCATCACTCACAATTAGAGCATTATTAAATAATAAATCAAGAATTCAATAGTTTCAGACATGCAATAATTCACAATTAGAGCGATAAGATTCACTTTGTACAAACATACATGGCATAATTCAGGCACAATAGCAGGTGTGGTCATTGACCCGATTCAACAATATAAGAATAATTTTAGAAGAGTAATGTAGCACAACATTATAGGCTAACCGATTATAATTGAGCAATATGGCACAAAATCAACCAGCACGGCTGTGCTGCCCAACACGACCGTGCCAACCTGCGATTTCACACACCTCAGTCACGGAGCAGGGTACCTGCTTGAGGGAAGAGGAAGAAAAGGAGCAAGAAGAGCAGAGTAGGTACCTTAGGAGGCATTGGCGGGGAGAGTAGCAACAACGAGCAGCAGGAGCAGGAGAGTAGGCCGCCGAAGCAAGATAGAAGGTCACCCGAGAAGGAGAGAAGGCCGTCGGAGCTGGGGGCAGACGGCAAGCGGCGGCGGAGGTGGGCAGAAGACCAGCCAAGCGAGCGGAGCAGCACGCGGCCAGAGTAAATGGCGGCAGAGGTGGGAGCAAAGGAGAAATCACCGGAAATCGCCGGACCAAACCCTGGAGTAGCAGCACGAGACAATGAAACAGAGAAAGGGGAAGAGTCGGGCTCGTGCGGGTGCTGTTAAGTTATCAATCGGCGTCGGTTATTAAAAACAACTGACACGTAAAACTAAAGGTGTCGGTTCTACAAACATACTGACACCTATTCTCAATGATAGTCGTCAGTTTTTACTAGAAAAAAACCGTCGTCTATCTACATATGCCGATTTAAAAAATTGTTCTCGATTAATGACCATACTCGTCAGTTTTTTCTCAAACCGACGCTTAAAGGGATGTGAAAAATTTCCTGGGAAAACGTGCAAAAACCCATAAGCGTCGGTTATTGTAGTAAAACCGACGACCAAAATGTGCCCAATTTCTGTATCGCGAATAACCTTTCGTCGTCGGTTTTTTAGTAAATAACCGATGCCATATGTCAAATTTTGGAGGTAATTTTTTTCACGCGAAATTTTGGATTTGGCGGTTAATTTTAGGTGTCAGTTTATTATTCGAGAACCGACACTAAATAAAAGTGATACCCATGTCTGGTCGCCCTTCACAGATAGATGTCAGTTTTTGTATTAAACCGACGTTTTAGGTTTTAGGTGTCAGTTTATTTATACAACCGACGCCTTTAAAAGTGACGTTATAAGCTGTTTCTATAGTAGTGCTTGTTCAATTTGATTATTACAAGGAATTAATGTTGGACATTAATTGGAAACAAATTCTCAATTCAATTGCAATTGTGAAACATGTGAAATGATCAGCTCACTGAGTGAACCATTTAGCTCACTGTCCCGACTGACTGCTTCATCGGTGAATCAAATGATTCACCTATCGCAGGTTGCATAATTCATGAATAATTTGGACCCTTCTACTCCCACACAGACTGGAAACCTAAACCCTAACCCCTCCTATAAATAGAGGGGTAATGGGGGCTTCCTAACACACACAATTAAGAATCAATTGCTCTGACAATTGTTGTACTCTCTAGTTGTGGTAACCAAGAGAGCCCAAGCAAGTCTTACCTGACTAGGGAGGGACATTGAGGGAGAACAATTGTGGGAGAGCAAGTTGGTGACTAGTACACCAATAGAATGGGACAACTCCTTCCTGTCTATTCTAGTAGAAATAAAACAGTTATAGGTGGTCCATGTGGACTTCTCTATAGGCATGGATATTTTTTCTGCCAGGAGGACAACATCAGTCTACACTCTATGGAGGAGCTACTACAGACGTTGTTCAAGTCTGTTGCCTATGAAGGAGTAGTTGTAGATGAGTCCTAGTGCAACAATGAGTGCATGACTACTACAATGAGTTATAGTCATTGGACTTTCTATAGGACTAGGTATGAACTTGTTAAACCATTCTTCCCATTACATACTAGTTGTGGTAATCTTGCTGTCTTGGGAATATGGATCGATAAAATTTTGTTTATGCTGCCTACTCTGTGCCTATATTTTCCTATAGTGGTACTTGAGCCATGTCAATTTACTATGTTTTGAGATAATCGATATGATCATATTTTTGCTTTTCATCATTTATTTATTGTGTACGATGTGAATACTTAAACTGCTTAATGTGCAATCTGATCAAAGACCACATATAATCCCAAACTAATATATATACATATATATACATATATATATAGACTTATATATATATATATATATATATATATATATATATATATATATATATATATATATATTTACAATTTACACACGTCGCCCTAAAAGCAAATTTTGATGGTAAATGTGTAGCGTAGTTATGGCCAATAACCCTAATTATCTTTGCATGGTGGTTGTGTGTTTATTATTTTATCTCAATTTACATATTGAGCCTCTACGTTCTTCTTCCCAATGTAAAAGTATTATTCTTTCCTACCTTTGCTCCCCTTGAATGTAACTCAAGGTATGTCATTATAATGTAATAAGTTTAATAGCAAATAGGATAGTTTCCTTTTTTGCAACAATGAAGATGACGATCAACATCAGGCGAGCTGATCATTTCTCATGACAGCCCAAACGACTGGAGGATCGAGGAAGGCAAACCATAGGAGGAGCAAGCCGACCAGTTAGTGGATCCAATTGACCATATGGATGTGTCCAAATATCATTTGAATATGAGTACAACTGATTGTTTTAGGAGATCAACTGACCGACCAAGAGGCGAGGTGACCAGTTTAAGGATTGAACTGATCAACCCAGATTGGCAAGCACAGATCTACACCAACAACAAGTTTCTGAATGAGATGTAGACCTAGGTGGTAGTAATTCCTCATGTCTCCAAGGAATTACATTTGAATGGACATAACCATTGCTTTTAGTTTTGTATTACATGTTTACATTGTGAGATGTAGCATGTATATGATACATACTATATACATGTGGTGATTAGATAAAGAATACATATACAAACAAACTTCCTCAAATAAGATATTAAGTCTAAGATGCTTTCCATAAATAACACACATGAAAAGCTTGATCGATCAAGTGTAGGTTACACCCAAGTGTATTTTGGCATCCATCTTGTAGAAGTGTGATGGTAGATATGTAGGTTTTACCCAAGCAGGGTGCATATCTATCGTGTTGGGTTTTGGGTCAGACTTAACTATGAGTACTTAAAGGGATTAAGCACCAGAGGCATACAAATGTATGTGGCAAGGAGTTGTGCATATTATCTATCCAAAAATTCCATAAGATGCAGTTCACAAATGTTGTCTACCTTAATAGTTGATTATGGACACTGGCATTGGTTAGGTAATAGTTGAATTATTTTGGATCTTGGTTCACTAGAAGATTGTACATTGCAATCTTCCAAATTGATATGTGAGGGCTATCAATTTGAATAAAATAGTGAGAGTGATAGATAATTAAAGACCTAATAAACTTCATCAAATTTTAATCAAATAAAAAATGAGTTTTTGAAACAATTGGAAATTTTTTTGTAGAATGAAATGGCAACACACAACAACAACTTTCTTTGTGATCAGTCCTTGATAAGGACAAGTTAAATGGGAATAACTTCCACCACTGGTACAGGACATTGAGAATTGTTATTCACACAGGAGCACAAACTCTGTCCTGGACACACCAGAGCTAGAAGAACCTCTTTCTAATGCTCCTAAGGATGATAAGGATGCTTACAAGAAGAATATTGTAGATGTCATGGATGTCAAACGCCTAATGTGGTGCTCAGTGAACTATGAGTTGCAAAGGTAACATGAGAACATGGAAGTTATTGATATGGTCACACATCTTAGGAACATGTACCAGGACCAAAAAAGACAAGAGAGATATGATATCTCAAAGGCATTGTTCAAATGTAATATGGTAGAACAAGATCCACTAGGTCCTCATGTGCTCAAGCTCATTGGGCATGTGGAGAACCTGTCAAGGTTGGGATTCCCCTTGGGTCAAGAGTTGGCCACTAATATGAATCTACAGTCACTGCTAGAATAATATAGTCAATTTTTCATGAACTACAACATGAATGACTTTGAAAAACCATTGATAGATTTATTGGGCATGTTGAGAATAGTGAAGGCACAAATGAAGAAAGACAAGCCTAAGTTTGTGATGATGATCAACAAGACAAAGGGAAAGTTAAAGGCAAATGCAAAGCTAAGAAGAGTTCTAAAGTTGTTTAGAAACTCAAATCTTTAGACCTCAAGGAAAAAGGAGGATTGAAGAAGGGAGGCAAATGTCACCACTGTCACCAGGTTGGACACAGGAAGAGGAATTGCCCCCTCTAGTTGGAGGAACTAAAGAAGAAGAAGGAAGAGGAATTGTCCCCTAAACCCTAAACAACATGATCTTAAGACAATAGGTCTACCTATACATCAGGTGGCCACACAACTCTCAATTATCCTGGATCTTCAAGATCATAAGTCCACATACCTAAACCAGAGATTACATGTGGTACATGTTAGCACAATATTCAGGAATATTGTACTGAGTATGCCTACATGTATTTTATATACCTCTCATTACTAAGACTTGACAATAAAATAAAACTATTACTTGGCAGTAACAAAAGCTAACATAACAAAATCATACTTGAACAAAGAATGTTTAATAGAAAAAGAGAACACATGTTTTAAGCTTATTTTCTATTATATACAAAGTTGATCCACCACATGCACTATGCTATCAAAGAGATTTAGTGCCCACATGTACTATTTCCAAAGAGATTTAGTACTTTCATAAATGCACTATTCTACCAAAGAGATTTAGTGCTCACATGTACTATTCTGCCAAAGAGATTTAGTACTTTCATCAATGCACTATTCTACCAAAGATATTTAGTGCTATCATATAATGGATCAGGTATCTTATGTTTCATGTGTTAGTAGACATAAAAGTATGGAAAATCAAGCAAGATATCATACACGAACAAACATTTCATTCAATACCATATGCCAAGTATTTTACTACCAATATAATACAATCATATTGTATAATAAGCCAAGTAAGAGGTAAGGGCGTACCTTGATCAAGAAAATCAAACCTAATCACATTCCTGATGTTAGATATATTCTCATGTCAACTATATCTTAGTTAAACCCTGATAAAGACAAGATCATGTACTACCATTAGATTCTCATCATATCAACCCTAGTTATGTCCATTTTAGGGTTTATCTTGTCATTAGGATATCCCCATTTTTACATGTATACTTGTCTTGAGATTGTCTTACTGATGTCACTTTTTAATTATGTTCCATATTAGTATAGATATATCTAAATACTATGTTGCATATAATTATATGCACAGATTAACCCTAGGTTACATTTAGTATTCAAATTAGGGTTACAACCCATGTATTAAGGGTCATCTGCATATAACATGAATTCTATGCATCTAACTCATATCAAAGCTTCATATTAACTTCTAGTAACTGATATGAGGGTGCTTTGTAAATTTTATCATTTACTGATCATAAATGTATATATTACATTTTATGTAGGGTTATTAACACTAATTATCCATATGAATAATATTACATGATTTTGTTCATCAATATTATAATATCTAACATCAGATGCATTATAAGTCACAATTAGGAGTTATTGGAACATTCTCATAATTTTAGATCTTCATTTATTATTTATTAGACATGAAAATACCATTTTACATCTTACATGATAACCATGATATTTAAGAATTGAATCAATAATATTATGGTTCTATATTACTATACTCATTTTCCTAAGAATTTTGGTACCTTGTATTTTTCTGATATTCAAGTTAATTACTATGAAGTATCTAAGATCTAAATAATTTCTAGGATATTTACTTTTTACAGCCAATCTGATGTTTCCATGTGGCATCTAAGAGCCACTTGACTCCCTTCTTTGTCCAACCAGTCTAGTTCGATCGATTGGGTTAGTGAATGAGCTATCTGGTTCAATGCTCTCTTCCCCTTCGCACGAGAACGCAAATTGTGTGTACCTAGTTCTTCTGCTAACCAACTACCACCTAGGATGAGTCTGACAAGGAATTGGTCATCGTGCAGTGTTTCTCACAAAAGACTTTATCTCCATTGAGATTTGGCCTCTCTCTTCCTCCTCATAGAAAACCTCTTGGCTTCAGTGCTGGTGGCTCCTCCGGGCAGATTGGGGAGTTCGTCATCGCTTGCTTTCGATGTTGAGAAGATAAAAGAGGCAAAACACCTTCGCCAATTCATGATGACATCTAAAGCTTCAAAAATCTTCACAACACCTCCTTCAACTCTGTGAGGCCCTCAAACATTGATGAGAAAGCCTATCCTTGAATACACAAACTTCCTCTAAGCTCTAGCTCGATCTGTGGCTGAGCAGGTCTTGCAAAATTCAGCATTTTTGTTGTTGTGGACTTCCACTCCTTCCATTTCTATCATGATCTCCACAGAGACCTACAATCTCTCTTTTCTAGATCTTAATCCTACCAAACCCCATAGAATATCCTCTCTTTCTCCTTCTCATACCTCTACTTCACACCTGTGAATCTAGTAAAGAGATGATAAAAAGAGGGAACTCAATATCTCTCAATTCTGCACCACGATCCTTATGTTAGGCATCCATTTGATCATTTTAAAGGCACGAAGAAAACTACTCATTTGGATTTCCCTATCGCCCCACGATCACCGCCAATGATAGGAGGGAAATTTGTGGCATCAACGGATCCATCCCTTGCTCTAACCGCTAGTTTGAAGATAGTGGTCGTGACTGTCTGAACTCAACCATCCTATAGTCTAGACCATGCAACACAGTAAATTTGTGTCTTCTCATGCTTTGGGAGTGTGATATTAGCTTAAAATAGAAACTTAGGTTATAAGGTCAAATATTTTGTTTCAACTAACATAATTCATCAATAAATCAGGCAATTTTGAACCTAAATAACTTCCCCTAGAAATATCCAATATCTATGAAATTTTAACCATAGCTTCAATACAACTCAAGCAACATTCTTCTTTAAATTTGGTGCCAAAACTCAACTATCTTATTAGTCAAAGAAATACCTAAAAATGGCATAAAATTAGGAATATTAACCATAAAATTAATGGCAAGAACTCTACAGACTTCATCACTCAAATATGTCACTAGATATTTGAAGGCCTCAAAGGTTCACTCCATAACATCCTACATGTCTTAAAAGTAATTTTGTCCTCAAAATTGAACCAAAACCCAGTCCATCAAAACATATGTCTTAAAATAAATTTCATCCTTGAAATTAAACCAGACTCATACTCTAAGGAAAAATTAATCATGTCTTCATCCATTGCTAGGGAACTATTCTAGGTGCAACATTCACACAAACATCATGTATAGAACATATATGTACCACTCCTAGGAGGTTTACAAGCATCTTGGTTGAACAAACACTCAATTCAAGGTTGAAACAAGGGTTTATAAGCTTAGGGTATGTCATGAAGTGTTTCATATTTTAGTATTTAAATACACATTTATCCCAAGCATCAATATTCCAACACCAACTTATAAATATTATGAAGGAGTTAATGACAATTAACCCATTTTTCCATATCGATCAGGTGAGTGTGCCTTCATCATTTTATTGTGCTAATTTTTCAGCTATATTCAACATATTCATTGATCTAAAACATTAACACCACATTCAATCTTTATTATAAAATTGTCTCATTTCACTTTCGTATTAGGTTACAAACCTAATTAGTGACTTCATGACTGGATTCACTAAACTTGTAATACCATTATTATTCATGTATATGGTTAACCATCCATATATATAGGTCTATCAAACCATCTCTAGGTTTTCCATCACATTATACTTTCGTATCATAGCTCAAAATTTAGATCACAAATTTATATATAATACTTCATGTCTGTGCTTAGAAACTTATATAAGTGGCTTCTTAAATATATATCAACACTTCATCTAGTCCAATATAGGTACTCCTAACCCATATCATAAGGGTGGTTTCATGCTCAATCTCTCTAAGCATACTCATCATTTAGAGTATCAAAACAAAAAAAATTGTCTTCCCTCTTTAGTTTAGGGTTATCAGGTCTACCTCATTGGCACTATTGATCAACTTCACAAGCTCTAGACACATAAGCACAAACCAAAACAAAATATGGTATTCTCTTCATATATATCTACCCATGCAACATGCATACCCAAAACTTATCCTATATACACCACTAGATTCCTGCAAGGGACCACCAACCCAAGCATGGGGCTTATCAACATACTAACATCATTTACCTCCTCCACAGTCTTAGGGTTCTCTCTCCCTCACCTAGATGGTAGGTACTCATATTCATATTCACATGAACATACATAACCACCCGCTCATTGAATCTAGGGTTTGGTCCTCTCAAGGACATATAGGGTTCAAGATATCTATAGGAATCATGCATTAAGCAACTCAACTCATTCACTAAGGAGTAGTCTAGTTTAGGATATATCATATCACATATTTCTCATAGTTCTCATATCACAGAGTTTAAGTTCTCTGACCTTCTCCCTATGGGTCTCACTCTCTCTAGAGTTAACCCTAAAACTGGTCTTAACACTAGAGGCCATCCTTTGTAAAAGATCTTGAGGCTTATGTTGACTCACAACCTTGTCTTAACTTAACATATCTTATCTGATAAAATTCTAGTTACTTGCATCATCAAAACTCATCTTGCATCCTCAAAATTGAACTTAAGTCCTCAAAGAAAAACATATATCATCATAAACTATCTTACATCAATTCTATAAGACTTAGATCATCACCTAATTGCATTCCATCTATTTCATCTATTCCATCCATCCAATATTCTAACAAGGCTCTAAACATATAATCTAGAAGTACTCTCTCTTCTAGACTGATGTCATTCACTTTCACTTAGGTTATATGACCACCTCATACTCTTACATGTGTGGGGACATTAAATATATATAATAAAATATTATACAATTTTTCTCCAATAAAACATGTGTCAGAGAACACTATCAAGGTTTGATCTGATTGGAATAAAAAACCAAATACACAAAACGAGTGCCCCACACATTGTAGAGAGCATAGTGCCATGAAAACTAGTGAAAAGGGTGAGAACAAGGTGTAGACTAGTGTAGCTACTCTAGACAATGAGCGCCATATGTCTAGGGTTTCTCTTCCCTTGATGCACATCATTTCTGAATAATGTAACGTCACATACCGCCACATTATAAGGAAATAATGATATATTAAGACTTTCTATAAAGCAAGCACTAGTCTAGACCTAGTTATCAGACATCTAGGTGCTAACCTATTGGATAAGTCAGATCTAGTCTCTAAAAGATGACTAATCTAACCCTAAAGATTATTAAGTTAAAGGTTTTCTTTATTTTTGAGTTGCATAATGAGAAAATGTGAGGATTTGCTATTGTTCATGCTCTAATACCACCTGTGACGTCCCTGTATTTTCTAAAACTAAATCTGATGTGTGATTTCCAAATTAAAACCTCACCTCAGTGAGACTACAATTTAAACACCCCATGATATGCTAAGAAAAAGAAAATCAAAGGAAGTCAGAAGGAAACAACAGTAGGACATGCACATGAACTAGAATAAAACCATACAACACAAGTTCACCATTCAACATATAATTACAAAATGAATTGTTATAACATTTGATATTACACATTGAATAGCAAACTTTTACACATACATGCACTACCACTAAACAACATGATCTTAAGACAACAAGTCCACATGTACATCAGTTCGCCACACAACTCTCAACTATCCTGGATCTTCAAGATCATAAGTCCACATACCTAAAATAGAGATTACATGTGGTACACGTCAGCATAATATTTTAGAATATTGTACTAAGTATGCCTACGTGTTATTTATATACCTCTCATTACTAAGACTTGGCAATAAGATAAAGCTTGTACTTGGCAGTAACAAAAGATAACATAACAAAATCATACTTGAACAAACCCCATTTCTTCACTAAAGTCATATGGAACAAGGAGGCAGACTTTAAACACATGCTGACATCTACATGGAAGGGTATAAAAGACTTCTACTCTCTTTCAACTCGGCAAGACAGCAGATTATCAAATGGGAGCGGGACAACAAAATCAAGAAAGCGAAGAAGAGGAATCACTTAGTAAACAACATCACAACATTACAAAAGATGATGGCTGATCGGTATGACCCTACTATAGATACTTTATTGTCTAATATGTAGGCTGAACTACATGCTCTCATCAATGAGGAAGAGGAGGAATTGAAGCAGAGATCGCATGTCAACTGGCTCCGTAATGGGGACAATAACACACGCTTCTACCACGCATGGGTCAAACAACGCAGGAGAGCCAATACCATTATGGCACTAAAAGATCAGCATGGAAATTGGATCAACGATGAAGGGGACATCATGCAAATGGTAGTATCCCACTTTGAAAAAGCGCTCTCTGCACCATCACCAAGTCGATCAACAAGGAACCCCAGATCTGATGAACGCATCCCGAGAGTATTCAAACAACCAAGCAAAGTTGAAGCTACCATACTAGCAGCCAGACCAATGAGCAGTGAAGTATAACAAGTACTAAACAAAATGGAGGCGTACAAAGCTACTGGGCTTGACGGAGTGAATGCATAATTTCTACAAAGTCACTGGAGTATCATTGGCCACTCAGTTACTAAAACTATCTAGGATATGCTATAAGGAAAATTGTTGTCAAACGAGGTCTACAATGCAACTATCATTCTAATTCCCAAGTGTCCTAATCTAGAGAAATGTGAACAACTGTGCCCTATTTCATTGAACAATATCATGTTGAAACTAGCCTCAAAGATAATAGTGGAAAGACTCAAGAAATACGTCCCTATTTGGGTGTCGGAGGAGCAAAGTAGCTTTGTACCAGGGTGCCAGATCACAGATAATATTGCTCTTGTCTAGGAGATTATACATGGCATGAAGAACCCTAAATGGCCCAAGATGATGGCTATCAAAATTGACTTGACAAAGGCGTATGATCAAATTTCATGGGAGTTTATACAATATACTTTAGATCATGTAGGTCTCCCATATTCCATTAAAACAAATATCATGAACTCTATTTTAGGAGGGCTTACTTCACTAATATGGAACAAGATCGCATCAACGACTATGTAAAGGGAAGGATGGTTTTAGCGAGATATACCTAGTCCTAGGGCTTGCCCAGTGACAATACCTCACAGCCATGTGTGATCTTCAACGCCATGTCTTGGACGGTGTTTATGTAGCTCCTAGTCTTCACCATGGACTGTGGCCTCCACCATGAACTGTGGCTGACGTGTCCTCCTAAGCGGAAGACATCTCCTGCCTCTACAGATAGTCCACACGGACCACTTGGAACTCCTGTCGTTCTAGAAGAACTAGTAGGAAGGAGACGACCCTCTCGTTGGTGTACTAGCACCAACCCACTCTCTTAAAATCAGACTGGTTTTCTACAGTTGTCTTTCCCTCATTGTGCCTCCCTAGTCGGGTAGCACATGCTCGGGCTCTCTTAGTTACCAAAACAAGAGAGGACAACAACTTTGTAGAGTAACTAATGTTCTGAGTTGTGTGTTCTAAGAAGCCCCTAATACCCCTCTATTTATTGTAGAGGGCAGGGTTAGGGTTCCTAGTCTGTTCGGGAGTAGAAGGATCTAAAAATTCCATGAATAGTTTGTACTGCGGCAGGTGAATCGATCGTTTCATAACTGAAACGGTCATTTGACAAGGTGAGTTGATCGTCTACCTAGTGAATCGGTCGATTGGGAGTGTGAACCAGTTGGTTCACCCAGTGAACCAGTCATTTCACTTCCCAAACTTGCCTACAATCGACTTTCCATAATCGTTTCCAATTAATTCAAAGATTAATTCTTATTCCAATTGAATTCAACAAGTGAAATGTGAAAGTTTTCCTCCAACCAGGCAAATCCCAATTTCCTCAATCGATAGGACTGTGAGCCGCCCGATTCACCAAGTGAACCGGTTGGTTGGCTCACACCAGCCGATCAACTCACAAGGGTGAACCGGTCGGTTGGCAGTCCTGACATTGCCAATGTAGTCTCCACTCGACCTGTCAGTCTAACCACCTTGTTCAACACTAGAACTTAATAGTTTTGAGTCTAGTTAGTCAATTGTATGTTTAATTGAGTACCTAAACACCTTTAATGTGATGTCCCCAGATTTTCTAAAACTTAATCTAATGTGTGACATCCAAATCAAAATCTCACCTCAGCGAGAATCCCAATTTAAACACCCCACACTAGGCTAAGAAGAAGAAAATCATAGGAAGTCGTAAGGAAACAATCAGTAGCACATGTACATGAACAATAATAAAAATATAACATATGTTCACCATTCAACATATAATTACAACATGAATTGTTACAATATTTGATATTACATATCGAACAACAAACTTATACATATACATGTAAAACCACTAAACTATAGGATCTTAAGACAACTGGTCCACTTGTACATCAGCTCGCAACACAATTCTCAACTATCTTGATCTTTAAGATCATATGTCCACAACCTAAAAAAAAGATTACAAGTGCTACACGTCAGCACAATATTCAAGAATATTGTACTGAGTACGCCTACACGTCTTTTATATACCTCTCATCATATCTTGGCAATAAGATTAAACTAATATACTTGGCAATAATAGAATAATATAAGAAAATAATATACTTGTAGAAAGATATGATTTAGTAAAAGAGAACACATATTTTAAGCACATTTCCATCATATATCTCGTACATCTTCCCCTAGGGCTTTGATGTTTTTAGGCCTTATGATCTACCCCCGAGGATTTTGTGATCATTGTACGTGTGATCTACCCCCTAGGAGTTTGTGATCACTCTAATGCACTATACTACCAAAGAGTTAGTGTTATCATATGATGGATCAGATATTTTATGTTTCATGTGTTCATAGAAATAAGTATGGAAAATCAAGCAAGATATCATACAAGAACAATCATTTCATCCAATATCATATGCCAAGTAGTCTACTACACATATAACATAAGAATATTATATAATAAGCCAAGTAAGAGGTATTGGCATACCTTCCAAAGAGATATTCCACATCATCACATATTCCCGAGTCATCTATATCCTTGTTAAACCTGATTAAGATAAGATCATATACTATCATCAGATTCTCATCATCATAACCCTAGGTATTTCCATTTTAGGGTTTACCTTATCTCATTAGGATATGTGCATCATTTCTTGCATTCATATCCTATATTTGTCTTACCGATGTTGTTTTCCAGATTATTTCCTCATAATAGGGTTCAACATTTAAATATCAGGTTCCATATCATTTTGTACATATATTAACCCTAGTGTATATACATTATTTAAAATAGGGTTACAACCCATGTATTAAGAGTCATCTTCATACAACATGGATTTTTTGTATAAAACTGATCTGAGTTTTACATATTAACTTCCAGTTACTTTTATGAGCTTACTCTGTATATTTCATCATTTATTGAGCACATATGTATTTATTTCATATTATTTAGGATTATTAGTCCTAATTAGCCATATGGAGCAAATTACATGATTTTTTGCATCAACACTACCATCTATGATATCAAAAGTATTATAAACATGAATATAGATTTATTGTCATTTTATCATAATTGAAGGCCATCATTTGATATTTATTATCCATGAAACAAGCATTTCACAAATTACATTATAACACTATTATTTATGCATCAAAAGCCTATTATTATATTCCATTGTGTTCTACACATTTTTCTGAGAATTTTGATATGTTATTTGTATCTTTATGATAATGGTGTGATTTTCTATGAATTATACTGTATCTAGGCATTATTGAGGTATTTACCTTCATTGGGCCAATCCCGTCACGCCACGTGGCCTTTGAGAGGCGCTGCTCTTCTTTGGCCTGGGTGACCCGACGGTTCAGGCATGTGTGGTCTGCTCAAACTGGGCTGGCCAATTCTCAACTTGGTTTGGGCGACTGGGTTCAATATGCTCTTTTCATTATTTCTCTCTCGTGATCTCTCATTTGACCCGAGTGTCATATTGTGTGGCTCCCTATGTCACGGTTGATGGTGTGGCTATTCAAGGAGCATCAACGATCGTTGATCTAGGGCCCGATGGTGCTCCTCTATGCCTTCCTACTACTCAAACCTTTGGCTAGGTTGGATAACAGTTCCTCCTCCTCATGATGAGATGGGGTCACCTGCCTTTCCAGTTGCACCTCCGCCCCAGGCTAGAATCTGTTGAAGGTTCCATATCAGTCCTTCTGCCTGGTGATCTATCACTGGTGTTGCTTTGCTCCTCACCTCCTCTAGCACGTTCCACACTTCTAGACACCACCGTGGACAAGCCTGAAGTTTCCTCCTTTGTGTCCAAGTTCAGGCGCCACTGCCATGGGGGGCTACTTCGGCGTGCTCCACCACCAGGTCAGAGTGTTGGGATCGGTGATGAATGCATATTCATCAGGAATTTCAATCACCACATTGGGTAAAATTTGACTCAATGCATTCAATTTCATTTACTGAATATCAAAATTTGCAAAATTACTAAATTGGTCCAATTATCATGATTTTAACTGAAATTATGTTGATTTAGTGCAGGTCTTGATAAAGATGAACAATCTGTTGGGGCCCACCTTCACTCACCCTTGGTTCTGACCAATCGATCTAACCAAGCGATTTCACCCATTTGGTCTCAAGATCGTTCGAGCACATTCGGTCTCAAGACCGTTCGAGCCCATTCGGTCTCAAGACCGTTTGAGCCCATTCGGTCTCAAGACCGATAGACCAGCAGAGACCGATTGGAGGCACACCCCAAAACTGTTAGGAGCTTGGAATTTTGAGACCGTTTGAAGAGTTTCGATCTGCGAGACCATTTGAAGAGTTTCGGTCTGCGAGACCGTTTGAACAGTTTTGGTATGCGAAACCATTTGAAAAGTTTCGGTCTGCGAGACCATTTGAAGAGTTTTGGTCTACAAAATTGTTTGAGGAGTTTCGGCCCGCGAGACCATTTGAAGAGTTTCGGTCTGCAAGACCGTTTGAATTTCCGAAACTGAATGGAGGCTGGGCATGCAAACTGTTTGAGCAAGATCGAGTAGCGCCAAAGACCGTTTGGCGTATAGAGGTGCAGACCGTTTGAAGCCCATCATCACAAGACTGTATGATCACATTGGTAGCAAAACCGTTTGTTGCTTAATTGCCAAGACCGTTTTAGAAAAATATGCAGCAAAGACCGTTTGATAGAGTTGACCGTTTGCTATCAAATTGCCAAACTGATCAAACACCAAACTGAGAGAGCAAGACCGTTTGGTCATTTTTTAGCAAACCATTTGAAGGGAAAAATATATCCAAGACCGTTTGGGCTGGAATCACACCAAAAATGTGGGGACCAGTCTAGTGCCTATAAATAGGACCAGTAGGGTCCCCATTTGAGGCATCGGTTCTAGGACGCCGACAAGATTCCTTTACACAGTTCTGATCCATATCAGTTCCATCCATGCCAATTTCACTCCACCTACTGCCCATGTTGCAATCAAGGAGACCGAGAAGAGAAGGAAGACAGAGCGAGAGAGACTGTCTGGTCTGTCTTGGCATCTCCCATTTCGCATCCAGATCTGCTCCAACACGACGTAGAAGACCACATCATCTTCACCGAGCTGTGACTACCTTCTGCACCGTGCTCATGGTGAATTTCTCTCTCTTCCTCATTCTTCTTGTCTCTCGCATCATGAGCAAGTAGTTCCTCTTTGCTGGGGTGCAGGGACTAGCCTCGCTGCCCATGCAGTCATGTTCTTTTATTAAACTTTCCATGGCAATGTATATAACTTTTCATTTCATTGTTAATCGTTATGTTTGCAGTTTGATTAATTGCTTGCTTTCATCTTTATTCTTCCTATGTTGTGAGAACTTCTATATGTAGGATTGAATGTCATTTAATAGGTTGACTCCCAAACAAGAAATATAATGGGATTCCTTGAGGTCGTAAGTGTATGATCTGTGAGGGGACGAGCCGTCTAGCCTTCAGTGATGCTTCTGAGTACCTAACGCCTGTATAGGGGGTTCACAGCCTTAGTTGGATTTTGTATCCTCTTATTAATCATCTATGTTTGCTCATATATTAATCTCTTGCTTGATTATCGATTGATGCGGTTGACTCCCAAACTAGAAATAGAATGGGATTTCTTTGAGGCCGTGAGTGTATGATCCACGAGGGGACGAGCCATCTAGCCTTCGGTGATGCTTCTGTGTGCCTAACGCCTGTATAGGGGACCCACAACCTTCATTGGATTTTTGTATCTTTGGAGCTGTAAGTAACCGATCTGGATGGTGACGAGACATCTAATGCCTAAGGTGATGCTTACGCGAACCTAACGCCCATATGAGGGTTTTTTCAACAGCTCTATTTGGATTGTTATATCTTGCCTGGATTGTTTTTGATTGAATGTGTTTGCATGTGTAGTGGTGGTGAAACCCAATACCATCCCAACGATTCCATATCATTGATCTAGATCCAACTTTAATTCCACTCTTTACTTCCTTACAATTAGTTTAACTAATCTCAAATCAACCTATCGTTCTAAATATTAGTCTTACTTGAACTAGATTCGACTGATAAGATTCTTAAAAAAGTTTCCCTTTGGGTTCGATCCTTAACTATACTGTGATAAGACTTGTCCACTTGCTGGTGGTATTATTGCACTTTGGTTTTGGTAAAAGTTCGAGGATTTCAACCCCAAGTGAGTTTGTTAGTGTGATAAAATACCACATCAAATTCTGGCGCCGTTGTCGGGGACAACGGAATCAGTTAGTTAAATATAGTTCTTTTGAGGCTAATCAAGGATTTTAATTTTCTTTTGATACAATCGATCATCTACTCGAATTTTGACCCTACTCTGTGGTTCTCACTTTTGAAATCTTTCTATTTTAGGTACAACCCAAGGCAAAGTGCATGCACCGTTCGGACAACCCCAGACTAACAGTGAGCTTTGATCCCGAGATAGATAGAACTTTTCATCATCAGATCAGAGAAAATCAAGAAAGGATGGCTAAAGAAGAAGAAGTAGCCTGAAGGGTGGCTCAAGCCATCAATGCGCAGAGAGAGAGGCTCATGCAAGAAGCCAGAGCTGCAGTCCAAGAGGAAATTCTAGCAGTGCAAGCAGTAACACAAGCAGCTGAATTACAAAAGGATCTTAGAGAGTTCTCAATCCTGAAAGCTATAAATGTTCATCATCTAGTACAACCTCCTCCCATCAACACTCCTAATTTCGAGATAAGAGCGCATTGGATCACCCTATTTTAGAACAACCCTATCTATGGAAAACAAGGTGAAGATAGTCAAGAACATCTTCTAAGATTTATTGATCTTTGTGCTATGACAAAGAAAAGTGGAGTATTCAATGATGCCATTTGACTTCGTCTCTTCTAGTACTCTCTCGCTGATAGAGCCATAATTTGGTATAACTCATTGCAAAGTGAACCCATCACCACTTGGGAGCAACTTCAAAATGTGTTTCTAGAAAAGTTCTACCCTCCATCTCTCACCTATGAAATTAGAGGGTGAATAAATAATTTCACTCATGTCCCTGGAGAAACTCTTGTTGAAGCATGGGATAGATACAAAGAGCTTATACACAAGTGTCCACACCATGGAATTCCTAAGAATCAACTCATCAAAATTTTCTATTGGGGTGTGGACGACGATATCAAGAGAATCTTAGACTCCTCCTCTAGGGGAAACTTCATGCGTCAAAGTTATGACAACGCATGAAGGGTCGTCACCCTTGGAGCAGAAAATCAAGCCAATTGGGGTAGATCTGTAGGTAAAGGAGTGTTGAAAGTGGCAATGGCTGAAGCTACCCCCGAGTACAAGTCTATCGTTGAAACTTTAAAACTCTTAGTTTCCATGCAAGACCATATTGAATAATATCTTGCTGCGATTGGAAGAGGACGTTCGCCCACTCGACAACAAGAACATGTCAGGTCTGCCACACTATTTTTTGAAGCATTTAAGGACACAGATCACTCCACTCTAGCATGCAATGTTCTCTATGATGTTGTTCTAATTAATATATGTGGCCAAGGATATAATAATCAAATGGAGAACCTAAATGATGTTAATACCATCCCTGGTCAAGGTTATTACAATCTAAATCAGAATAAGAATCATCCAGGATTTCAATATGGAAACTCCTCTAGAGCAGTAAACTCACATGAATTTGGTTCGAACAATCAGTCACAAGGCCCACCAGGATTCCAGTACAATCAACAACAAAATTTTGAAAATCAAGGAAATTTCAAGGGAAACTTTCATAATAGGAACTTCAATAATTATCAAAACAATTCCCAGTACCAAAATCTTAACCAAATTCCTTATCAACAACAAGGACAACAAGTAGGTCCTATCTCTCCTGATGACGAGCTATCGGCCATTGAAAAAATGTTGCAAACTTAGCAGACTATGATAGCTAACCAACAAGCTTAGCAGAAGGCTGTTGAATCTCAACTAGCTCAACTCGCAGCTAGCATAAAGCCACCTACTGGAGTTTTTGCTGGCCAACCTGAGAATAATCCTAAGCATCCTGAACAATTGAAGGCAGTCACCACCAGATCAGGAAAAGACTATTCTGATCCTCCTATCAAGAAACATGTGGTTGTTACAGACAAAGATGAACTTGTGATTGACCAAGACTCAACAACACCGGAATCTCAACTGAAAGAACCAGTAACTGTTGATAAGACAGACAAGGAAAGTCCTGAGAAACCTATTGATGAAGAAAATGAAACACCAGAACCTGATATCCTTGTATACAAGCCCCGTATTCCTTTCCCTTCTCATTTAAGGCAAACCAAGATTGATACTCGGTTCAATAAGTTTAAATAAGTTATGAAGAAACTTCATGTTGATATACCCTTTTTGGATGCGCTGGCTGAGATACCAGCTTGGACAAAATACTTAAAGTCACTCCTCACCAGGAAATATATAACTGAAGAATATGAGACAGTCAAGTTAGCTAAAACCACTTTGGATATCATCCAGAGTAAGATGCCAAAGAAATAGAAAGATCTAGGATCTTTTGGGATTTCCTGCCATATTCGTGATTCTTCATGCAAGAAAGGACTAGCAGATCTTGGTGCTAGCATCTCCATCATGCCACTCAGCCTTTGCAAAAGGCTAGGGTTTGCTGAACTTCTTCCAACTGGCATGACCATACAACTCGCAGACAATTCGAGAAAATGCCTGTTAGGAATTATTGAGGATGTACCTATCAAGGTAGGAAAAGATTCTTATGTTCTGTGTGACTTTGTCATCATGGACATAAAATAGGATGCCAGATATCCTCTCATCTTTGGACATATGTTTCTTGCCACTGCAAGAGTTCTAATTGATGTTGAACCAGGTACTTTGCTTCTCAGACTTGGTAAAGAAACTCTCGAATTCAAGGTTTTTGAAAGCATGAGAAGACCAAGTATGCAAGAAGAAGTTTATCTGATTGACTGCATTGAACAAATATCCCTCCTCACACAAGAGGGATATGAACAAGACAATCTTGTAGAAGTGACTCTAACAAACCCCACTACTGATAATTCCATCAGTGAACGAGTTCAAGAGTGTGTTCTTGACCTTGAAACTACCAAAGAAGATCCTGAAGCTACATTTGAAGGACTTAAGGCTGTGGAAGCTACTGAAGAAACATGTGAAAAATTAGAGGCCCCTGAAATGAAGCCCCTACCTGAGGGACTGAAGTATGTGTTTTTGGATGATCTCAAGGTTTGTCTAGTTATTATAAATTCCGATCTAACAACCAAACAAGAAGATAAACTCTGGAAGGAACTAAAGGAAAGAAAGAAAGCCATCGGTTATAAAATGGGTGACCTCACTGGGGTTAGTCAAGAGTTGTGTATGCATAAGATACCTATGATGGAAGATCACAAGCCAACTATTGAGCATCAATGGAAGTTGAATCCAAATATGAAGGAAGTAGTTTGTCGCGAAGTCTTTAAACTGCTCACCACCGGAATAATGTATCCGATATTAGACTCACCATGGCTGAGCCCAGTGCATGTAGTCCTGAAGAAAGGTGGAACAACTGTGATATGAAATGAAAATAATGAAATCATCCCCACCTGAACAGTCACAGGGTGGAGGATGTGTATTGATTATAGGAAGTTAAACAAGGCAACTCGAAAGGATCACTTTCCAATGCCTTTTCTTGAGCAAGTATTAGAGCGACTCGCTCATCAAGAATACTTCTGTTACCTCGATGGTTACTCTGGATTCTATCAAATACCCATACATCTAGACGACTAAGATAAAACCACTTTCACTTGCCCATTCGGAACATATGCATTTAGAAGAATGCCATTTGGCCTCTGTAATGCACCTGCAACCTTCCAGCGTTGCATGGCTGCCATATTTGTAGGTCTCACTGAAACTATTATGGAAGTTTTCATGGACGGTTTTTCTATATATGGAGATTCATTCGATTCATGCCTAAAACACCTCTCCCTGGTCCTCAAACAATGTGAAGAAGCACATCTTGTGCTCAACTGGTAGAAGTGTCATTTTATGGTGAAGGAAGGAATTGTCCTCAGCCATAGGGTAAGCAATAGAGGAATTGAAGTAGATAAAGCAAAGATTGAAGTGATTTCCAAGCTCTCTATCCCTATCAATGTAAAGGAAGTTCGAGCATTCCTTGGTCACACAGGTTTCTATAGACGGTTTATAAAGGATTTCTCGAAGATAACCAAGCTGATGACAAATTTGTTACTAAAGGATGTTGAATTCAATTTTGATGAAGAATGTGTTAAAAGTTTCAACACACTGAAGCATGCCCTTACAACAACACCCATCATTAGAGCTCCCAATTGGGACCACCCTTTTGAAATCATGTGTGATGCAAGTGATTATGTTGTAGGTGCTATCTTGGGCCAATGTATAGAAAAGAAACATTATGTGATCTATTATGCATCGAAGACCCTCGATGAAGCTCAGAGGAATTATGCTACTACTGAGAAAGAACTTTTAGCAGTCTTGTATGCTTTTGATAAGTTTAGATCCTACCTAATTGGTTCAAAGGTCATTGTCTACCCAGATCACACTACCATTGGTTACCTTCTAGCAAAGAAAGATGAAAAACCTAGGTTAATAAGATGGATTCTCCTCCTACAAGAATTTGATTTAGAGATTAGAGATAAAAAGGGTACATAGAATGTTGTAGCAGACCACCTCAGTCGCATCCACACTCTGGATGCCAAGAAGATTACGATTAATGACTCCCTTCCAGATGATCAACTAATGTAGGTCTCAGAAGCTACACTGTGGTACTCGGATTATGTGAACTATCTTGCTGCTGGGGTTATCCATCCTTAATGCACTGGAAATAATGCACTGAAGAAATTTATGCATCATGTAAAACAGTACTACTGGGATGAGCCGTACCTTTTCAAACTATGTGCTCATGGTCTATTCATATGATTTATCACCGAAGAAGAAGCTCAACCTATCTTGGAACAATGTCACTCAGGACCATTGGGAGGACATATGAGCTCTAAAAAGACTACTTTAAAAGTTTTGCAATGTGGATTCTTCTGGCCAACCATATCCAAAGATACATATGACTTTGTCCTATCATGTGACAAATGTCAAAGATCTGGAAACATAACAAAGAGAGATGAGCTACCACTGAATCTATAGCAAGTAGTAGAGATATTCGATGTTTGGGGGGTGGACTACATGGGTCCATTCCCATCTTCTAATGGATTTTTATACATCCTAATTGTTGTTGATTATGTCTCAAAATGGGTTGAAGCCATTCCTACAGTCACTAGTGATTCCAAACCCGTCATCAAATTACTCAAAGATATTATTTTCCCCCATTTTGGAGTTCCACAAACTGTGATATCTGAAGGAGGGTCTCATTTCCTCGAAAGAAGCTTTGAAGCACTCTAAGAAAGTATGGTGTAACGCACAAGGTAGCCTCACCCTATCATCCACAAACAAGTGGATAGGTAGACGTTTCTAACCGTCAACTCAAGACTATTTTGGAAAAAACTATAGGCCACAATCGAAAGGGTTGGTCAGTGAAAATCAATGATGCTTTATGGGCCTACCAAACTGCTTATAAAACTCCCATCGGGACTACACCTTTTCGATTAATATATGGTAAGGCTTGCCACCTGCTAGTCGAATTGGAATACAAGGCATGGTGGGCAATCAAACAACTGAATTTCGATATGAAGAAAGCGGGCCAAGCCAGGATTCTGCAACTCCAAGAGCTGGATGAACTCAGGATGACAACTTATGAGAATGCACGAATCTACAAAGAATACACCAAACTTTGGCATGATGGTCATTTGAAAAGAAAAGTCATAGAAGTGGGAGACCAAGTTCTACTATTCAACTCAAGGTTGAAGTTATTCCCATGGAAACTCCACTCTCACTGGTTTGGACCATACATTGTCAAAAACATCTCCCCACATGGTGCTTTCTCTTTATGGAGTGAAAAGTCGGGCGAATTCGTGGCGAACGGTCAACGTTTGAAAAGATATTTCATGACAACTGATATAAGCACTGAAGTAATAATAGATCTCTCCAATCCAAAGGAACCACTGTGAAGTTGAAGACATCACGTCGAGCCATCGACGTAAAACAAGGTGCTTGTCGGGAGGCAACCCAATAAATAAAATTTGTTTTAACTTTTTCTCAATTTTTTTTACCTTTTAGATAATTTTGCACCAAATAAGAATCACATCGCGAGATGCTATTTTGAGTTCTGATTAATCTTCATTTTTTAGATTTTTAGATGCATGCTGATTGGAATGCAACCACATCCAGTGGTCCAAATGGCATGAACTTCCCCCTCCATCTCGGATTTAGAGTTTGCTCGAGACGAGCAAATTTCTAAGTTCGGGGTGGAGGGTGGGTGGTATGTATCTTACTTTCCACCTTCACCCATCTAAAGCAAACTTAAGATTTCATCATCACATTTTTGACCTAAATTTTCAAAAGTTTTCAAAAGAAATGCGAACAGATACTGGATGAATTTTTGACCTTTTTATTTCTCTTTGCTTTTTGAATCATTATACCCTCATTATCCGAAGCAGATCCTTAAAAGGACCTTATTCTGAAAACTAACCTTTTGATTGAAATCATCTTGTGAAGCTTATGAATCCCAACATCATGATACTTATGCAAAAATGACAAGTGTATGTCGAACTAATAGGGATCAAACACATCGTGCTTCCTAACTGAGTAGCGGAACAATAACATGGAATCCCCACCAGATCCTCACCAAGTCATTATTTGAGCAGAGTATGATAAAGAGATCGACTTGGTGCACTGAATCGTAAATCAAGTTGCATTCTGATTTGAACTCTCTTCTACACTTCTTCTATCATCTTCATACCCCTCCATCCATAAAAAAGAAACAAGAATAGCCAAACAGTACCAAACCCTAAGTTCAGGGTGGCATGCCTTTTCCCTCTATTTCCACTTCTTCCATACCCCTCGCAAATTAATAGGGGCATACCACTAAGAATGTAATCTCAAGTTGAATAGAGGAAAGATTTGCACGCAAAATGATGCCAAAGTTCACACAAAAAGAAATGCAATCTCGAGTCGAATAGAGGAGAGATTCGCACAAAAAATGCAATAAATGAAATTGAAAAAATAAAAAGAAAATCTCAAGTCGAATATAGGAGAGATGTACTTCTTCCTTCCATACCACCATTCACTCCATTTTCTACCTAATGGCACAATGCATGCCCCTTCTATCCTAAAAAACACCAGTGTCAGATCAAATGCACACTTGTTGTTCTGCGGGTATCTATGAACTCTTATGAAACTCTTTGACATGCTTGTTGTTGGAAAAAGTAAGGAGGAAGTGATATTGGAAAGCAAACTCAGGTACGAGGCTATTGTAAGATGTGTTTAGTGGTCTCAGGAGGTTGAGATACTGAGTCATACTAAGCAGAAAGAAAACAATTGTGATGTGAAGATGAGGCAATCACACAAATTGAAAGTATTCATTTGGCAACTATTTCAGATTTTGTGTTACTCGAGGATGAGCAACATTTAAGTTTGGGGTATTTTGATGAATGCATATTCATCAAGAATTTCAATCACCACATTGGGTCAAATTTGACTCAATGCATTCAATTTCATTTATTGAATATCAAAATTTGCAAAATTACTAAATTGGTCCAATTATCATGATTTTAACTGAAATTATGTTGATTTGATGTAGGTCTTGATAAAGATGAACAATCAACTGGGGCCCACCTTCACTCACCCTTGGTTCTGACCAATCAATCTAACCAAGTGATTTCGCCCATTCAGTCTCAAGACCGTTCGAGCCCATTCGGTCTCAAGACCATTTGAGCCCATTCGGTCTCAAGACTGTTTGACACCATTCGGTCTCAAGACCGATAGACCAGTAGAGACTGATTGGAGGCACACCTGAAAACTGTTTGGAGCGGGGAATTTCGAGACCGTTTGAAGAGTTTCGATCTGCGAGACCATTTGAAGAGTTTCGGTCTGTGAAACCATTTGAAGAGTTTTGGTCTGTGAAACCATTTGAAGAGTTTCGGTCTGTGAGACCTTTTGAAGAGTTTTGGTCTACAAAACCGTTTGAGGAGTTTCGATCTGCGAGACCGTTTGAAGAGTTTCGGTCTGTGAGACTGTCTTGGTCTACAAAACCATTTGAGGAGTTTTCATTCTGCGAGACCGTTTGAATTTCCAAAACTGAATGGAGGTTGGGCATGCAAACCGTTTGAGAAACATCGAGCAGTGCTGAAGACCGTTTGGCGTACAGAGGTGCAGACTGTTTGAAGCCCAGCATCACAAGACCATATGGTCACGTTGGTAGCAAAATTGTTTGCTACTTAATTTCCAAGATTGTTTGAGAAAAATATACAGTAAAGACCGTTTGATAGAGTTGACCATTTGCTATCAAATTGCCAAACCGATCGGATACCAAACCGAGAGAGCAAGACCGTTTGGTCAGTGTTTAGCAAACCATTTGAAGGGACAAATATCTCCAAGACCGTTTGGGCTGGAATCACACCAAAAACGTGGGGACCAGTCCAATGCCTATAAATAGGACAAGCAGGGTCCCCATTTGAGGCATTGGTTCCGAGATGTCGATAGGCTGCCTGTACACAGGTCCGATCCATATCAGTTCCGTCCATGTCAGTTTCACTCCACCTACTACTCATACTACGATCAAGGAGACTGAGAAGAGAAGGAAGATGGAGCGAGAGAGACTGTCCGGTCTGTCTTGGCATCTCCCATTTCACATCTAGATCTGCTCGGACATGACGTATAAGACTGCATCATCTTCACCAAGCTGCGGCTACCTTCTACACCGTGCTCATGGTGGATTTCTCTCTTTTCCTCATTCTACTTGTCTCTCGCATCATGAGCGAGTAGTTCCTCTTCGCTGGGGTGTGAGGACTAGCCCCGTTGCCCATGCAGTCATGTTCTTTTGTTAAACTTTCCATGACAATGTATATAACTTTTCATTTCGTTGTTAATCGTTATGTTCATAGTTTGATTAATTGCTTGCTTTCATCTTTTTTCTTCCTATGTTGTGATAACTTCTATATGTAGTATTGAATGTCGTTTAACAGGTTGACTCCCAAACTAGAAATAGAGTGGGATTCCTTGAGGTCGTAAGTGTATGATCCATGAGGGGACGAGCCATCTAACCTTCAGTGACGCTTCTGTGTACCTAACGTATGTATAGGGGGTTCACAACCTTAGTTAGATTTTGTATCCTCTTGTTAATCGTCGATGTTTGTTTGTATATTAATCACCTGCTTGATTATCGATTGATGCGGTTGACTCCCAAACTAGAAATAGAATGGGATTTTGTCAAGGTTGTGAGTGTATGATATGTGAGGGGACGAGCCATCTAGCCTTCGATGACGCTTCTATGTGCCTAACGCCTGTATAGGGGTCCACAACCTTTGTTGGATTTGTGTAACTTTGGAGCCGTTAGTAAGTGATTCGGATGGTGACGAGACATATGATGCCTAAGGTGATGCTTATGCGAACCTAACGCCCATATGGGGGGTTTTGCAGTAGCTCTATCTGGATTGTTATATCTTTCCAGGATTGTTTGTGATTGAATGTGTTTGCATGTGTAGCGGTGGTGAAACCTGATACCAACCTAGGGATTCGATATCATTGATCTAGATCCAACTTTAATTCCGCTCTTTACTTCCTTTAAATTAGTTTAATTAATCTCAAATCAACCTATCATTGTAAATATTAGTCTTACTTGAACTAGATTCGGCTTACAAGATTCTTAAAAATGTTATCCTTTGGGTTCGATCCTTAACTATACTGCGATAAGACTCGTCCGCTTGCGGGTGGTATTATTACACTTTGGTTTTGGTAAAAGCTCGGGGATTTCAACCCTGAGTGAGTTTGTTAGTGTGATAAAATACCACATCAATTGGCCAACGTCTCCTCCTTCTGTGTGTGTTTCCACACCTGGCTGGATTGTGGCGAGTGCTCCTTGGCAGTCTCTCACTCTCCTCGTGTGGAACACGACCTTCCACAAGTGAGTCTGCCATCTGTGGGGCTCTTCTCTCTCATGCGTTGGGCACTATGGTGAGGGTCTTCTCCAGCGAGGAACTACTCCAAGTCAAAGTGGGTCTGACACGGTCTAACACGGTGGTGGACAAGGAAGGGGGAGACGGCACCTTTGGTTTCCCTGCTAACTCCTTCTCATAACCTCTCTACCATTGTCATCCCTACATACGAGTGAACCATGGTAGTGGAAGCGGATGGTTGGCTGCTTGTTCCCTCTAATGTCATGATTTCGCATCCCAAATGAGGGTTAGGTGCCTATCTACCCACTCTAAATTTACCCTCAACCCACGACCTGTGAGTAGCAGATCATGGAGTTGCCCACGATCATGTAACTATAAGGAATGAGTTCACTACTGTCAGATGGCATCCAAGGACCAGGAACGCTGCCTCAGTTGAGCCGATCTGTGGCTCCCCTGAGTGGACGGTCTCTACCACTAGATTGGCAATGAATAGCTAGGATCTGGCCACACAACCTGCCCAAGAGTCCAGGTGCGTAACACCTTATCTGATCAACAACTTAGGTCAATAATTCGTTAATAATGCACATTATTTCACAAAATTCAAACCTTAATAACTCCCTCTAGGGAGATCCAAATGCCACCAAATTTTAACCATAGCTTCCTTACCTCTCGAGCTACCTTCTACTCAAATTTGGTGACAAAACTCATCTATTTGATAATTCTATTAAATTCCTCAAGAAGACATTAAAAAGAGATATCTTAATCATGATGTCAACCTTACATCAACACACCTACTTTTTCAAAATCTTGAAACTCTTCACATAACTCAACGATATGATTTCACATATGTCATTGGACATTTAGGATTCCAAAATTCCACTCCATCAAATCCTACACACCTTAAAAGAAAATTTGTCCTTGAAATTAAGCCAGAAATCCAGTCTTTTACATCATATACAAATTAATAGAACTTTCATCCTCGAAAGTACACCATACTCATACTTCTAGGGAAAACCTTATCTTGCTCTCATCCACATGTAGGAACCATTCTATATGTAACATATCCTCAAAGGTTACCTAGAACCATGTATCCAAATCACTATTAGGAGGTTTCAAAAGCATCAAGGGTGAAACCTCACTCCATAGAAGGCTCAAACAAGGCTTTAGAAACTTAGGTTATGTCATTACATATCTCATATGTTAGATTTTCTTCCTTCTATTTAGCCATGCATTAGGGTTCCCACATCATATTACCATGTTCTAAAGGAATTAACTAATATTAACTCATACATCAAGGTGTCATCAACATTTTATTGAGATAATTTTTTAGAACATGTTCAACATTAACATATGCCTTTTAGGAGGGAGTTAACTAAAGTTAACCCACTTTATTCATCTAGATAATATCAAGTTGTCATAATAATTATGTTGTGCTAGCTATCAAACTATATTTTCGATCTTTGTTAAGACTAAGATTAACACCTTGTGTAACATGTTTCATTCATATGATCTTATTTCATTGCTCATAGTTAAACTGAAACATTTACTAGTGATTTCATCACAAGATTAGCCAACAATATCACATTAGCATTATTATTCATGTGTATGGTTAACTATTTCTACTTTGATGTCATTAAACCATCTCTAGATATTTCATCATATCATGTCTATATATTATATCTTAAGATTAGATCACATCCTTACATATATTTTATCATGGTTGTGCTAAACAAACTTATGAAAGTGGCTTGTCAAACATATATCAAAACTTCATCTCGTCCAATTGAGGTTCTCCTAGCCCATCTCATGAGGGTAGTGCCATGCTCAGTCTCTCTGAGCTCACTCATCTGTATGAGTATCACATATGATTATACTTTTATCTTTCCTCTTAGTTTAGGGTTCTTGGATTACCTCATCGGCACTAGTGATAGCCTTACAAGCTCTAGCCACATAAGCACAAACCAAAACATGCTATGACATACTCTTCATAGGTTTCTACCCATGAGACACTATATCTCAACTCTCTATCTTAGGTACACCACTAGATTTCTACAAGGGGTCATCAACCCAAGCATGAGGCTTCACAGAAACTAAGATAGCTACCACCTCTAGGGTCTTGGGCTCTCTCCCTCACCCAGATGGCATACACTCATCTTCATTTTCACTTGCACACATATAACGAGCCTCTCTCTATCTCTTGGGTTTGGTCCTCCCAAGGACATCTAGGGTTCAAGAAAACTATAGGTATCATGCATAAAGGAACTCATCTCAATCACTTAGGAGTAGTCTAGTTTAGGACATATCATATCACATATCTCATAATTCTCATATCTTGGAGTTTAGGTTCTCTAACCTTCTCCCAATGGGTCTCACTCTCTCTGGAGTTAACCCCAAAATTGGTCCTAACACTAGAGGTCCTCCTTTGTAAAAGAGATTGAGGCTCATGCTGACTCACATCTTATCTTAACTTAGCTTATCTTATCTCATAAAAGAATGCACACTTGCACCATCAAAACTCATCTTGCATCCTTAAAATTGAACTTAAGCCCTCAAAGACAAACATATATCATCATAAACTATCTTATGTCATCTATGTAAGACTTACATCATATCATCAAAACTTATATCATCTATTCCATCTAACATATATATCAAAAAGGCTCTAGACATCTAATCTAGAACTACTCTCTCTTCTAGATTGATATCATTCACTTTCACTTAGGTTGCATGACCACCTCCTACTCATATATGTGTGGGGACACATTTTTGTAATACATATACATAATAAAATATTATATAGTTTTTTTTTCGATGAAACAAGCGTTAGAGAAAACTATCGAGGTTCGATCCGTTTAGAATACAAAACCAAATCCTGAAAATGATTACCCCGCACATAGTAGAGAGTATTGTGTCATGAAAACTAGTGAAAATGGTGAGAACAAGGGGTAGACTAGTGTAGCTACTCTAGAAAATGTGCGCAATATGTCTAGGGTTTCTCTTCCCTTGATGCACGTCATTTCCAAATAGTGCAACGTCCCATACCGCTGCACTATAAGGAAAGAACGACATCTAAGGAGTTGGTACTGAACAAGCACCAGTCTAGACCTAGTTCTTAGACATCTAGTTTCTAACCTAGATGCTAGGTCAGATCTAGTCTCTAACAGATGACTAATCTAACCCTAAAGATTGGTATAAGTTTAAGGTTCTTTAGTTTTGAGTTGCATAATGAGAAAATGTCAGGCATTTCTATTGTTCATGCTCTGATACAACCTGAGACGTCCCCAGATTTTCTAAAACTTAATATAATGTGCGACATCCAAATTGAAATCTCACCTCAGTGAGAATCCCAATTTAAACACCCCACACTAGGCTAAGAAGACAAAAATCATAGGAAGTCATAAGGAAACAATCAGTAGCACATGCACATGAACAATAATAAAACCACAACGCATGTTCACCATTCAACATATAATTACAACATGAATTTTTACAACATTTGATATTACATATTGAACAAAAAACTTATACATATACATATACTACCACTAAACTACAAGATCTTAAGACAACAGGTCCACCAGTACATCAGCTCGCAACACAACTCTCAACTATCTTGATCTTTAAGATCATATGCCAATAACCTAAACAAAAGATTACAAGTGGTACACGTCAGCACAATATTCAAGAATATTGTACTGAGTACGCCTACGTATCTTTTATATACCTCTCATCATATCTTGGCAATAAGATAAAACTAATATACTTGGCAGTCACATAAGAATATAAGAAAATCGTATACTTTCACAAAGATATTCATTAGTAAAAGAGAACACATATTTTAAGTACATTTCCGTCATATATTTTGTACCCCTAGGGCTTTGATGTTTTTAGGCCTTATGATCTACCCCCGAGGAGTTTGTGATAATTGTACATGTGATCTACCCCCTAGGAGTTTGTGATCACTCTAATGCACTGTACTACCAAAGAGTTAGTGCTATCATATGATGGATCAGATATTTTATGTTTCATGTGTTCATAGCAATAAGTATGGAAAATGAAGTAAGATATCATATAGGAACAATCATTTCATCCAATATCATATGCCAAGTATTCCACTACACATATAACACAAGTAGATTGTATAATAAGCCAAGTAAGAGGTATCGGCGTACCTTCCAAAGAGATATTCCATATCATCACATATTATTGAGTCATATTTTTTTTTTGAAATCAAAAGATCTAATATATTAGATGAGCAAATCTTCTTGAATGCAGTTCATTACAACAGGAGGTAAAGAGCTACTATTAAGAAAAGAAAAACTACTACTAGCAGCCAACCGGGCAAGCTGATGCGCCACCCCATTAGCCAATCTACGGTAGTAAACAAAAGAAATGCTAGTAAAGAAACTTTTAAGATGGCCTATGTCCTCAAGGATAGATCCCAGGAGGTCCGCTCTTTTAGTCCCATTCTCAATGAGCTTGATCACCGCTTCAGCGTCTGATTCCACCATTACATGAGTAAGATTCATGTCTTTGGAAATGAGAAGTCCTTCTCTAATGGAAAGTGCTTCAGCGCATATTGGATCCTTGAGTGACGGCTATTGCTTCCCTTCTAATTTTGTCGCTTCTCCATCAGCTGTCCTCTACACCATCCCCAGGAGGTCTTGTCCTTGTACGTTAACCGCAGCATCACAGTTCAATTTGAGAACACCCTCCGGCGGCCTGCACCAGTGCACACGTGTAGCCGACGTTCCCGGACAGTTGGTATTGCTGCTCGGCGTCGGGCAGGTTCTAACTAATGGCAGCATGGCGTTCTTCATCAGGAGAGGTTGACGCACCTTGTTCCCAAAGATAATGTCATTCCTTCTACTCCATACAGCCCAAAGAGCAGCTACCATGTCGTCATCTGACTTTCCTTGGACCGGCCAAACCGCATCCATGATAGCTGCCTTGACTGGTTTTGCACCCAGCTCTTCTATGCGACTCTGCACTTCCCTCGGGTAGTCCTTCCATAGCTCCCATGCCTGGTCACACTTGAAAAGCATGTGGCCAATATCTTCCTTTTCCCTCCGACATATAGTGCATATTCCATCCTCATGGCAATGCCTATCAAACAGCCTACCGACAGTGGCCAAAGAGTCGACGAAACAGCGCCATAGGAAGTGAGCCGCTTTTGGATTTAGACCCGTCTTCCATACCGCCTGCCACACATCCTTATCCACCTGGTTGGCCGGTTGCTCAGTGCTACTCGGCTGTTGAGTTGCCAGCCAATATGCCGACCTCACTGTGTAATCCCCACTCTTGCTTGGTTTCCAGAAAATCCTGTCCGCCCTTGTTGCGACACCTAGAGGAATGGCTAACACCATAGCAGCCATGTCTTGTGATAGAAGCTCACTGACCAGCCCACAGTTCCACTGCCCAGTTTCTTGATCAATCAGTTGATGGACTTTTTGTATCGTCGGTGATGATATACCCATCCTCCCTTCTATGCTGCCATTTAAGTTTGGAATCCAGCTATCTGTCCATATATTTATATCCTTGCCGTCACCCACTCTCCATTGCATGCCTTCTAGCACTATGCTTTTGGAATTCCATATACTTCTCCACGTAAAACTTGGGTTGTGACCCCTTCTAGCCTCAAGAACACTGCATGATGGAAAGTACTTGGCCTTTAGGACTTTGTAAGCCAATGTGTCCCTCCTGTGAAATAGGCGCCATACTTGCTTAGCAAGGAAAGCTTGATTAAAAGAGCCAATGTCTCGGAACCCCATGCCTCCTTGGTTCTTTAGCGTGCAGAGTTTTTCCCAACTGACCCAGGCTAACTTCCTTTCTCCATCTTTTGCTCCCCACCAGAATCTAGCAATGGAACTGTTGATGGAGTCAAGAAGGTACACTGGTAACTGGAAAATACTCATCATATATGACAGGATCATTTGGGCCACTGCCTTGATTAGAACCTCCTTTCCCGCTTTGGAGAGCAGCTTTTCCTTCAAACCTTGTAATTTGTTCCATACTCTATCCTGGATGTATGAAAAGGCTTGCTTCTTGGATCTTCCCACTACAGCTGGTAGACCTAGATATTTCCCGTGCCTCTCCACCTCTTTGACTTGAAGCACTTAACATATCTCGTCTTTCCTCTCTCGGCTGACTCCTTTTCTGAAGGCCACCTCGGTTTTACATAGGTTGATTTTTTGTCCGGATGCCTGTTCGTACTGGCTGATGATCACAGCTAATTTCAGGCATTCCTCCTTGGTCGCCCTTGCAAAAAGGATAGAGTCATCTGCAAAGAAAAGGTGAGAGATACGGGGCCCATGACGGCTGGCTCGTACTCCATGAATGTCATTTTGTTGTGAAGCTAGATTTAACGAAGAAGAGAAAGCTTCAGCACATAAAATAAAAAGATAAGGTGAGAGAGGGTCACCCTGGCGCAGTCCTCTGGAAGGTTGAGATCTCCTGGTACGTTCCCCATTAATGGCAAAGGAATGAGACACTGTCAACATACAGTTCATGACTTTTCTCCTCCAAAGCTCACCGAAACCCAGCTTCTTCTGAATATAATCTACAAAACCCCATTCCACCCTGTCATATGCTTTTGACATGTCAAGCTTCAAGGCTATATGACCCTTCTTCTTCCCCGTCGCACCTTTCATATTGTGGAACAGCTCGTAGGCAACAAGCACATTGTCTGTGATAAGCCTTCCTGGTATAAAGGCACTTTGCTGCTCGGAAGTAATTTTATCCATCATAGGTCGGAGGCGATTGGCAAGGACTTTTGCTGCAATTTTATAGATCACGTTGCACAAACTAATGGGTCGGAACTCCCCCATCTCCTTTGGTGACTTCACTTTGGGAATGAGAACTACCAGAGTGGAATTTACATCAGCTATACTACCTTCGGATTTCCACCATCCTTTTATATAATTTGCAACATCGCTGCCCACTATGTGCCAATATTTTTGGAAGAACATGGCTTTTATACCATCGGGCCCGGGTGCTTTGTTAGGATGCATACCTTTCAGCGCTGTTTGGATTTCTTCCGTGGTGATATCCCTTTCCAGATCTTCATTATCCGCACTCCCAATCTTCCTTTCAACCCCTTTAGTGGCTGCCTCCCATCCCGTTGGGTTTGACGTTGTGAACAGCCCTTGAAAATAAGTGGTGATGACTTTTTCAATATCATCTTCCTTCGTCTGCCACTGTCCCTCGGCGTCATGGAGTCCTTCTATCTTGTTTCTTTTTTTTTCTTTGGGACGCTTTATGGTGAAAATACGCCGTGTTTCTGTCGCCTGCTTTCATCTCGTTCACTCTCGCCCTTGCATGCCAATACTTTTCATCACGCCTGTGCCACTCTTGGAGTTCTGCTGCCATGCGGGAACACCTGTCAAGGTTGATTCTATCCGGCGGTAAAAGTTGAGCTTCCCCCAGCTGTCCTTCTAATTATTTTATCCTTCTTTTCATTTTCCCAAACTTTTCATTTGCCCAGGACTTTAGTTTTAAGCTGCACCTTTCCATCTTTCCATGCAGATCAATCGATACTCCACCATCCCATGATTCCTTGATGATTTTTTCACACATCTCATCCTCCATCCACATGGGCTCGAAAAAGAAATTATCCTGCTTTCCTCTTTGTTTCCTTCTTCTGTATTCCGTATTAATGATGATCGGTGCATGATCAGACTCAACAATCTGAAGATGGATGACACGTGCCTATGGAAATCTTGCCGCCTAGCTTGGATATGCCAATGCTCTATCCAACCTTTCCCTAACAAGCGTTTCAGGTGCTGTTCCCCTTTGCCATGTGAAACTGTTTCCACTGTACCCCAGGTCCGTCAAATCACAGTCATCTATCACGTCACGGAAATCCTGCATATGGCGGTAAGGTTTTGGAGGGCCTCCCGATTTTTCCATGTTGGAAACAATCTCATTGAAGTCACCAAAGAACACAGTAGGTAAATCAGAAGTGTTTTTCAAATCCCGTATCAAGTTCCACATATTATGCTTCAGCTGCTGGTCCGCCCACCCATAGATTCCCACTGCTCTCCATTTTTCAGCCCCTGTTCTGTCTTCAACCTCACAACTACAATGGTGCTGTGAATAAGATATAATATTGAGATCAATGTCTTTCCACCACAACCCAATTCCTCCTGCTCTGCCCACTCTATCAATGCAAATGCCCTGGGTGAAGCCACATTTTCTCTTCACTATTTCTAAATCCGCACTAGTAATGAGTGTCTCCATTAAGAAGACAAGATTCAGGCTCTCCCTCCAACACCAAGATCGGAGAGCGTTCACTGTGTCAGGGTTACCCAACCCCTGACAATTCCATCTCATGATTTTCATGGTTGTTCGCGGAGCTGGTCTCCGCCAGTCCCCGCTACTTGAACACTTAGTGTCCCTTCTAGTTGTGGTGTTGGTTCACTGCTCCTTGCTTTCTTGGATATGTCTTCCATGGGGCTTTCTATATCTAGCTCCATATCATAGTATTCAGAATGTCTTCCCCTCTTTCATGAGACAGTGTCCCAAACAACTTCCTGCTCTGGTATCCCGAGCCGCTGTGCCCTGCTCATCTTATATACCCACGGTGGCTTCTTATTCTTCTTCGATTCTCCCTTGTCTCTCTTCCCCATCTTCTTCCTGCTTTCCATCTTCATCTGTGCCCTCGTCTTAATCTGTCTTTGCACCGGTTGCTGTACAGGGTTGCTGCCTGTCTCCTGTTGCTTGGAAATGGCCTCCGATTCTTTCCTTATCACTACCGTTCTCGAGACTGGATCAATCGTGTGTTCAGTGATAGTTCTTCCGCACCCCGCCTCACCGCCCGAGTTAGGCAATGTCCGCTGACGCACCTCCAGAAGTTCTTCCCTGCCGAATGACATCCGTCTTCTTTCTGCCTGCCCTCCCTCCGCCTTCTCTCCTTTGCCTTTACCCTTGCCTCCATCCGCCCTTGTTGTTTCCTGTCTCTCTGGGAATAGCACATCCAGGTCGTAGTTGGATTCCGCGCTGCCCTCTCGATACAACTGTGAATGTCCGATCCTTCTGTTATCTGCGTCATGCCCCCCCTTGATTGTTGCCTCGCTATCTCCCGCTCCTCCGGCCTGGCTGCTCTGCGATCCATCGTCTCCAGTCGTCTCCTTGGTCGACGATCCCTGCTCCATCGGCTTGTTCTTAAACACTATCCTTCTCATGACCCGGGTGTGTCCATGAAGTTCTTCATGCAGCGTCATCCTCGGCTTCCTCGGAGATGCTCGCAGCCACGGTCCCCATTGCTGGCTTCCTTCCTTGCCTTCAATTCTATCAGTGCAGTCCCTCTCTATGTGACCCAGTCTCCCGTAGATATGGCAAAAGTGCACCAGCCGTTCATACTTCACATCCAAATTGATGATGTTGTTCTGGTTCCCTGCTAGCTGCAGGACTCTCTTCAGCGGTTTCGTGATGTCCAAGTTGATCCTGACTCTCGCCGATGACTCCCACCCGAGTTCGTCGACGTCCAAGTCGAGGACCTCGCCCAGTCTGCTAGCAATCTTCCTAATATCCTGGTTCGACCGGAACCCTAGAGGAAGCCCGTAGATCCGAGCCCAGAAGGGGGTATGCTTGATGGTAATCGCCCCCGGCTGCTCTTCCTTCTCAATCTCCTTGAAGATCAGCAGCTTATTGTCAAAGTTCCATGGCGCCCCGTCTATCACCTTCTGCTTGTCTCTCCAGTCAAAAGATTGGATGATAAAGACGTTGCCTTCCAATTTCTTGAACACTACCTTCTGCGATAGCCCCCAAGACTGTGTGAGAGTGCGCTGCATCGCCCAGAAGTTGGGCGCTCTGTCCGCCAGGAAACGTGCAACCAGCGCTAGCCCCAGATGCTCCTCTTCACCGTTTCGTTCATCCCTGACTTCGATCGGCTCTTCCTCCTCCGTCGTTAACTATAGTCTTGCGTATCTCTCTGCCAGTTCCTCTGCCATCATGGGGAGAGTACCAGGAAGCTCGCCCTGTCCTTGGACCTGCAAGAGAAGATGACCCGCTCAGGTAGAGGGACTCCCACACGCCGTAACCCTAGTCTTCAGAGCGCTAGGTTGCAGCCGTGGGGAGAGTGTTATTTCAACTTGCCTTTGAGTCATATATATCCTTGTTAAACCTGATTAAGATAAGATCATATACTATCATCAGATTCTCATCATCATAACCCTAGGTATGTCCATTTTAGGGTTTACCTAATCTCATTAGGATATGTGCATTATTTCTTGAATTCTTATCTTATATTTGTCTTACTGATGTAATTTTCTAGATTATTTCCTCATAATAGGGTTCAACATTTGAATAGCATGTTACATATCATTTTGTGCATATATTAACCCTAGTGTATATACATTATTCAAATTAGGGTTACAACCCATGTATTAAGGGTCATCTTCATACAACATGGATTTTGTGTATAAAACTGATCAGAGATTTACATATTAACTTCTAGTTACTTTTATGAGCTTACTTTGCAAATTTCATCATTTATTAAGAACATATGTATTTATTGCATATTATTTAGGATTATTAGTCCTAATTAGCCATATGGATCAAATTACATGATTTCGTACATCAATACTATCATCTATGATATCAAAAGCATTATAAACATGAATATAGATTTATTGTCATTTTATCATAATTAAGGCCATCATTTGATATTTATTATCCATGAATCAAGCATTTCACAACTTACATTATAACACTTTTATTTATGCATCAAAAGCCTGATATTATGCTTCCATTGTGTTCTACACATTTTTCTGAGAATTTTGGTATGTTAATAGTATTTTTATGATAACGTTGTGATTTTCTACGAATTATATAGCATCTAGGCATTATTGAGGTATTTACCTTCATTGGGCCAATCCCGTTGCACCATGCGGCCCGTGAGAGGTGCTGCTTTTCTTTGGCCTGGGTGATACGGCGGTTTAGGCACATGTGGTCTTCTCAAATTGGGTCGGCCGGTTCTCGGCTTGGTTTGGGCGTCTGGGTCCAGTTTTCTCTTTTTGTTCTTTCTCTCTAGCGATCTCTCCTTTGATGTGAGCATCGTCTTGTGCGGCTCCCTGTGTCACGGCCGCTAGCGTGGTTGTTCAAGGAGTATCGATGATTGCTGATCTAGGGCCCAATGGTGCTCCTCTGTGTGTGCCTACTACTCAAACCTTTAGCTAGGTTGGATAACAGTTCCTCCTCCTCATGATGAGATGGGGTCACCCACCTTTCCAGTTGCACTGCCACCCCTGGCTGGAATCCGGTAAAGGTTCCATATCATTCCTCCTACCTAGTGAGCTATCACTGGTGTTGCTTTGCTCCTCACCTCCTCTAGTACGTGTCGCACTTCTAGCCGCCACCATGGACAAGCCTGAAGTTTTCTCCTCCGTGTCCAAGTTCAGGCACCACCGCCATGGGGGGCTGCTTCGGCATGCTCTGCCGCTAGGTCAGAGTGTTGGGATCAGCCAATGTCTCCTCCTTCTATAGGTGACGCTGCACCAGAATGGATTGTGGTGAGTACTCCTTGGCAATCTCTCACTCTCCTCACGTGGAACATGATCTTCCACAAGTGAGTCTGCTGTCTGTGGGACTCTTCTCTCTCGTGCGTTGGGCACTACGGTGAGGGTCTTCTCCAGCGAGGAACTACTCCAGGTCAAAGTGGCTCTAACACGGTCTACCGTGGTGGTGGATAAGGAAGGGGGAGACGACGCCTTTGGTTTCCCTGCTAACTCCTTCTCATAACCTCTCTACCATCGTCATCCCTACATACAAGTGAACCATGGTAGTGGAAGCGGATGGTTGACTGCTTGTTCCCTCTTGTGTCATGATTTTGCATCCTAAATGAGGGGTAGGTTCCTATCTTCCCACTCTAAATTTACCCTCAACCCACGACCTGTGAGTAGCAAATCGTGGAGTTTCCCACGATCATGTAACTGTAAGGAATGAGTCCACTATTGTCAGATGGCATCCAAGGAGCCTCAGATGAGCCGATCCATGGCTCCCTCGAGTGGACGGTCTCTACCACTAGATTGGCAATGAACAACTAGGATCTGGCCACACAACCCACCCAAGGGTCCTAGGGCGTAACACCTTATCTGATCAACAACTTAGGTCCATAATTCGTTAATAATGCACATTATTTCACAAAATTCAAACCTTAAGAACTCCCTCTAGGGAGATCCAAATGCCACCAAATTTTAAGCATAGCTTCCTTATCTCTTGAGATACCTTTTACTCATATTTGGTGACAAAAAACTTCTATTTGATCATTCTATTAAATTCCTCAAGAAGGCATTAAAAAGAGTTATCTTAATCATGATGTCAACCTCACATCAACACACCTACTTTGTCAAAAGCTTGGAACTCTTAATATAACTCAACCATATCATTTCACTTATGTAATTGGACATTTAGGATTCCAAAAGTCCACTCCATCACATTTAATCTCAATCTAAACATCATTCATGGACAATCTCCTCTTCCATGGGTATCCTATGTGTGTGACCCTACATGTTCCAATTTATGTTGGCGGTGAATGTTCATTACAACTAATGATATCACAAGCAATGAGTGGAATCTAGTAACTCATCATTGCTACCCAAGTAACTCAAAAAGTTGGAGAACAACTTCAACCTATAATCTATGATTAGTGTTATAATGATCATATATTTCCTTTGTTACTGACATCCAGATTGAACTCGAGGCATGGAACACCATCCTCTTCAACATTCAATCCATGTTCCTTGACCTAGAGCAGACTATCTGATATGCATGTGAGTTCACATATCATATATTGAATCACATGAGTATGGCCATACAATTCTCAATCTCACTTATTAAGGGGCCCTAGATATCATACTCCTTGTAGGAGGGATAAATCACATCTCTATCACTCATAGTCTATCCCCATGTGTCAAAGTCACCCAATCATCACCATTATAACACCCATGTTTCAAGACTACATTTGATGATGTCGAAGTGTACCCAATGACATGTGATGAGTTTGGTGATTTCAGGTCTAAGAACCACTATCACCACTATCACTATGAGAGATAATTGTGACTAACATTCCATGGTATCCATGTATCACTCGCACAATGGGTTTGTCTGATATACTATTCTCTAACATATATCTGTGTGCTTGACTTGATATCATATATTGTGACTAATGAGACTCTATCATCAATCAACACACACTCTAGTCTTATGTATTACTGTTGTCTATTTTGCTTCCACAGTAATATCTGACTAGGGACATAACAAGAATGTATGTACTCTTAACATACATATGGTCTCATTGTTTAGGTCCTTAACCTGAAGACATATGTCATTGAGTCACATCATTCTTTAGACATCTATCATGTATATGTCATCATCTCATGATTTAGACAAGCATAATAGATGGAATTAACTTTTATCAAATCTGGTATCTAATGCCTCATCACAATCATCATATGATTGGCTCTCTGGGCATACCATACCAACAGACTCCCACTTGCACTTAGAGACAATCACCCACGAATCATATTCCAAGTGATCTCAACATGTCCATCCTATTTCTGTTGCACAAGTGCTTTTATAGCGGGCAAGCAACATTTGCTTCAAGTCATTATGTTGCATGTTTCACTTCCCCTCACTATACGACAACTCGTATGAGATGGAAGTGACATAGTATGCTATCTGAGATTCCTTTTTCTAACCATTAGCTCCATTGCTATTATAGTATTACTACTGAGTCACCAATGGTCAAAACCTCCCACTGAACATCTAGAATCATACAGTATCCTTTACAATGTTCATAACACTAAGGTACTTGGCTTCTTATTGTAGAATTAATCAATTTTTTATGTCAGAACATTTCCAACTAACAATTCTTATTCCAAGGTCAAACACATTTTTTTCATTTCAGAAGCTTGCATCAGTGTAACTCTTTAAACCCAACTCTTCCTTATTACCATAACTAAAGAACTAATCCATTTATTACTTCATAAGTACATAAAGATGTCCTTCATGGTATTCCATTAACTCTTACTGGAGTTCGACCAAATATCCATTTGTCATGTCCAATACATACAAGATAACTGGATATTTATATCGTCTTGTCATACAAGATGATGATTTCATATCTTCTTGTCATGTCAAATACATACAAGATGATGAGTTTGTATATTCTTGTCATGTCCAATACATACAAGATAATTAGTTCAGTTTTTCTTATCATGTCCAATACATACAAGATAACAAGATGAGTTCATACATGATAGATCCAATTGTGAATGCATATGGAATCTATCCATGTGTTCCTTATTCTTCATAAGAATTGGGACACTTGGCTATTGAGAGACTAACTCCATGGAACATGGACAAGTTTTATCTCACCAAGGCTAAACTCATTCAACATCTATCCTAAGTATGTTCTCTTTCCTAGGATAAAAAGCTCTCTTTATCTATCTCCATAGATCTTGATTCCTATCACATAGGATGCTTCTCAAAAAACCTTTTAGAATGCATTTTGTTGCCAAATTTTGTAGTATAAGGATGATACTCCCCATCAACATGTGGAATATATATATGCTCCCACGAAATTCTTGTAATCACACATTACATCTTCATTCTGACTCAAGTCAAACTCTTTGACTATCTTGTCAAGTTGAAGATCAAGTTCCAAGGTGTTTGATTCAATCCAAAGATTGATCTATGCAGCTTTATAGACTTTATTTGCATTATTGGATTTATAAAACCTTTAGGCTATGTCATGTACATATCCTTCACAATATTTCATTTAAGGAATGCAATTTTAACATCCATATGCCAAATATTATAGTCACATTAAGCTACAATAGCAAGCATTATCCTGATGGATTTATCCTTGGTAACTGTTGAAAAGATTTCATCATGTTCAACACCTTGAGCTTGTCAGAAATGCTTTGCAACCAAATTATCCTCCATGTCAGTCTTCTTCTGGAAAACCCAAAATTACCGTATGGGTTTTATCCCTTCAGGTGGATCAACCAAAGTCATACTTTTTTGATATACATGGAGTCCATCTTGGATTTCATGGCTTCAAGTCATATCTCAGTTTCTGGTTCTCATTAGCTTCTAGGTAGACTGTTGACTCATCATATGATCAACTCACCACCTTCTTTCCCATAAGATATCATATATCATTCAAGCTCTAGGTATGTTCTACTAGAACGATGAGCTATGTGTGTTACTTAAGAAACTTTGAGATTCCACAACACTTTGTGATTCTCTTTATTCCCAGTGTTAAGCATGTGCCCAAAAGGAAATTTGAAGTTTTAGCTAGTAATCACACTCTGACTTATCAAGGTGTGATTCCTTCTTTCTGATACATTTCTCATGATACACTATCACAGTGTTACAGATGGATTCCATCATGATACATTATCATGATCTTCCAGAAGGTTCTCAAACTCTTGGTTCATAGTATCTCCAAATCAATCATATCAAAATTTAATACTTATACCAAGTTTTTATGTACTTCATTCATGATCTCCTTGAACACTTCAAGAGATTTATGTTTGTATTTCACTAAATACAAACTATCATATCTACTGAGGTCATCAGTAAATACATTGAAGTACTAGTGATTACCTTTAGCATTTATTCTAAAAGGTCTATATACATCAATATGTATAATCCTTAATAGAATGATCGTTCTCCCACTACATCTTGTGAAGAACCTTTGTCATTTTTTGCAAAATAAATGAGATTAGCATGGCTCTATTGGTTCAACAACCCAAAGAGTCTAGATACCCATCATATGTATTCCAGAAATGCAATCCCATTTATGTTCTCTAGATGACATCGCTATAGGCATTCAAGTTTGAGTTATCATGTCATTCATTACATGTTTCAAACACTTTTGTCTCTTTAACTATAAAGTATAGTTAGTGAGACATAGGCATTTCCATCAAAGATCATATCTTTAAAATGAAACATCAGTCCATAACATTCTTGCCCATGCAAGATGTATGATGTTTTCATTGATGGCAGATGTATAATAGCAATTCACTAATTCTATTACATGCCCATGAATGTAACTATAATGGTAGAAACTCTTGCTCCACATAGTTTCTAGCTTACTTCCTCTCAGGTCATGAAATAGAGAACTCTGTCTCTATCATCTTCCCGAGATCCTCTATAAAGAGGTTATTTCCCTTTCCTACTTACCCCTCTCCATATCTTAAGTGATGAAGACTTGGACCTAAACTTGGCTTTAGAACATTTCTTGACCTTGCTTTAGTCTATGGACTTCACTTTGTTGATCATTATCACAAGTTTTGTCCTTTCTTCATTCATGCTTTGGCATCAACATGCCAATCACTTCAGACCGTGATTTGGCCAAGTTTCTAAACATTAGATAAACTGGCTAGGTGATTCACACAAAGATTTGTAGAATCATATGTTTGGACAACTCTTAACCTTTAAGAAATCACAGTCAATCTATATGCACAATCATATTGAGCATATGAGATTATACTTGATCTCCATCAGTCTGATTATACTCAAACATTGCTTTGAAGACGTTATACCTTTCATGATTTACATGATTCTTAAGATTTATAACCATCTCAATAATGTCCATGCTTCAAGCTACTGATGCAACTCATAGTTTATATAGCTCAGCATAAGGTTCTTCATGTTTAGGCATCATTGACATACTTCAAGTAAGCATCCAATTTTAGCCTTAGGCAGATTTGGAGAGGTTCTTCTGGCTCTGGTCTTTCAAGGACTTAGAGATTTCTATCACTAGTGATAATACTTCTCAAAAGGTCCTAAACCATATTTGAAGTGTATCCCATTTATGAACTGATCACAATGATAATGTATTTGTGTTTGTCATTTGGATTCTATAAAAGAATTTTGAAACTTTGTCAAAACATTTTTTTATTTGTTTGATTTGATGATTTTGATGATATTAATTAGGCATTTAATTAATTATGTCTCCCACTATTTTGATCAAATTGATAACCCTCAAGTATCAATTTGGAAGATTGCAGTGTACAATCTTCTAGTGGCCAAGATCCATATTTCATCAAATTATGAGTCAGCTTTGGCTGATCACCCACAACTTGATTATTTACGTAGGCCATCATGCCAATTGCATCATATGCAACTCTTGGCTAGATGGCATGCGCAACTCTTTTCCATGATCATATACATGCCTCTGGATCTTAGACTCTCTCAAAATCACCAATTAAGTCTGACCCAAAATCTGACACGATAAGCATGCACCCTGCTTTGGCAGAACCTACATGTCTACCATCACACTTCCACGAAATAGACCGTGCACCATGCTTTGGCGTAACCTACACTTGGTCGAACAAGCTTTTCATGTGTGCCTCTAATGGAAGGCATCTAAGCCTTTAATATTATATTTGAGGGATTTTATATAAGTATACATACATATCCAATCATCACATATTTATAGTACATATTATATACATGCTATTACCACAACAAAAAAACATGCAATAATGATAAAAGCGATGATTATGGCCATCCTATTGTAATTCCTTAGAGTCACAAGAAATTATGGTCATCTAAGCTCTACATCATATGAAACCTATTGTTGATGAAGATCTTTGTACTTGAACCATTCGGGGTTGATCGACTCATCCTATGGCATGATCGGCTTGCCACCTGGTCAGTTGGTTGGTCGGTATGGCCTTCGATGTCTACACACCTCCAAAAAGCGGTTGGGCCATCAGTCGGTCAATTCATCTCCTATGCAATCCTCCTCGGTCCTCCAGATGTTCGACTCGTCTGGTGTTGAATGTCTTCTTCTTTGATGTAATAGAAAATAAACTATCCTACTTTCACATAATCTTTGGGAAACCTCGAGTTACATTCGAGGGGAGCAAAGTTAGAAGAGAAAGGATCTCAAGTTATCTCGAGTTACATGTGGAATAGAAGGTATAGGACTCAGTATGCAAACCGATATGCAAAAAACCATAACCAACCAAGCACACATAGGGTTTATAGGCCATAACCATTCTACACATCCATAATCAAAACCGTTTTAGGGAGACGTGTATGAATTGCATATATACCATATCATATATGTATATTAGTTTGTGGTCGCATGTGGTATTTAGTCATATATGCACATTAGTCATTTTAAATATTCGCATCGTATGAAATAAATAAATGATGATAAAACCAAAATCCGATCATATCGATTTATCCCAAAACACAGTACGTTGATGTGGCTCTGATACCACTATTGGGTTTTATGGCCTCAGAGTAGGCAGTGGAATCAAAAAATTTATTGGCAATTAACCCATAAAAGGAGATCGCATCAATGACTATGTAATGGGAAGGATGATTTTAGCGAGATATATCTGGTCCTAGCCATGTGAGGCCTTCAACACAATGTCTTGGATAGTGTCTATGTAGATCTTGGTCTTTGCCATGGACTCTGGCCTCCACCACAGACTACGGCTGACGTGTCCTCCTAAGCAGTAGACATCTCCCGCCTCTACAGATAATCCACATGGACCACCTAGAACTCCTGTCGTTCTAGAACTGGCAGGAAGGAAACGACCCACATGTTGGTGTACTAGCACCAACCTACTCTCCTAAACTCAGACTACTTTTCTACAGTTGTCTTTCAATCATTGTGCCTCCCTAGTTGGGTAGCACTTGCTTGAGCTTTCTCAGTTACCAAAGCCAGAGAGGAAAACAACTTTGCAGAGCAACTGATGTTCTGAGTTGTGTGTTTTGAGAAGCCCGTAGTACCCCTCTATTTATTGTATAGGGAAGGGTCAGGGTTCCCAGTCTGTTCAGGAGTAAAAGGATCCAAAAAGTCCATGAATAGTTTGTACTGTGACAGACAAACTTATCGCTTCATAACTAAAACGGTCATTTGGCAAGGTGATCCAATCAGTTCACTAGTGAACCAGTCAGTTGGGAGTGTGAATCGGTTGGTTCACCTAGTGAACCGATCGTTTCACTGGCCAGACTTGTCTGAATTGACTTTCCTTCATCGTTTCCAATTAATTCAAAGATTAATTCTTATTCCAATCAAATTGAACAAGTGAAATGTAAAAGGTTTCCTCCAACTGGGCAAATCCCAATTTCCTCAGTTGGTAAAATTGTGAGCCGGCCGTTCACCACGTGAACCATTCGGTTGGCTCACACCAGCCGATCGACTCATAAGGGTGAACCGGTCGGTTGGTAGTCCTAACATTGCCAATGCAGTCTCCAATCGACCTGACACTCTAACCACCTAGTTCAACACTTGAACTTGATAATTTTGAGTCCAGTCCATCAGTTGTATGTTTAATTGAATACCTAAACACCTTTATTCTCAATCTAAACATCATTCATGGACAATCTCCTCTTCCAGGGGTATCCTATGTGTGTGACCCTACATGTTCCAATTTATGTTGGCATAGAATGTTTATATCAACTTATGACATCACAAGCAATGAGTGGAATATAGTAACTCATCATTTCTACCCAAGTAACTCAGAAAGTTGGAGAACAACTTAAACCTACAATATGTGATTAGTGTTATAGTGATCGTATAGTTCCTTTGTTGCTGACATCCAGATTGAACTCGAGGCATGGAACGTCATCGTCTTCAACATTCAATCCATGTTCCTTGACCTATATCAGACTATCTGAGATGCATGTGAGTTCACATATCATATATTGAAACACATGAGTATGGCCATACAATTCTCAATCTCTCTTATTAAGGGGCCCTAGATACTATACTCCTTGTAGGAGGGACAAATCCCATCTCTATCACTCACAGTCTATCACCATGTGTTAAAGTCACCCAATCATCACCGTTATAGCACCCAAGTTTTAGGATTGTGTTTGATGATGTAAAAGTATACCCAACAACATGTGATGAGTGCAGTCATTTTAGGTCTAAGAACCACTATCACCACTATCACTATGAGAGATAATTGTGACTACCATTCCATGGTATCTATTTATCACTCTCACATTCTCTAACATATATCTGTCCAATAAACTATTCTCTAGCATATATCTATGTGCTTGACTTGATATCATATATCATGACTAATGAGACTCTATCATCTATCAACACACACTCTAGTCTTATGTATTATTGTTGTCTATTTTTCTTTCATAGTAATATCTGACTAGGGACATAACAAGAATGTATGTATTCTTAACATACATATGGTCTCATTGTTCAGGTCGTTAACCTAAAGACATATGTCATTTAATTCACATCATTCTTTAAGCATCTATCATGTATGTGTCATCATCTCATGACTGAGATAGACATAATAGATGGAATTACCTTTATCAAATCTGGTATCTGATGCCTCATTACAATCATCATATGATTGCCTCTCTGGGCATACCATACCAACAAAAGAGATTTAGTGCTTTCAGCAATGCACTATTCTACAAAAGAGATTTATTTCTATCATTATCTAATATATTATGTTTCATGTGCTCATAACCATATAAGTATGGAAAATCAAGTAAGATATCATACAAGAACAAACATTCCATCCATTACCATATGCCAAGTATTTTACTATGCATATAATATAAGCATACTATATAATAAGACAAGTAAGAGGTGATGACATACCTTGATCAAGAAAGACAAACCTGTTTACATTCCTGATATCAGATATATTCTCATGTCAACTATATCTTGGTCAAACCCTGATAAAGACTATATCATGTACTCCCATAAGATTGTCATCATCTCAACCCTAGTTATATCCATTTTAGGTTTTAGCTTGTCATTAGGATATCCCCATTTTTACCTGTATACTTGTCTTGAGATTGTCGTACTGATGTCACTTTTTAATTATGTACCGCATTAGTATAGATATATCTGAATATTATGTTGCATATAATTATATGCATAGATTGACCCTAGGTTACATTTATTATTCAAATTAGGGTTACGATCCCATGTATTAAGGGTCGTCTTCATAAAACATGAATTCTATGTTTCTAACTGATATCATAGCTTCATATTAACTTCTAGTTACTGATATGAGGGTGATCTATAAATTTTATCATTTATTGATCATAAATGTATTTATTGCATTTTATGTAGGGTTATTAACCCTAATTAGCCATATGAAGCATATTTCATGATTTCATGCATAAATATTATAATATCTGACATCATATGTATTATAAGTCAAATTTAGGAGTTACTGGAACATTCTCATAATTTTAGGTCTACATTTACTATTTATTAGACATGAAAAGACCATTTTACATATTACATGATAACCACGATGCTTAAGCATTTTATCACTAATATTATAGTTCTACATTATTGTACTCATTTTCCTGAGAATTTTGGTACCTTACTTGTATTTTTCTGACATTTAGGCTAATTACTTTGAATTGTCTAAGAACTGAATAATTTCTAGGACATTTAACTTTTACATCCAATACAGTGTCGCCATGCGGCATCTAAGGGCCACTTGACTCCTGCTTTGTCCAGCCGGTCTGGTTCGGTCGATTAGCTTAGTGAATGAGTAGTCTAGTTCAGTGCTCTCTTCCTCTTCTTGTGAGAACACAAACTGTGTACCTTGTCCTTCTGCTAACCAGCCACTGCCTGGGATGACTTCAATGAGGAATTGGTCATCCTCCAATGCTCCTCACAAAAGAGTTGATCTTTTTTTAGATTTGGCCTCTCCCGCCCACTACATCGTCGACCTCTTGGTTTCAGTGTTGGTGTCTCCTCCGGGAAGATTGGGGAGCTCGCCACCGCTTGCTTCTAGAGTGGAGAAGACTAAAGATGGAAAACACCATCGCCAATTCATGCTGACATCTAAAGCTTCAAAAGCTTCACATCACCTCCTTCAACTCTATGAGGCCCGCCAATGCCTATGAGAAAGCCTATCCTTGAATACCCAAACTTCCCCTAAACTCCAACTCGATCTGTGGCAGAGTAGGTCTTGCAAATTCGACATTTTTTCTATTGTGGACTTCCTCACCTTCCGTCTCTATCATGATCTCCACAAAGACCCACAATCTCTCTTTTCCAAATCTTAATCCCACCAAACCTCATAGCAAATCCTCTCTTTCTCCTTCTCTTACCTCTACTTCACACCTGTGAGTCTAGTGGAGAGACGATAGGAAGAGGGAACTTGATATCCCTCAATTCTCCACCACAATCCTTCTGTTAGGGGTCCATTTGATCATTTCAAAGGCATGAAGAAAACTACTCATTTGGATTTCCCTGATGCCCCATGATCACCACCAGTGATGGGAGGGAAACCTTGGGCTTCAACGGATCCATCCCTCATTCTAACCGCTAGGTTGAAGATAGTGGTTGTGACTGTCCGATCTCAGCCATCCTACGGTCTAGATAGTGCCACACAATGAATCCATGTCTTCTCATGCTTTGGGAGCATGTCATTAGCTTAATATTAAAACTTAGGTTATATGGTCAAATACTTTTCTCCAACTTACATAATTCATTAATAAATTAGGGAATTTTGAACCTAAATAACTTCCTCTAGAAATATCCAATCTCTATGAAATTTTAACCATTGCTTCACTACAACTCAAGCTACATTCTTCTTCAAATTTGGTGCCAAAACTCAAGTGTCTTATTAGTCAAAACATGTGGCATAAAATTAGGGATATTACCCATAACATTAATGGAAAGAACTCTTCAAAATTCATCACTCAAATATGTCACTAGTTATAAGAAAGCTTCAAAGGTTCACTCCATCTCATCCTGCACACCTTAAAAGTAAGTTTGTCCTCAAAATTGAGCCAAAACTCAGTCCATCACGGTTACACTGATGCAAGCTTCCAGAATGACAGAAAGTGGTCACAATATAGAATGTTTTTTAAGAAAAGTGTTGTAAGTTGGAAGAGTTATAAACTACACGCCATTAATTCAATTCTACAATTGAAGTTGAGTATCCTAGAGTTATGTACACATGAGTGGGTACTATATGGATGTACAAGTTCATATGGATAAACATAAAGATGTTCCAACCATTGTTGACACAATCAAGATACCGTGACAATAATGGAGCTAATGTTTAGGCTAGGAATATCATATACCATAGTATGTCAATTCCATCTCATATAAGAGATCATACAGTGCAGAGAAGAGAAACATGCAATATACTGACTATAGCAAAATGTTGCTAATCCACTAGATTAGCACTTGCACAGTAGAAAAATGATGGACATGTTTAGATCATTAAGAATGAGATTCATGAGAGATTGACTCTAAGTGAAAGTGGGAGTATGTTGGTATGTATGCCCAAAGAACTAATCATATGATGATTGTAATGGTATATTATGTGAAGGACTTGATTAATCATCAAAAGGGAGGCTTCCAATTAATAATGTTTCACTCAATTATGAGATAGTGAGGAAACATTATGAATGTCTAAATAATGATATTACTCAATGGTGTATGTCTTCAAGTACATGACTTGAACAATGAGATCATACAGGTTTAAGAGTATGTACATTCTTGATATGTCCCTACTCATATGTTATTGTGGAAGGTAGATAGATAATAATAACACTAAAGACGGGAGTGTGTGTTGGTTGATGATAGAATTCCATCAGTCATGATACAAGAGATATCAAACCAAGCACATAGATACTTGTTAAAAAACAATGTATTAGACAGACCCACCTTGAGAGTGACACATGGAAACCATACATGGTGGTCATAGTCATCTCTCATAGTAAAGGTGGTGATTGTGGTTCTTAGACCTGAAGTCATACACTCATCACATGTCATTTGATATACTTTAACATCATCGAATGTAACTGTGAATAAGGATAGCCATAACGATGATGATTGGATATATCTTGACACATGGGGATGAATGTGAGTGATGTAGATGGTATTTGTCCCTCCTACAAGAGTTTGTTATCCTGGACATTTGATAAGTGAGACTAAGAAAAGTATATGCATGCACATGTGAGTCATATATGATATTGAGGTCACATATATCAGAAACAATTTTCTCTTGGATCAAGGAACATGGATGGAACATTGAGAGGATGATGATTCCATGCCTTGACTTCAATCTGGATATCAAAGACAAAGGAATTATACAATCACTATAACACCTTACACAGATTCTAGGTTGAAGTTGTTCTCCAACTTTCCATTCACCTGGGTAGCACTAATGTGTAACTAAGCACCACTCTTTTCCTGTGATGTCATAAACTAGTTATGGACATTTATTACCGGCATCATATGGGACCTATAGGGTCACACACATAGGAATTCACCTGGAATATGAGTTTAGCCATTAATGATGTTTAAGTTCATTATTAAAGATATTTAGGTATTCAATTAAACAACAAATTAACTAACTCGACTCAGAACCATCAAGTTCAAGTGTTGAATTAACTGGTTAGGATGTCAGGTTGATTGGAAATGAAATTGGCTGGATTTTGAATGAACCATGACACCAACCGATCGGCTCACTGGCTGAATTGATCGGCCCAGGGTTGGTGAGATGACTGGTCCGCCTATTGAATTGATTGGCTTGATCATGCCAATCGAAGCTTCTAGTGATTTTCCCGATTCATGAGAATAGTTGATCGTTTCACTTATTCAATTTGATTGGTAAAAGGAATTAATGTTGGACATTAATTGGAAACAAATTGTCAATTCAATTGCATTGGGAAACATGTAAAATGATCTGCTCACTGAGTGAACCAATTGGCTCACTGTCCCAACCGACTGGTTCACCAGTGAACCAAATTTTAAAGACCAAGTCTCTACTATTGTATGTGATAAACAAATACATCAAATGTGTGGTAGCGGAAGAAATAAAACTTGACTTTATTCAAAATGTATAAAGAGTACATTACAAAATTTCCATAAAGGAAGTACAACTTTATACAAAACATAGGATCTAGGTAGAGGAAGACTTAGACTAATACAACTTGTCTCCAAACTACAACTCATACATAAAGGTATAGCTAAGTCCAAGCTAGTTGTTCTCTCTCCTTAGCCTTAGGCAAGCTCACGAAGCTTCCATTGCACACTCTGATCCTATCCTGGATGGTTGGGATCATCCGGCAAGAGAGAAAGGAAAAATATGTGTTATTAGAAGATAAAGACAATTATAAAGAATAAGCAGTGCATAAAAAGAGAATTCACTATACTAAGGGATTTCAAGAATAAGAGGCAAATGAGAAAATAAGAATTGGAAGACTGCCATATTTCATCATCAACAATAATCCCATTTCATGAATATATTATGACACAAACTCATCTCAATGTAGGGTGAGGCACCTACCAGACCACACCAAGTGGCAGGGGGACAAAACCTCAATGCTTATATAAAGTGGCAGGGGGACTAAAACCCCATTCCCTAATATAAAACGACAGGGGGACTAAAACCCCAGTGCCCTGCTAGAGGACTAAAACCTCAGTGCCCTATGGGTGGTTTGTAATCATGTACACTACATTGTCATTTGGCCTAAAATACATCATCTTAATAGTCACTTGCAGTATTGAGAAGTATAACAAGATTGCAACATTGCAAAAATGGGAATAAAACCCAAATAAATAATTTCAATAAATGGATGAGCCAACATTGGCCATAGCAAGATCCAAGAGTTACAATTAAATAAGCCACATAGGCAATAGAAGCATC